>OU898283.1:86475124-86803631 GCA_918026665.1 Diabrotica balteata
GGAATATAATTAGAAATAAAAGAAGTATCACGTAAAAAGACATGGGCATTGAGATTTCCGTAAATCCAAGACTTAAAAACGTTAGTGCGGTATCAAGTAAATAAAAAAAAACATACACAGCCATGGTGTGAGTCATGGGGAACTGTACATACTAATACCTCTGGAGGCCTCTATGGGGAATACCAAATGATCATTAAAGGTCGATGTATCTCATATTTTGGTCAAACGTTACACTACTATCACCTATAATTCAAACTAGAAAAAAATCAGTTCCGATTTTAAAAAAATTACTTAGTTTCTACTGTTCACAGAAATACATTTCAGCCTGTATACGGCTTTTGAAAACTCTAATAAAAATTTTAAAAATTAGACAATTTGCAATTAAAATGCCATATTTATTTTTTTCGCTACACGATTACTTAATTTTTAATTAACCAAATCAAATTTGACTGTGAATTAAAAGTTTAGTAAAGTGAACCATAGATATAAAAATTAATAACTACCCGTAAAAAAATTTTTTTAACAAGCATTTATTTTAACATTTATAACAAATTGGATTTCATTTTTTTAACCGTAATCTGTAATATTTATCTGAACGTTTTATTTGATTGTCACATTACATAAGGGAATTTCCAAAGTTATAATTGCGGATAATTCACCAAACGTGTTTTTTTTATTTGTTGAGTTGTAATTGGAGTCAATCTTGCCTGTTGTATTTTTTACGTAATGTATAACTAGAAATATTGTTGCCAAACTAATATAATAAAAATAAGTACGCAGAGACAAATCAAATACAGTAAAACCACCGTTAACCGAAATAATTGGGGGAAGGCCGTTTCGGATAAGAATTTCGGTTAAAAAATAGCAATGTGTTGTGTATTCTTCTTGTATCAAATTACATAGTATATTTGGTCAAAGTTGGTATTAAAAAATACTATGAGGTGATTTCGTAATGTTCTTTAATATTATAAATTCAGAACAAAGTAATAAAACTAAGGAAAATTACCATTAAGGTGTTTTTTAAAGAAATTTTCTATTTTCTTTTGCGTTTTACTACTTGATAACTACGTTTTGCAGCTATATATCTTTGTAGTTGTATTTGCAGAATCTCATGAGTTTTGCCTCGTTCCATTGTTTCGACGAGAAACGTACAGTGGCTCACAGCTTAAAAGGGTGTGTGCAAATGCACACAACTTTAAAACAAGAAAATTAATAAATAAAAACAAACTCGACGCATTGAAAAAGAATTGCTAATATTTTGTAAATCCTCCTTCATTATTTATTACAGCCTGTATTTGTCTAGCTCTTCAACTTTCTAGTATATACTCTGGGGAAATTGGGTCCCAACCATCAGTAATTTGTACTTTCAATTCTTCTCTATTTGATATTGGGGTACTATTTACTTTATTTTCTAATTCCAATCACAAATTTTCAATACCATTCAAATCTAGTGACTGGGCTGGTGTTTTAATGACATTTCGGCAATTATAAAGCAACCAAGTTCGAACCCGATGTGACGTGTGTTTCGGATTGTTTCCTACTCCTACAAACGACATACATCCCCACATCATGACCCCACCTTCACCGTGTGTTACCGTAGCTTTCATATTGTTTAATCTTGATTCTTCGTTCGGCTTTCTCCACACCAATATGTTTCCATCGGACCCAAACAAATTTATTTTGGTTTCATGAGCAAATATTACTGAATTCTAAAAGCTCAAATCTTTGTTAATATGCTCCCTTGCGAACTAGACTCTAATGCACCTGTTTCTTTAACTAATAAAAGGTTTATTCGTAGCAATACGACCATGTAGATTATTCTTTCGTAATGTCCGTCTAATTGTTTCGGGTTTTAAGGATAATTTGCTATTTCTCTGACAATCATCTTTCTTCGCGTTCGGTAAAAATCGTATTTGGAGCAGCTAACCTTGATTTATTGTTAACTTTAGTCAACTTTCAGTAACGTTCAACAATGTGCTGAACCATTTTGGATATTTCTCTTTGGCTATATCCATTTCTATATTAAACAAAAAATGAACTGCAATATGAATTTAATGCAACGCCTTTTTCGGAAATTTCAAATTGGTTAGTTGTATAATGCTTTATCTTATCTGCATCAGCATGGACAAGACCTGACACATCTAAAACGAGACGACTGCTAGAAACAACAGAGATGAAAATACTCCGACGAATATCAGAGAGAAGTCGTTGGATAGGGAGAGAAGCGAAAACATAAGAAGAGCATGCAATATAGATACATAAATGGATGGGTGACAAAACGAAAATAGGAGTGGAACGAACACAATCAGTAGAATGACAGACGATAGAATAGTACGAATAGCACGAGATAAGTCACCAAAGGAGGAAGAAGTATTGGCAGACCAAGAAAAAGATGTTGCGACAATTAAACAATTTAGGAGGCTAATATTGAAGAAGAAACAGGCTTTAAAGCCTACATACTAGAAGGAAGAAGAAGAAGATTTAAGTCTGGTATATTTCATCATCATCAATGGTGCTACAGCCCTATGAAAGAGCCTCGACCTTCCCAAGTATATTACGCCAGGCAGTCCTATCCATTGCCAACCGTTGCCAGTTTGCTGCGCCTATCTTTCTACCATCCTCATCTACACCATCCTTTTATCTGAGTTTTGGCCTATCCCTTTTTCTGCTTCCCACGGGTTGTGACATAAGGATTCTTCTAGGAGGGTTGTTCTGCTGTGATCTTGCTAGATGTCCTGCCCATCTTAATCTTCCTATTCTTATAAAGAGATACTACGTCTTTACCACCAAATATTTGTTTATATCCGTGGTATACCTCGTAGTTGTATCTCCTCCTCCAACACCATTTTCACAGATGCCACCAAATATTCCTCTCAGGATCATTCAAATATAAGCAAAAGGTCATGCCTTGGAGATGGTCATGTCTCCGATCCATATGTCAACACTGGCTGTATAAGGGTTTTTTGTATATAGTTATTTTTTGTTTTTTGGCTTAAGCTTCTGCTTCTCATATGTCTACTCAGTCCAAAATTAGCATCTGTTTGCCATTACTATCCTTCGCTTGATTTCTTCCGTTATGGCGTTCTCTTGGTGATCAGGGAGCCTAAGTATGTGAATTTGTCAACCACTTCAAAGGTAGAGTTATCAACCGTGAATTGGGACCGATGTTCCTGGCTCTATTGTTGGGTGTTGATGGCCATCATCTTAGTTTTCTCCTCATTTACTTGCAGGCCCATAGATTTTGAAGGCATTTGAGAAGGTGGTATACATTTCTTCTAGCTTGCGTGTTGTGCGGCCAACTAGGTCCACATCATCTGCATATGCCAAAATTTGGGATGATTTATTAAAAATATTTCCTCTGTTGTCTATTCGGGCATCTCTGATCGCCTTTTCCAGTGCTATGTTGAAAAGGAGACACGCCAGCGCGTCTCCCTGTCGCATTTGTTCCTCATTCCAGGCTCTCAGTATTATTTTATATATTTGATTAGTCACAGAAGCAACTCCACATTTGATAAGTTCCGCGGGTATACCATCACTTCCTGGAGATTTATTGTTTTTTAGGTGTTTTATTGCAGTCTGGTATATTTAAAACCCAGAAGATAGGTTATTGTATTGTAGAAGACTTATAGTAATTTAATTTTAGTATGCAATCTGTTTTTACATAATATTTATGTAATATGTAATTTAAATATTGAACTACTGACACAAGCTATTGTGTCATTGAGTACCCACTGCATCATTTAAGCTGTAAGTCACTGTAAATAAATCTGAAAAGGATAAAACGTTATGCAATAACAACAAATACTTTGAACCTAGTCGTATTCCTAACCAATGAAGCCTACTGTTATAAAATTCTTACCTCTAAGGCATTGAATATCTCATCGGCGTTGTGTGCTGCCTGTCCTCATCTTCGTCGTCTGATACGCTTAAGTTGCTGGATGAAGATCATATCGATGATGTCCTGGTCAATTAATTTATTTTCTGAGTTATCGCTAGTAACCACTAACGTGTCTCTTCTTAAATAATCTTGGCCCATGACTCAGTACACCAATAGCCAACATGTTTCATTTTTAAAGATTTAAGAATTTCAGAAACGCCTTTGGATGCATTCGTCTCTTATAATAACAGATGCCTTTAGGATGTTCTTCTAAAATGTCTCCATTTTTTAGATTTTGGGAGTGAGCATTGCCAAAAAGCAGCAATGCTTTGTAGGAAAGATTTTTTTGATTTTAAAATGGATATTACACTTTCTGAAAACAAAGTGGTCGACATACATAAGTTTTTGAAAACTGAATGTGTTTTTTTCTGAACATCTTTTACAGCATATACGAGTATATAAAAAATATATAAAATTTACTTTTTTTGACAAAATTATTAAAACTGTCAGCTGTTTCGGTTACAAAGGTTTTGGTTAAGGGAGCTTTTACTGTATAATTTATAGTAACTAAATACACATAATTTAGCTAAATGTATGTTTTTTGTTATGTGGAAACCGTCTGTGCCTAACCGATCGTACTGCAGCCAATTGCCTTATCGTACATCTTTCATTAACTATTATACAAGTTGTCGGGACTTCGGTAGATGTTTTATATTCGGGACTATATATAATTTATATGCCCACATTAAATATACTTACCCTCTTTAAGTCTCTTATATTACATGTGTTGTATCAAGACGACATCGAACCTTCTTATAGCAACAGTGAGTTCTGCCGAAGCTGTCTTACTGTTCTGAATATTCAACTGTAGGATCCTGATAGGGGTCCTAGAGACCTATTGATTTGTAGACTCTCTCATTTCTAAGAGTTCTTTGGCCCTTTGGGTCATCGCTTGGCAACACTTGTTTTCTTTACCAAGCATCGAATAAATCTTAACGTGAGTATGTGTATGTGTGTGTTTGTCTTGTTTAATCAACGAATCTAAAGTTAATAACACAGTTGCAGGCTCTATGTCATGTTTTCAGTTGATCAGCAGGTGTTTGTTTGAATATTAGGCTACAATCCCATGCGACCTTGAAGGTACTACAATGGGAAGTTTGAAATGTCCCTTGCTTATACTGTTTCTGAAACCCTTTCCTATACTGTTGTCGATATAATACCTCGTCACGTTCTGCTTACAAGGTCATAAATTACAGTATATTTGCAGACTATTTCACTACTAAGGGAATTTAAAACCTGTGGCATAAGTTTTACTACCGATTTAAATTTTATAATTAAAATTGTGCTACGGATTGTACCAGTATCAGAATAAATGAGTTTTACTCTCCGACGTTATGTTTACAAATTGTCGCTCCTTATCAAGCCGGCCCGCATTAAAAAAAGTAGCATTCAACCTTGAACAGTGGCGATCTAGACTTACCAAAGATAACTCCCAAAGAAATATCAACCAAAGACATAAAAAAAGTTAAACCCAAACTACATAACAGATTAAATAATAGGTTTTCTTTAATTATGAACTTTCTGGAGAGGGAGCGAAATTTCTCTTTTTTCGCCCCCCGTCTATCCGCCCCTGGCCAGAAAAGACAAACTGAAATTTGTAGGACTGTAATTATTCTGTATTTAAAATATAGGCTAATTGTTGGAAAATATTGCTAAAATTTTAATGTTTAGCCAATTTTTTTAACACGTTCGCTGCCGACTATATTTTGTAAATCAATGCCTCCGTGAGCCAGCCATTCTTTTTTTTAAGTGCTCCTATGAGCCACCATATAACAAATGTGTTGGTCCCATCGGGACAACGCGGCCCAGTGAACCGTATTAATGCTTCTGTGCGCCGTGGTCCGTCGCAGTAACCATAACCTAACATAATTAAATGAATTTGCATTGCCTATTGTTCTTGTTGATTGTTTTTCATTTCAATAAATTGAAAGAATAAATTGCTGTAAGTATTAAATAATGTTTAAATTACAATATTTTTACAACATATTGTGTAATTTTAGATGTCTCGACGTTCTTAACCTCTGACAGAGCGTGAATTACAAAACATTGCAATCAATTTTGGAGAACTCTCCGATGACGATGATGAACCATTCGAAGCTTCTGATAGTGATAACCTGTGTAGTTCAGAAGAAGAATCAGATTCGTCATATTCAGAAGAAACGGTGGAAAATGTACGAAAGTTTTTACAGTGAAAAAAAAATAAAATTAGATTCACACAACCTACTCGTCATGTTCACGATAATATCAATCCAGGACCGAACTTGAATTCAATGCATAATCCAGAACAACCTAATCATAATCTTCAAGGTAATATCGTTCCAGTACCGAACTTAAATTCAATACTCGATCCAGAACCGAACTTAGATCCACACCGTAGTGAAGATCCAGTACCGAATATAGAAGCAAATTGGGGTCCAGTAGTAGGTAATTATAAGCTAATAGCACCTTTTTCTATTCCGTTAGGAGTAAATGATGAAGTAGCTGCAATGTTGGCAAATGGTACGCCTGGAGACTTTTTTGATGCTGTGGTCGATGACAGAGTAATTAGTCTGATTTGTAACCAAACAATATATATGCAACTCAGTCTGTACTGACTGCAGACGCAACACCAAGCTCTCGCTTACATGACTGGATTCCGACGACAAATATGGAAATTAGAAAATTTTTAGGACTGGTTGCCTGGATGGGTTTAGTGAAAATGCCAAAAATCGCAGACTATTGGAGTAACGATAACCTATTCTACAATAATTTTGCAAAGAATGTAATGTCTAGAAATCGATTCGAGATACTGTTAAGGATGTTTCACTTTAATGATAATTTATTGGCAGATACAAGTGATAAACTGTATAAGTTAAAGCCACTTGTCGACATTCTGACTGCAAATTTTAAGTCTTTATACGTGCCGGAAGAATATGTCTGCATCGATGAAACCCTATTACCCTTTAGGGGATGCTTGGGTTTAAAACAGTACATTAAGACAAAAAGACACAAATATGGTGTAAAAATTTTATAAAGTATGTTCTGGATCTGGATATATTTACAATTTCAAAGTATATGCAGGAAAGAAAATAGTTCTAACGTCACTCCAGAAAGCGTTGTTCTGTATCTTATGGAGGATTTAGTACATTAAGGAAGAACTCTGATAACCGACAATTGGTATACAAGTTTTACCGCTAGCAAAAAAAATGTTGTCCGTCGATACACACCTGATAGGAATTGTTCGAAAAAATCGAAAATATTTACCCCAAGAAGTAGTAGCTGCAAAATTAAATAAAGGGCAGATTGCTTCTATGGAAAGTGATGATGGAGTGACCATTACGAACTGGAAAGACAAAAGAAATATTTACATGCTTTTTACTAAACACGCAATGAAATGGTCGAAGTATCTTGTAATCGACAAACTAAACTGAAACCCAAGGTGGTAATAGGTTTCAATAAAGGCAAAGCGCAGTAGACTTATCTGACCAAAATGGGAACGTATTCCAACCCCTAAGGAAAAGCGTAAAATGGTTTAAAAAAGTTGGGTTTGAATTATTATTAACTACATCAGTTATAAATTCTTTTTTAATATACAAGCTTGTAACAAATAACAACATGTCGGTGACAGATTTTAAAAAACAAATATTGAAACATCTAGTTACTTATAAAGAAACCACTACTGTACCACGAAGTGTGTCAAATAATCACCATCAGCTTGAACAGAAGGCAGACGGAAGTAAACATCAACGAAGGAAGATTTGCAAGAACTGCTACAAAAAAAATAGTGAGCAACACGGCCGTCAGTATGCTATGAACAAAACTAAAAAGGTAGACACCTTTTGCAAAAGCTGTGACAAGGAACCTTTTCTGTGTATAGGTTGTTTTAATGAATTACATAGAATTTAAATAACTTTTTTATTGGTTGTTTTACATTATTTGATTTTTCTATTGTTGAAAAACATGTTTGTATCAATAAATATCATCCCAAAGTTGTAAATAACGTTTTTGACTTATATGGGACCACATTTGTCATACTCCATAAATCGCACAAATTCTCTATATAGCACATAGCTTGTAGACGTCGTTGGTCCATTCCCATGGTGATTTAATACTAAATAAACACCAATGGCTCGGTACATATCGGAATAAATGTTGGTCCCATAGGGGTCCCATTGGACTAACGTGGCCTATTGAAGCAACATCAGTGATGGTCCCATCGGACCAACATGGCTGCGAACGTGTTTAATGTAATATGTGAAAATGAATGATTGAAACTGTACTAATGATTCATAGATACTAATTTGCAACTATGTAAACTTCAATAATATAAAATAAACTAGTATTTTTGTTTCAGATGCTCAGATGACTGAAGAAACGTGAAATTTATGTCATTAAAGATATCGATAAACTTTGCCAGGTTCAAGCATACTCTAGTGTCAACATTTCAACGTCTGAAAATGGAGGGCATGAGTAATGAGTATACGGAGGTATATAGGCGCCTACCGCTGAAGCTGCAGCTAACCTATGGTGTTGGACATGTCCTCAACGATGTCTGTGCTTCCATGTGGTTCACCTACCTCCTAGTATTCTTTCATTATGTCTTACAATTTAGCAACTTTCAGACAGGCCTAATGCTATTGATTGGTCAAGTAGCCGATGCTTTATCAACGCCGTTTGTCGGCTATCATTCCGACCAATCGGCTGGGTCGTGGATATGTAACTATGGAAAAAGAAAAACGTGGCATCTTCTAGGTACTATCTGTGTAATTCGGCACATTTCCATTTATATTCTCTGAATGTCTAGGATGCTCAAATAGTCGTAATTCAGCAGAAGTATTTTACTACAGTAATGTTTATTATCATTTCCAGTTTGGATGGGCTGCCGTACAAATATCTCATTTATCACTTATTCCTGAACTTACACCCAATGATCATGACAGGACCAAACTGACCGCTGTACGATACTGTTTTACTGTGATATCTAACGTTCTAGTCTACGTTATTACTTGGATAGTTCTACACATTCACAATGGAGACAGTTCTAAAATTGGACCTGGTGACGAGCCTAAATTTCAACTTGTAGTATTGTCTGTATTTGGAGTAGGTATAGTGTGCTCCACAATATTTCATTTCTTTGTTAAAGAAGAAAGGAACGGTACCGGGCATGATGTTAGAGGTACACAAGTTCGAACGAGTATTTCTGATTTATTACGAAAAAGCACGATTTATAGGATAGGTGTAGTATACATGTCTTCCAGGTTATTTGTAAACTTGTCTCAGGTATTTATTCCACTATACCTTCACGAGACGCTTGATAGTGCTGCCAGTTCATTGGCATTGGTACCTCTAGTCATGTTTATAGGTAGTTTTGTAGCTTCTTTATTCATAGAATGGATCAACAGGCATCTTGGTCGAAAAGTAACCTACATCTTAGGAACTATTTTTGGGCTGGTAGGTTGTATCTGGATAAAGTTTGGATATGGAGAAAACTATATAAACTATTGTATATACGCAGTAGCCCTCCTTATTGGAGCAGGGGGATCTATTGTGTTAGTGACTAGTTTAGGTATCACTACCGACTTTATTGGCGAGGATACTCATAATGGTGCTTTCGTATACGGAGTTATGAGCTTTATTGACAAACTAGCAAATGGAGTTGCTGTCGTGATTATACAATATCTACATAACGATAAGAGTAATATTAATTTTTATAGAGAAGTTTTGACTTACGTTTGTGGCGGTTCAATAGTTCTTGGAGGTGTTGCTGTAATCGCTTGTTTTTATAACTCGAGAAGAACTAGAATAGTATATGAAAGCATTCCTAATGATAGTACTATTAATTAGGATATACGAAGAACCAAAGAAAAGGATATTAAGAAACCCTTAAAATAGTTCAGAGACATAATCACGGTGTTAGCTTATGTCTGTCAGTTGTTCCTAAACAAGGATAATGTCACAAATATATCTATTTCAAAAGTTACATAGTATTTAGATCATTGATGTTTTAATATATATTGACGAAAATATGAGGCATAGAACTAGTAGAAAACGTTGCTCAAAAAATGGCTAGCACCGAATTCGTATAGCACAAAGTCTAAAATCTTCTAATTTTTGTGCTGGTCCTAACCTTGTAAACTTTCCATTTCTCATTAAGAAATGGTGATTTTGTTTTTATTACCACTATAAAGGTTAGCGCGCATTTGACCGAATCGGTCAGCAACGGAACGCACCGGTACAGCCCGGAATTATATACTGTAACGCGCATTTATCGGCACAATAACGTCTGCTGTAGAATCAGCAAGTATAATGCATTTCACGTTTTTCGTTTAGTGTGGGTTAAATGGGAAAATAGAACAGAGTTGTCAATAGTTGCTTGATGTAACTAGTACTATACTCCAGCAAAGAAATAATGAAATTAGTCATACGCGTGATATCGTAAGTAATCGTATAATTTAGGTATCCCTATGAATTTTACCAAGAAGCGTATCAACAGGGGAGAACTTATTTTGTAATTAGCATATGGCATATTAAGAACACCCAATTAAAAGCAATGTTTTTGTAAAAAATGTTCATGGAGTCTTACAATCGAACATCTAATATATCAATATAATCTAAAACATTTTCGGTCTCATTCAGAAAATGTATCTTCGCATTTTTTTTCTTGCTGTTCTGTCAAATATTACCCTCCTTATCTCTTTACTTCTTTTATATGAATTTCTTGTTGTTTTTGTTCAGTTTCTGGTAAAATTGGGTCGTCTCTATTGGCTTACGTAAATCTTGTAGTTCTTGAAGTTCTTTTTTCATAGTTTCTCTCTTCTTTCTGCAGTGGATTTTCTTTTATTCCTTGCGTAGTTATTTATATTCCTCCTCTGCTTGTGGGGTCCTGTACCTCTGTTGCATTATTAAATATGCTGTGTTTTTTCTCTCTATTATAATCTGATATTTTTCGTCAAAGCAGTCATTCGTTCTTGTTCTTCTTTGTTTACTTGTCATGCCTAATAATTCTTCAGCTGCCTGTTTCATGACGTTTCTGCACCCATCCCACTTATCATTTATGATTTCATGTTGTAGTCTGTCTTCTAGTTTGATGTTTATATTTTGTTTATATTTTCTATTTTTGTTCATATTTGAGTCCCTCTACATTGTATCGTTTATGTTTAGAACCTATTTGCTTTTTTAAACGTTTAAAATTCTGGCCCTTACCCTACTTTCGATCCAGTAGGATCATACCACGCATTTGCTCCTTTTCTGTTGCGAACGTTAATTATAATGAATTGGTGTCTTGAGTCTGCAATAGAATGATCTGACATATCATTCCAGGTGCCTTTGTGTATCAAAAAAGAGGTTAATGTTGGTAAATGGGTATATTTATTTAAAAACCCTTAAAAGGGCTACATCAAAAAAACAAACGTTTTCGGACTAAACAGTCCATCATCAGGTTTAAAATTGCCTAAAATAAGTATAAACAATTTAGTTAAAGCAAACGTGGTTTTAAAATTTTGACTAGGGTTAAAAAGCAAAAATGGTTATACTTACTAGGTTAAAATGCCTGATCCACCAAAATACCAGGGTAAAAACCCTTTAAATTACATGTAGTTGTAAAAGATTGTACATATTGTTGTTATAAAACTGTGATGTTAGATATTAAATTAAATTTGACTTCAGGTAACATACACCCATGCTTAAAGTGAGTTCCAGTGTCCGGAGAGTAAATCTCTTCAAACGGACTACAGCTGGTAACGATTGACAAGATACCTATGAACGAACATCAATATGTACAATATTTTACAACAACATGTAATTTAAAGGGTTTTTACCCTGGTATTTTGGTGGCTCAGGCATTTTAACCTAGTAAGTATAACCATTTTTGCTTTTTCACCCTAGTCAAAATTTTAAAACCACGTTTGCTATACTTATTTTAGGCAATTTTAAACCTGATGATGGGCTGTTTAGTCCGAAAACGTTTGTTTTTTTGATGTAGCCCTTTTAAGGGTTTTTAAATAAATATACCCATTTACGAAGATTAACCTCTTTTTTGTGATACGTGGTATACAGCCAGCTACAGGAATTGTTTTCCTTGTGGATTTTCCTTTGTGTATATCCCTTCGAGTGAAGTTAAAATTATATCATCGATTCCAAAGAAAAAACTACTAAGAGGTCACTTTTGAAATAAGCATCAAGAATGTTTAAAATTCGTTATTTCTCAAGCACCAAATTTTTTCATTTTGTTGATCTATGTTATCATTCCTGTTCAATACCATGAAGTTAAACGTTTACTTTGTGTTCCAGTTCTTACTTTGATGAATTTTTTAGTTTTTAATTGACCCTTATAAAATGAAGGTATTTGCTGCCTTGCGTAGTTGCGGCAATCTGGTGATTCAGCTGTTGATTCATCTGTTGTGTCTTTATTTTGCTGTGTAAACACATTTTGATATAGTATTACGACATTGACTAATTCCGTTTTTAAACAGTTTCCGGTCATTTAACACTCAAAAGAATTAAATTTTTCTGAGACAGAAATAAACTTCGAGTCTCAATAATTTCGTTTGGGTTCTGAAGTCACCTTATCATTGTCCTTTAGGTCACGTGGTTGCTAAACCTGGCAAATTAGAAAGAGATGCAGGGACTGCTTTAAGTCAGTTTTCTCTGTCGCACTGGGGGAACGGGCGGGTATTGCAACGATCAGTCTACTTTGCATATTATGTCTATGGTCTATGGTGTCAATGCAATTAAGTTTATATTTCTTATTATTGTCTATGGTTATTGTGGATTCGATTAAAAACATAGTTGTGGATTTAAAATAAACTAAATAAACTTATCCTATAGTAACAGAATTGTTTTCATGCATTTTTGATACATTTGGTATGTGAAAATTGTTGAATGGTGCTGTATATTGTCCTGTATTGTTTTCGAATTTGAATTAATTAGTGGTGCATGATTAATATTTCATACAAGAACTCATTCAATAAGATCCATTCTAATACCATATCTTGCCTAATTGATGTTTTTCATCCAACTTTATCACTTTTTAGAAAAAAATGTGCTCTTTAAATATCTACGATAATGTTATTGAAATTGTTTTGTATTTGCATCAACACTATTTGCTTCTAATCGTGTAATGTAATTCCATAAGTAAATTATTACCTACTTATGTAAGATATGTTTAAATAGTATGCAAATCTAAATGGAGAAAAAGGATTAAGGAATTATTGAAAAGGAAGTTATGAAGTATTATAAAATATAATATACACAATAATCGGTAATTTACAAACAAAATAATATTTGTACAGGTTCTTTTACTGCTTACTTTTGCTACAGCAGCATTTACATTCATCGATCTTGTAAAGAAAAGTAAAAAAAAATCATTTGCTTTTCTTTACTGCTGAATCTTCGACATATACGTCTCTTTTCCAGGAGACTGACCAAGACCCATGTTGAAGCATGGAGCAATAAAATCTTGAAACAAGTTCTAAAAAGAACGAATTGTGAAAAATAATATGATGTAGTAAACAATGAAAATAAGAAAGTGAAATGATGAGAACAGTTTAGTTAGGTTAACTGAATGATTGACATCATTTTGACACAACACAAATTTTGACACAACATTCAGATGCTTGACAAAAAATGGAACTGGCAACAACTCAACGGTAAATAAGGATAGTAGAATCATTGAAGAAATCAAAGAATAGTAAAAGATGTATATAGTCCATAAGAGCGCATACTAAACCAAAAAACGTGAGCCGCAGTTTACATTACATGTTTCATGGAAGATGGATCCAAACATTATTGTTGTTATTTTGTTTTACAGGAAGAGGAACAACAAAATAAACTTCCAAAAAGTTTAGTAGAAAAATTTTTAAAGTAAAATTGTGGCTTATTCTCAGTAAAAATAATAAATTTTATTAAACTACCACAATCAAATAGCTTCAGAACAATAACAACATTTGAAACTCTATTTAGTCTAAACCACTATCCGCGAAAATATCCTATTCCGAGTTTTCATCGCGTTTCGATATGAATCATCGACTTGATTCATTTGAATACAGATAATGAATTGCCAGTCGTCATGATGCGTTCCGTTGCGAGCCGGTCCGGATAAGTGCGCGCTCACCTTGATGCATGGTTTATAAAAATTTTCAGAGCAAGCCTCATATAATGCGCACATATTTTATATAAATACTATAACGATGCACATCGGAGTGTTTTTTATAACAATTCCAATTTGTTTTTACCGATAGTTTTATAGCCTTTCTGGGGGATTGTTGGTTACTATGCCTGATAGTAGGCCCTCGTGTTTTGGTGTATTAGGAAAAATCCAACTTTTATTTATCTATAAAACTCATAATTTGACATTAATATAACAGATTACTATTTATTTGAGCACTTTCTTGTATAACACATGAAAGATCATTGCCCACTCGAAAAACTCTTAAAAACACTGGTAATGTTTTTCATGGTAAAATTACAAAATATTTTTATACTATATTTAATAATTTAAACTTTATTAATTTATCTATTGTATTTTCGTTTAATGTATAAACTGTTATTTACATTAAATGAGTTTAAATGTGATATGTATGTAATAGATTAAGAATAGGAAATTTTCAAGATCTGTATTTTATTATCATTATTTGTATATAAATTTATGAAATGCCAAATGGTTTTTTATTAAAACTTTGTAAATAAACCTTTAATCGCGAACATAATGTCGACTTGTTTGTTATGGGTATGTATTTGTGTTATATACAAGATGTAAAAAAATGTTTATAGTGGGTTCCTCAAGTAGTACAAATATTATTGAACTAGGATTTCCAACAGATTGGGTGCCTAGCTCTGCTAGTTCTCTCCTAATCCTTACAGGACTAGGTGTTGCGTTCTGCACATACGAAGACCTCTATATAACAATTGAAGTCACCAGAAAGGAAGAAGAATGTCCCTTTCGCATTGGGTATGTATTTCCCATAGAAAAATAATAAACGAGTACACTATATAAACTCAATTTAGAAAAAAATAAAAGCAAAAGACACATATACCAGTATTCAAATATAATAAAAATATAAAGAGTTACAAATTAAAATCTATTATGCGAAACCGATACGACAACCAATATTGAGATGAGTTTACAGGTAAATGACATTTCTTAATAATACACCTGTTTGAACAACTAAACATTACGAGACAAGTAGTGGATATCTATATCACCCAACCCAAACCGCCCGTCTACAAAAGAAATTTTGAGTATGCTAAATATGATACAAGGAAGAACAATGACTTAACAGCTATTTGAATTTAAACAATTATTATTACTAGATACAAATATAAAAGTCCAAAATCCGACCGGATTAAGGTCTTCATACTATTATCCAACTTAAGTTTTTAATCAAAAATCTGTAAACCGCATGGACATCTTTGAAAGAAAGTACTGAGACGAATACTAGGTCCTGTAAATGAGTAGATTAGAGTATTTATTTAACTACATAACATATACAAATATTGTTTGTAGCAAGTCAAAAAAAAAAAACATACATAGTATTAAATAATAAAACGTTAAATAATACAAACATGAAAACATATTAAACAGAAAAATATTTATGGCAAAGTTACGGTAAGCAGTTCAGTGGATGTTCTGGAATGAGTCATATATTCTTCTGAACAGTAAAAACAATGTTTTAAAAGATATTTTTTTATAACTTTATCGAAACTATTACAGCTTAGCTCTTTTATACTTTTTGGTAAAATATTGTAATAGTTATAATTAAGACTATTTTTTCTGAAAGACTTAATCTACAGCGATTTGTTCGTAGGTAGTGACAGTTTCGCGTATTGTGAACATGGACATCAGACTGCTTTATTAAATGGGCACGTTTTCTGTGAATTTGAGTTAAAACTTGAAATATCAACAGAGTAGGTAGCGGCATAATTTTGAATTTGATAAAGAAAGGTCGGCATGTTTCTAGATAACTAACCCCTGCTAAAATCCTGACAGCTTTCTTTTGTATTCTAAAAATTTGAAGTGCATTTGTTGAATTGCCCCATATAATTAAACCATAGTTTAGGTGGGAGTGGAATAAAGAAAAATATGTCATTTTTAATGTTTCAAAGTTGACAACCTTTGCTAGTTAGCGAATAACAAATAATGAACTTGATAGCTGTTTCTTAAGGTGTGAGATATGAGCAGACCAGCTGAGTCGATTATCTATGGTTATTCCCAATAGTTTAAACAGTCTCTTTGTTAACTAGATCATTGTGTAAATTACTTGCAGATATAACCATATTTTGCGTTTTATCAGAGTTAAGTTTTAGTTTGTTTGCAGTAAACCATGAGCTAGATTTAGTAGAAACTTCCTCATGAGACATTTTTAAATCATTATTTTTTCCTGATATAACGTATGTCGTATCATCTGCGAATTGTATGGTTTTGTACGGAGATATGAATTTAGGCAGATCGTTAACATAAATAATAAACAAAAGAGGTCCTAAGACCGAACCTTGTGGGACTCCATGTTTTACGGATAGAAAATCAGAGAGATGACCTTCAGACACTACCGCCTGGTGTCTGCCACATAGATAAGAAGTAATAAGCTTAAGAGGGATACCTCTGATTCCATAGTAATTTAATTTGTGGAGCAAAATGTCGTGTGAAACGCAGTCAAAAGCCTTTGATAAGTCACAAAGAGAAATTGCTACGCGATTGCCGCGTTCAAGCTCCTCAATCACCTCGCTCACAACATTAAATACCGCATTCGTAGTAGAACGAGCACTTCTAAATCCATATTGTGAGTTGCTAAAGTAATTGTTTGACTCAAAATAGGAATACAATTGTTGTTTGATAACCTTTTCAATCACTTTCCCAAAAGTAGAAACAATGCTTATGGGTCTGTAGTTGTCATTTTTTGAGGAATCACCTTTTTTGTAGATTGGTAGTACTTTTGACAGTACTACCAATTGGTAGTAGATAAATACAAATATCTAGGAACATTGGTTAGTCAAAACGCAGAACAAACGCAAGAGATAAAAGCCGTATAGAAATAGCAAGGGCAAAATTTGTAAAAATGAAACATCTATTGTGTAGTAGAGACCTAAGAATGGATCTAAGGATAAGGTTATTGCGCTGCTACATTTTTACAACTTTGCTCTACGGATCTGAGGCATGGACATTGAAACAACTGGAGATTAAGAAATTGGAAGCTTTTGAGCGTTGGTGTTATCGAAGGATGCTACGAATAGCATGGGTAGACAAAAATTACCAATATTGAAGTCCTTGATAGGGTTAATAAGAGGGAAGAAATTGTACAGACAATTAAGAGGCGGAAACTTGAATATTTCGCTCATATATTAAGAGGTCCTCGTTATGGGCTACTACGTTTGATTATAGTGTGCAAAATAAAAGGTAAAAGAGATGTAGGAAAATGACGAACCTCCTGGCTACGAAATCTAAGGGAATGGTTTAGTCTGAGCTCTAGCCAACTATTTAGAGCTGCTGTAAGTAAAATAAGAATTGCCATGTTGATATCCAACCTTCGTTAGAAGATGGAACCTTAAGAAGAAGTACTTTTGAGTATTTTAGTACTTCTGGAAATATTCCGGTGGATAGAATTAAATTAATAAGATGAGTAAAAGGTGTTAAAACTATTTGGTAAGTTTCTTTTAAAATTTTGCTATTAATCTCGTGAACGTCCCTACAATTAGAATTACTAAGCGACTTTATTATTTGAGAAACCTCTTCTTCCAGAACGGGCAGAAAAAAAATACTTGCTCGGAGAAGGATAATTTCTATAATTGACGAGGACATCGACGTTAATAGTGGGAAGAGATGTAATTATATTCTCTGCAATTGTACTAAAAAATTGATTCATTTCGTCTGGAGGTAGATCAGGTTGTACCGAACTGGATTTAATGTAGTTCTTTCGAAATTTACTATTTTCCAGCAGTCTCTACGTTTATTATTGGAATTAGTAATAAAATTACAGTAAGCTGACTTTTTAGCAATTTTTAATTGCCGATTATATTCAACTTTTTGTTGTTTATATACTTTGAACAAATCGGGATCCTTAGTGGCCTCTGCAATGTGTTTGATAAGAGAAATATTAGATCTGTTAGACCTTATTTATTATTAAACCATTGCACAGGTGTTTTTTCAGTCATTTGTCGTACTCTTTTTAGTGGAAAATACTGTAATATTAAATTGTTATAAGTTTCGATAAGAAAGACTGTCAAAGACTCAGGATCATTATTAATATCGTAGAAAAAGTCCATGTTTGTAATAGCTAGCGCACGTTTAAGCTTCTGTAAACCAGAAGAAGTAATAAACCGTTGAAATGTTTGATTAGTGTCAATGACTTTATGCTCTGAGTCAATAAATAAAAATTGAGCTCGATGGTCAGAAAAACAAGGTTCAAATACGCCCACTCTATAGATATTTTCAGAAAAATTTGTCATAATGTTGTCAATGCAACTTCTGGACTGAGATGTGATTCTAGTATAATCCTTCATAGTTATTTTTAGACCAAAAGATGTCAATAGATTTTGAATATCAAAAAAATGGTCAGATTCAATTTTAAAATTTATATAAAATCTCCAAGTATGATTAGTTTGTCAGCTTTACTAAGCAAGGATGTTATGACATTTTCAAAATTCACCAAAAATAAGTCAAAGTCACCCTTACCCGATCTGTATACAGTTAAAATATTGGTTTTTATTAAAGGTACATAAATTGCACAAAACTCAGAACTTTGCTCTACATTATATTCGTTTAAATTAAGAGAAGAATACATTAGATTTTCTTTACATAAATTGCAATTCCGCCTTGTTTCTTTTTTACCCTACAAAAGAAATTAGCTAATGAGAATCCGGAGATGTTAATTAATTTTAAATTTTCTTCACTTAGCCAGTGCTCCGAAAAACATATGACGTCATATAATTTTTGATCCGCAAGATAAGCATTGATCATATCGACTTTATTTGAAATACACTGCAAATTAACATGAAACATGCTTACCGTACCTTTTCGAATTTGTTTATTTTGATGAAAGTTTGTAGAAGCTTCTAGGTTTCTTCCTCCGTCTTCTTTTTGTGCTGAAAATTTCTGTTGAAGTTAAATCTCCTAACGGCAGCTCCATTGGGCCAAATATTAGGACTGTAGACTTCGTCAATTTTATCGAAAGGGAAAGATACCTTATATGTGGAATATTTGTCAGTTCCATGCCATTCGACGCAGTTAAAAGTAATATCGGGTACCGTCTCACCAAAAAATTTTAGATCATCGGCTTTCATATCAACACCAATGCGGGACACATGTACATGGCCTTGTCTAGGAATAGTGTTTACAGTAGACGATTCGTTGTTTCCAATTATCGGTTTGTATTTGTTTTCTTTGTTTGGTTGGGTATTCCAAGATGAGTGTCCTGTTTTTAGATTGTTTTTATTTTCTTTTTGTTTATCACTCATGTATGAATGAGGTAGACATGAGAACAACAGGTGGTGAATTAGATATAATTATGAAGTACATATAAAGAACCATCTTTATCTTTGGAAATCGTCTGAGAAGCCAAAATGCTTGATTTATGATTGGGAGGATATATGAGGTGTAATTAATTCGAAGAATGTTGCGTTTCGATTTAATTTGAGTCTCTTACCACTCCCTGACACGTGTTTCTGGGTCTACCCGTCATCAGAAGGAGTTTGTAAGAAGACTCAAACCAAATCAAAACGCACCGATTACTCTGGCAATTACATGACAATAACTACCAGAGTATGCAACTAGAGACAGCAATTAATTAATTAATAGTAATATAATTAATTCACCTAGACTAATGTTTAACGACAAAATTTGTTCCGTTCCGAAATTTTTATAAAATTTTTTTCATAAAGAATTGCTTTTTTATTATTACATAAATTAAATTCATTCCATTCATTAACCATCAAGAATGGTTAGAGACTAACTGTATGGTGTAAACTGATAAGTCCGGGTAAGTTATGTTGAAGATAATAATATATAGGTACAAAACTAAATGAGTCAACCATCACCAAATAGTGTGTATGATCGAAATTACGGTTAAATTCAGACCGACAGAACGAATATTGCAATTAAAATATCTCAGAATCGAGTTATTTAGCGGTCACGACTCATCAAAAGACTCGAGGAATGCAATCAATAAATTTCCGGCTATAGCGGATAGTTTGAGGGATGCTATATGGGAAAATTGATATATAAATACTTTTTCCTACTAATCTCTAAGGACTTAATCAGTTTCGAGGTCATCAAAAATATGACGTCATAGAACTTCTAAATGTTATAAATGTTAACTGTTAGTTTGAAATCATACAAATGAGTATGTATACGGGTAAACACATAAATATGTGCAAATTTGAAAATCTTTGAAATTATTTATAAATAATTTCGAAGATTTAATTTCTATATAACTTCTCTGTAAAAAGACCTATAAATACAGCACCAATCGCTGTTAAGCGTAATAAGGGAAACAAGTCAATATTAGGTGAAAGTAGGATTAACCCGTAACCGGTGAGTTGCAATTTTAGCTACATTGAGCGTGATGTGCAGTCTCACGGACTCCTTTTTAAAAAATAAAACAAAATTAGGTATTTGTAAAAATTTCACTAAAATAAGTTGGATGAACTTTATTCGCTCATAGGTATAATAAATTTTATATAAAAAATAATAATAAAATACATAATTTTACAATAGTACTGAAAATTTTCCTTATAATAACAAACCTCCACAATTTCATCAATTAAAAAAAAGTGTTTTTTTTCCGAAGTATGGAATATATAAATGGTTTAAGGGAATACTAATCGTTAATTTTTATGCAAAAAATAAACAAATTTATTCAGTAAAAAATTTTCTTTCTATAGAGTTAAGATGGACATCTTCTTCTTGTAGTGTCTATGCGTTTCGGATTTTGGCGACCATCATGGCAATCTGTATTTTGCAAACTGCTGCTCTGAAAAGATTTATGATTGTTGTGTTAAACCACTTGCGTGAATTTTTCCTAGGCCAAGAAATTCTTCGCCTTTCTGGTCCTTGTTTTCCTTGAAGAATTAATTGCAGCAAACCATATCTTTCGGTGTTCCTCATAATGTGACCGAGGTATTTGATTTTGGCTGTGTTTATTTTCGTTAACAACTCTTTTCCTTTTTGCGTTCTTAGTAAAACGTCCTGGTTAGTAACGTGGTCGGTATAGGATATCTTCAGGATTCGACAATAAAATCACATTTCGAAAGCCTCAATTTTCTTGCAGGTAGTGTCTGTGAAGGTCTATGACTCATCTCCGTACAACAGTAATTAGATGGGCATAAATAACAATATTTCTATATATCTAATTTTTCTTTGGGTGAAAATTTTACTGGTTCTTCGAATGCACGTATTCTTCTTATCGAGTTTTTTATATCTAAGCTAATTCTAGGATTATTCAATCGTTTCCCCATAAAAGGTTTTGTTTCGATTTTCGCTAGTGCCTTCATGAATTTGATTCGGGATGTATTGTTATTATTTTTGAAACAATTCTTCTTCTTCGTTTTTTTTTTGGGTTTCGATTATACAATCATTTACCCAGTACATGTAAGGTTATGCTCGTCTTGCTCTAGGCAATGCACAACAAGGGATAAATTTCTACTTCTGTGTACTGCTAATTGACAGCTGGGTGATACTGAAAGATCACCTTTTCCATTTGTTTATCTTCTTCATTTAGCCCAAAAAAAGAATAAGAAGAAGAAGATCTTCTTCATTTAAGGTTAGATTAGACTTTTTTCGTTTGGGGGTAGCTTCCAAACATTGTCACATTAAGTTTATGGGTAATGCTCCCTTCGGTTAGAATTAAGGATTTTAAGGACGTAAATTTTTGTATGTTAGGATATTTCCAGTATTCTAAATTTATTTTGTTATTATTTTTTAATTTTGAGGAAAAAGTAAAAAATTTTTTTATAGATGAATTTGTAAAAATTTGATGAATTTATTAATTATTTTTATAACTTTGTCACAGGGTTTATATAGAATACTATGTAAAGATATTGGACTCTCTATTTCTGCCTTTAAGGCCGTTCCTCGCGATTCTGGGCATAGCTAAATTGCAATGTAAAAGTTTATATCAAATAACGCAAAAACTATGGCAGGTATTGGGATGATTCTTTTTTGATTCTTTTTTTATATGGATGGTCTTAAAAAGTTCTAGTGCACTATTTGGTTGTAAATTATTAAATTGTTTAAACAATTTTTTTTTCAAATATTTTTGGTTAAAATAAACGTAAAAAATTTTTTTTGAAATAGGGCACTACAGAATTTGGCCCACTTTCCGAATATGTTTTTATTTTTAACATAAAGTGTAACACAAAGCAGGTATTTAGTATAAACTTTTTTAAAAATCTCAAATTTTGCTAAATGTAACTCTCTCTCTCTCTCGGTCAGTACAGGCTGTCCTTATCGATAGTTTCTGGATTCTCGCCGACGGTTAGTTTGGTTAGGTAAGAAGTATAATACCCTCTCGAGGGTGGGTCATAAATAATGTTGAATAACATTATTAGGGTTTATTCCGACTTTTGACAAACCAGTGCGTTAATTGTTTTTAAAATGGGTAGTTCTTGAAGACGTTTATGTTCCGATTGAGGAAATTTTAGATAAATAAGCAGTAAGTACCTATAATTTGATTAAAATTTTATATGAATAGAAATATTTTCTGTTGATTTGTGACATTTTCCATCTAATTATTTATACTGCTATTATAATAATACTATTGTTTCAGTATTTGATTATATATATAGATATATATATATATATATATATATATATATATATATATATATACATATATATATATACATATATATATATATATATATATATATATATATATATATATATATATATATATATATTTGATGCCTATAATTTGATTAAAATTTTATATGAATAGAAATATTTTCTGTTGATTTGTGACATTTTTCCTTCTAAATGTTTATACTGTTATTATAATAATACTATTGTTTTAGTATTTGCTTATATAATAATAATTTATTATGTAGAAACAGCGTAGAATTTTGGTCAATCAGCTAGTACATTTTTTTGTATTTCATTCAGAATTATTATTTTCTTTTCATCGTTACATAAGCTTAGAGTAATACTCAAATATTTTGCAGTATTTGAATATGGAATTTGATTATTTATATTTATTGGACAATAGCCAAATATTTTGCAGTATTTGAATATAAAATTTGATTATTTATATTTATTTGAATATTTATTTTGAACGTTTTTGTTAGTAAAGTTTACATAATATATGAAGTTTGTTTTTCTTCACTTGCTTGTCCAGTCATATTAGTCCAGGGTAATAAGGATTTTCTCGTGACACTCAATAATCCAGGTAGCTGACAACTTTTTTATTTATTGTAGACCTATAAGAAGAAAACCTACCTGTTTCCTGCCTAAAGTTCGGAGCCGTTTTTTAATGATTAACAATTTAATGCAAAAAACGCGATTCTTTCGATTTTTTGCACTCCATTAGAAAGCTAATTACTTTTAGCTTTCTAATACAAAAATTAGGACATAAAATTACAAAATGTTATTATTTAGAATATCGACAAAGCTTCAAAATGCGGATATTTGTAAGTTGAAAAATCAATTTATTGCTTTGCAAGCTGCAAAATAAGTGACAATTGATATTTGTTACAAACTTTTAATAAACTTAAAAGTTAAGGTTGGGTATTGAATTCTTAACAAACCCTTAAAATTTGGGACCAATATATTAATTAGTTTAAAAGTTATTGTATTTGTTTATCCCAGAGACCTTTTTTTTACAACAACATAAGACTGAAAATAATAAAGATAGGATTATGTTGTGGGTAACAAATGAAAGCAATAGACTTATACTATCAATATGTATTAAAAAAACATAAAAAAAAAGATTTATTATGGTCAAAAATCTTGAAGCATAAAAACATTGTCCTTAGAAAAAATCTTTTTTTTTACATTCGAAAAGCTAGTATTTTCACCCGAATTTTCAAATAAAAAAATTTGGCCTAGGTAAATTTGGGCCATATTTTTTTTGTTAATTCACAGCTAAGGATTCTCATTGACGCCATTTTAAAGAAGGGGATTGGTATTTTTAACACTAGTTCTTTTAACACTGTCATAGGCTGCTTTGAACTCGACAAAGAGATAGTGTGTATCTCTGTTATATTCTAGTGACTTTTCTAGAACCTACTCATGTGTTTGAATTTGAGGTATAGTTGATTTTCCAGCAGTAAATCCGCATTAATATTGACCAACAATATCCTGTGTAAAATGTTTAAGTCTTTCAAACAATATATTGCCGAAGATTTTATACGCAGATGCTAACAGAGTATTGCCTCTATAGTTCGCCCTTTTTATGCAACGTATATTATTTCATTTAGCCACTCTTCTGGTACCAATTCATTCTGCCATATAAGTACCATTAGTTTATGGGTTACTGCAAAAAGTTGATCACCACCTTTTTCTATATATTTCCCAACAGATTTTTTCGATTATTGTGGCTTTATTGTCTTTGAGTTTTAGGACGGCATTTGACACTTATTGCTGGGTCAATTGTCACGTATGCAACAATTATTGTTACGTCTTCACTGTGTAGTTGACGATGTAGATTTTGTTAATTTTCTATGTTGTAACCTCATTCAATATCGTGTATATCATATATTATATAAATATATATAATAATAATGTACTTATTCTTCTTCTTCAAGTTCCACTCCTATCGGAGATTGGAAATCATTCTGGCAATTATAATTTTATTGGTTACGCGCCGGAATAGTTCAATTGAACTGCATCCAAACCATTCACGGAGATTGCGTAACCACGAGATTTTACGTCTTCCTACGCTTCTTCTTCCTTTGATTTTACCCTACATTATATTCCTTAGTAGTTCGTATTTTTCACCTATCATGATGTGCCCTAAGTATTCCAATTTCCTGATTTTTATGGAATTTAAAACTTCGCATTGTTTTCCTAGTTATTCGAAAACTTGATCGTTTGTTTTGCGATCCATCCATGATATTTTCAAAATACGTCGGTAACACCACATTTCGAATGCTTCTAGGTTTTTAATGTTGGATTTTTTAAGTGACCAAGCTTCCATCCCATACAAAAGGGTAAAGAAAATATAACATCGAAGCATTCTTATCCGGAGCGATATATTAATATCGCGATTACAAAAAAGTTTTGTCATTCTATTAAAAGCTGACTGTGCAATTCCAATGTGGCACCTTATTACTTTTGTCTAATCAGTATCTTCTGTGATCCTTGCTCCAAGGTATTTGTACGAAGATATTTATTCAATTTCTGTATTATCTAGTACTAGCTTAAGTTTGATGATTTAATGTTTGATGAACATAAACTTGGTTTTCTTCAAATTTATTTTTAGTCCAAAAAATGTACCTATAATATGATATAATCCCTATAAAACGTCTTCCGACGTCCATTTTTCATTTAATTCGGTTGTTCCATTGTTCTTTAAGTTCTTTCAAGCTCATTAAGTTTCTTATTCCTTCCATCCGTGTTTTCTTAGGTAATCCTTTCTTCTGGATTCCTGTAGGTGTTCATACAGGTACTTGTTTCAGGAGTCTACTGTATTTCATTCATTGAACCTTTCATTGAGCTACTTTCGTTGTATGCCATCCATGACTGTACCTTCTATTCTCATACTTTATTGCAACCAGTTCGACGAGGTATCTTTCTTCGATGTATCTGTTAATCTTCGTATTTCACAACCGTATAAATAAAGCATGTTTTTTACCACAGTTTCATGGGTTGTAGTGCCAGAGAGAGCATGTCAGCTGAGCCAAAACGAAAAATAATCCTCCTTATTGGAGGAAGCTTTCAAGCTTATTCCACTGGAATAAGCCATAAGCATTGTTTTAATGCGCCATAGAAGAATTTTTGATTTTCCCTATCATTATTTGTCATTTTTAGTCCAAACTTTTCCCATGACCTTTCTTTTTCTGCTTTCACAGCTATTTTAACCTCTTTTCTTTTTTGTTTATATGCCTAATAATCTTCAGGGCGCTTTGTACTTAGATATCTCTTCCATTTTTCTTTTTTGTTCTTTCTTTTCCTTCGTATTTCGTCCGTCCACCGTTCAGCTCTCCTCATGCTAGTATTTGCTATTTTTATCTTTCCGCATGTTTCCTCAGTAGCTATGATTAAGTTGGTCTTGAGATTTTCCCACTTTTATTCTATACACAAGCTAATTAAGGGTATAAAAATAAAGATAATAAATTTATGACAAATGATCATGCTAAAATGAAGACTTTTGGTAGGCAAAAGTGGCGAGGCACTTGTACGAGTGACGAGGCGAGTTGTACACGGGGCAATTGTGAATTGATTTAACTTTTAGATTATTGAATATTCTCGACTATAATACCTAATACCTTAAAAAAGATTTAGTATCTTACCCAATGTTTAACACCTAATAATGATTAGAATAACATAAAGTTATTGACTACAAGTTTGTAATATCAGGCCATACACATATGAAGTACGATGCAGATCACAGTCTATTAGAAGAAAAGAAGACAAAATTGTCAAAATAATTGTCAAACTTGAATGAACTGTCAAATATGAATTTTGGGATTCTCCCAGAAAAATATTAATTTTTGGCGGTTTTGTAAAGATACTATAATTGTGCTAACTAATTATTAATCTTCTCGAGATTTGGTATATTTAAATTGATTATTGGTAAAAAAATTGTGATTTATCCAGTCAATGTAAAATAAAAGTGAGCTCGAAGTGAACTGAAAATGTTTCCAACAGGGTACGGATCAGGATCAAGTGATTTTCAGTACCCTACAGTGCAGTTTCCAAGTGTAATGCAGAAGAAGGCTACAAAACTAATACATCCGTATTACCAAGTAAGTCAAATAAATACTCAAAATTCACCATTGTGCTAAAATCAACCAATCAATAGTCAACCAAATAATACCTTTTTATAATTAGCAACAACAATATCAGGTACAGCCAGTAGTTGTCCAGCAAACCAGCTTTTCTTATTCTACATCAAACTCTCAAATTAAGTTAAACTTTAAAAACAATCACACAGGATGAATATGATTCGATGTCAGATGAAGAACATGAAGACTCTCAACATAATTAACACCCATGGTAAACAATAAGATCAAAAAGAAAAATTCTTAAACGTCAAGATTCAAAAGAAGAAGAAGAACAATTACACTCTCAAATATGTTTCATCTACTTCCACAGGAAAACTCCGTAAATGATACGAATACAATCCACCAATCTCGAAACCCTCTCTAATTTTTATATATGACGTGAATGACTATAGTAAAACGATAGATAATTTAGCTTAAGCAGTAGAAGTAGAACCTTACTTTACTAAAGCCTTAACAAACAACAAAATCAAAATTTTACAAAAGATACCTGAATCGTACAGAAAACTAATAACTCACTTACGAGAGGAAAATATAAAAGATGTAGAGAAAGCAGCAGACTATTTAACAACAGTTTTACAAACAACAGGATGAGAAGCAATACCACAGCGCCAAAGAAGTGTGCAAGAAAACCATAATATCCCCCTCTATATGAGAGAACTAATAGCAAAAAAAGAAGGGGTCTACGCATATGGCAATAAATGAGAAATGCACTAAATAAAATGTACCTAAACAGGATAAGTCATAGTCATATAATTCTTTCCAGTTTTATGTTTCGAACCTCTCACATGAAGACCACCCTATATGGAAAGCTACAAAAAAATTTAAATGACCGACAATAAAAAATTCACCTTTAAGAAAAGTAGATATGAGCTGGGCCTGCACAAACGCAGAAAAAACAACAGTATTCGCAGAGCATTTTGCAACTGTATTCGCAGCACCAGATACTAATATCGATGAAGATGATGATATAAGAATATACCTCGAAACCTCTTCCTCTGGCAACATTTACTTCGACAGAGTTTCGACAACAAATAAAAATGCTAAATCCTAAGAAAGCTCTAGGCTAACAATAATATACAATAGCATACTACGTATTCGATACTTTCCAATACAATGGAAATTTGCTCAAATTACAATGATTCTACAACACAAGCCCGCAACGCAAGCCAATTTATATCGCCCTATAAAAGCTTACTCCCAATAATGTCGAAATTTTTAGAAAGGCTACTATTACATAAAATCGAGCAAGTTGTTCCCATAAACGAAATTAGACCACAACACCAATTCTGATTTAGACGTGAACACTCAACTATCCAATAATGCTACAAAATAGTAAATATAACTAAAGTAACTCTCGAAGAGAAAATGTTTTGCGCTGGAGTGTTTCTAAATATACAACAGGCATTTGATAGAGTATGGCATAAAGGTCTCATCTACAAACTGAAATTACACCTAACATACCAACTATACTTTATACTAAAATCATATCTAACTGACCGTTACTTCCAAGTCAAAATTGAAGACAGCTACTCAAATTATCACAACATACAATCTGGCGTACCTCAGGGTAACGTTTTGGCTCCATTTCTGTATATGATGATACCTTCTTAGATACATTTGCCGATGACACGGGAATCTTGGCAGTGGATATCGACCCAAATGTAGCATCAAAAAAAGTACAAAATCACTTGATCAATTACAAAACTGGCTTAAGCGATGGAAGTTGTGTTAATGCTAGCAAATCAGTACAAATTATTTTTATAACAAGACAATCTACATGTCTACGTATATATTAATAATACCGCCATTTCTATAAAACCAGTTGTCAAATAATTGGGATTGCACCTGGATGAAAAACTTACATGAACAACGCACATTAAAACTAAACGGAAACAACTAGATCTTAAACGAAAAAATATAAACTGGCTATTTAACAAAAGGTCTCAGTTATTTCTTAAAAATAACCTGCTTCTGTGCAAAGCTATACTTATACCAGTTTTGGGCATATGGAATAGAACTATGGGGCTGTAGTAAACCTTCAAATACGAAGATACTTCAAACATATCAATCCAAAATACTCCGTATTATAGGTCAGGCTCCGTAGTATGTATCTAACCAAACACTACACAGTAATTTGTACATCCCATTACTTAAGGACATGATAAAGGATCACTTTATCACACACAAAGGATCACACAAATGAGCGCTCGTTGCTTGATTTTTTGGTGGCATATTTAGCTCCGTACTAGTTAACCATAAAAATTATACTCAGAACATTAAGTAACTAAAGATAGTTTCGTTGGTTACAGTATAAAAAATCTAAACTTTTCTATAGAATTTATCTCTTGAGAAAGAAGAACTTTTTAAGGACGTAGATTTAACAAGACGGAAAGGCGGCAACAAATTTATCACTAAAGAAGGCATATAACAAACAAGACTGAGCCCCGTAACGATAGAAAAGAAAAAACATCGACTTATTGCCGTATATATCAGAATCGCTTTGGGAGTTTTACAAACATCTTTCCACAGATAAATACTTGTTGGATTTGCTCCCCGATTCGTCAATTTCTGACGATGATTGAACATTATTATAGTTTTGTAGTGATTAGTATGCATAATTATTGTTTAATAGTTTTTAGAACTCAGTTATGCACTGTATTTATGTAAGCTTGTATTAATGTGCGTATTTGTGAAAAAATAGGTACGTGAATCAAATATTGCTTTAGACATATTTTGTTCACAAATACTCAGCATAAAAATATTAATCAATATAGGAAAAGTACATACAAAAGAAAACTTTAAGTAGATTATCATTGTAAGTATGTGTAAAAATTTAATCTTTTTTTTTTTCAAATTTTAAATATTGATTTCTCGTTTTCGTCTTTATGACTTGTCTCCCTTTTCACGTTCGAAACTCGAAACATATAAAGGTTATACAGTTGGAAAGATAAGCGTTTTCATATGGAGTAATGATTGTTTTGAAGAATAGTTTGAGCAAATAAAAAAACTAGTTCGAATATCTTCCGTAATAATTGTTATAGAATAGAAATATGCTTTATTGTCAATGAAAATTGTACAATTTTATAGGCAAAGCTTACAAAAAGTCAGAAAAATATCAATTTAAAATTTACTCAAATTATATAAATCGTCAATACCACAAACTAAAGAGTAGAGCACCCAATACTGAACCTTGTGGTACTCCACATACAATACTATTGTGACTAGAGCTAGTATTATTTGCTTAATCTGTAAGTTATAGTTATAGTAGTTATAGTTGTTTTCTATTTCCCAATTAATATTGGAACCAATTCAAAGAAATACCTCGAATTCCGTAAAAATTTATTTTTTGTTTTATCAAAATGTCGTGATTTGCACATAGTCACAAAAAATAGTGGAAGTAAATCTCACTGGTAAATTTATTAGACAAAAAGTCGAACTGACTTTGTGATAAAATGATGTTTTCAATGGGAAGGGACATAAGTCGGACTTTTCTAAGTCTCTCAATAATTTTGGATATGATCGGTAGTAAGGCAATAGGTCTATAGTTGTAGACATTTGAGTTTTCACCACCATTATGAAGAGAAATAATAATGGCTGCCTTTAGGCACTTGGGAAATATACTTTTTTCAAAGGAATCATTAATTTTAGTATGACCAGGACTTCCAATACACGTTTTGGAACATTTAAGAAAATTTTTATGGATAGTCCATCAGTACTACGGGAATATTTGCGTTTGATACTATTAACTGTTTGGATCAGTTCATATTATTGACAGATCATTCATATTATTGATAGATCATATTGACGAAAATTTAGATTTTGGAGTGCACATAAATGAGATCTGTAACAGGTTAGCATCTATCTGCTACTCTCTTAGAATAACAGCAAATTATTTGGACGAAAAATGTAAACGAGTTGTATATTTTTCAAATTTTCATTCTGTAATGCGATTTGGAATAGTTTTCTGGGGGGAACGTGGTAACGCTGAACAGGTTTTTATATTACAAAAAAGAGCAATCAGAACTCTACTTAACTTGAGATGCAGAGATTCATGTAGAGGTAATTTCAAAAAGCTAAACATACTAACAATGGGTGGAACATACATATATGAATGCTTACTTTTCATTTTTTAAAATAGACATAAATTCTTGAAACACATAACAAACCATAATACTAATACACGAAACAATCTCATAAACTATAATATACCAATACATAGACTAACAGCATCTGAGAAAACCACAGAATATGCCTGTATTAAATTCTTTAATAAACTGCCTTACAGCATCAAAATAGAAACTGACGTAAATAAATATAGAAAGTCTGTTCAACAATTGCTCACACACCTTGAACCATACAAAGTGGACGAATACCTTCAAGCTGACCTGTAGGCAGACTAAGGGCTCTTACCTGAATCTAAATGTCACTTTTATTATCATTTATTATTTATCATATTACTTTTATGTTAAGTGTAGGTTGTTACAGCAACCATTTTAAATTGTAACTGACACCATTCTCTCTATTGCCAATTTATATTTGTATGTAACTTGTGAATCCTGAGAATAAAGCTTTTTTCTATTCTTTCTATTCTATTCTATTCAGTTTAGATTTATCAACTGGTCTTATAAAGAATGAATTCGAAACCTTTTTTGAATTGGGTAAATAGGGAATGGGATCTTGTTGTGACAAAATAGTTGATGATATAGATTTATTTCAGTGTCCAGTGTCTCCAGTGTTCTCCAGTGTAACACTGGAGGCCATGGGAAAAGAAAAGAAAAAGAGGAAGACCACAGATAAGATGGACTGACGATCTTAAGAGAACGGCAGGAAAGGACTGGATGCAGATCGCCCAAAATAGAGACCAATGGAGATTGACAGGGAAGACCTATGCCCAAGATTGGGCGTTTAAGGCTGATTAGATAGAGCGAGACAGATATATTTATTTATATTAACGAAGTATTCATTAAGATTTTCAGGGTTTGGAACAGAAAATGTTTGGGCTCTGTTAGTTTGATTTCGGAAGATTGTTTATTATGGACCAAGTTTCTTTTGCAGCATATGATATTTGCAACAGTTTGATAGTACATTTATTTAGCTGTTTTGATGTTCTAGATAAGTTCCTCTGTACTTAGTGCTATATTGAAATGACAAAGACGTTGGTAGTAAATTTTTGTATGTACAGTAGTGAACGCATATTCTTGGCTGATATGCGGATACCTTTGGTAGTCCACGGTATGTGATATTTTGTTTAAGGAAATGCCTTATTAAAAATACAGACCAACCTATCTAAAAAATCACTAAATCATTAAATTTATTTAAAAAACAGAAAGAGTACTTGTGATATACTTATATATATTTTCATTCTGTTTAATTTCTGAAACGCAGTGATATAAATATTTAGGTGCTAAATATTTTAATTAAAATAAATTTAAAAATAATTCTCTTGATACTATCCAGACCCACACTTAAAACCATTACTTTAAGGTGGTTGTAAGCATCCGGACGGTTAATAAATTTCGTTTTAGATACCTTTTTAGATAGTCTAGTCAAATTAGCTAGAAAATAGTGATCAAATAATAAAAATTCGCACAGAGCTGAAATTTAGTAGATACCTTGGATATAGCAATACAAATAACCATCGAGTTAGAATCTATGGAGAAGCTATGAGCTTCTCCATAGATTCTATATTAACGTATGTATTAAAAACGGCGTAGGTAGGCGTGGCTACCGATAATACCAATATGGCGGTTACATCAGGGCCAGACTCAATAATACTAAAACTACTATACAAATATGACTAGTTATTCAGAAGATTTAATCATAATCTAAAAAAGTGCAATATATTTTTAATAAACTATGATTTATTTATCCCGCGGTAAACACTAAAAACACGATATATTATATATAAAGATAAATTAATACAGTCAAATACTATTAATTTATTCTCTGAAGTACGGGCCATTACTTTGTTTACATATTTGTATACTAACCTGTGGAACGATATTCCTGAAGATTTTTTATTAACATTGCTTCTGCTACTGCAACTATATTGAGAACAAGAAACCATTCTTATGCACTATCACAATATATTACAGTTTCTATAAAACTATTATAAAACTGAAAATATTCGAAAAACAACAAATGTAAACAAACGTAGAGGCACTCTACAAAAGGTAGAGGCACTCGAGAACACCTGCTGAATATAAGACAGATAATCGAGAAATCTAGAGAATTCAACATCCCACTATACCTACATTCGTTTTATAGATTACCGTAAAGCGTTCGACAGGGTCAAGTGGAGACACTTATGACGAATACTAAAAGAAGTAGGCGTACCACAACATCTAATTACGCTTATTACTGAACTATATGAACACACTACTGGATCAGTAAAAGTACTTGACACACTTTCGAACGAGTTTCATCCAGAACAGGGTGTCAGACAAGGATGTACACTATCTCCACAATTATTCAACATATATGGGGAGTATATTATGCGAAGAGCACTTGAAGGATGCGAAAAGGGCATCTCAATAAATGGTCATAAACTAAACAACCTACGTTTCGCAGATGACACAGCCCTTCTTGCAAATAGTCAAGCAGAGCTGATGGAACTTATACGACTGATCGAAAACGAAAGTTGAATATTTGGTCTGCAATTAAACATATCAAAGACAAAGATAATGATAGTGGATAGACTACACAACAATCATCCACACATAACCACAATTGACCGGTTCGAGGTTGTGAGCTCATACTTATATCTGGGATCATTAATCACAAACACAGGGTCATTACAAGAAGGGATTAAACGTAGATGTGATCTAACAAAAGTTGCCACAGCAAAAATGACCAAAATATGGAAGGACTGTCAAATTTCAACAGCGATAAAGATGAGGTTGATCAACTGCTTAATATTCCCAATACTGACCTACGGATGTGAATCTTGGACTCTGAGACAATCAGAGAAAAAAAGATAGACACCACTGAAATGTTCTGTTGGAGACGAATGTTACGAATTCCTTGGACCGATAGTAGAACAAATAATTAAATTTTAAGAGAGCTAAAAGTTAGCCAACGACTCTCTAGTAAAGTCCATTTCCAACAATTAATATATTTTGGGCATATTATGAGAGCAAACACAGAAAACATGGAAAGACTCATAATACAAGGAAAGGTAGAAGCCCGCAGATCACGAGGAAGATCCCCAACAAGATGGATAGACCAAATTACAGGAATATGCCAAAGACCTATGCATGAATTAAAAGAAATGACCAGAGACAGACATCTCTGGAGACGGACAATACACGACATCACGTCGACCACTACACTCCCCCTGGGGGGTCAGGATTGAAGAGAGAGAGAGAAACAAACGTATACGATGTGTCAAAAGTTTCAAAACAATATTAACAATATGGCCAAAGTGAGGTCGTTTTTAGTCACGTAATGCCCTCTCCATAGATTCTAACTCGATGCAAATAACATATCAGAAGCTCACATTGATCCCACGTCTACTAAAGTTGTTCAATGTCAATTGTCAAAATTTACAATTTTTTTTTTCGCAAACCATAAGCTATTTTAAAAAAGGTCAGATAAAAATTGTAGATTATAAAATTATTTACAAAAATTGTCTTTTTTCTATTAATCATAATTTCTGAGAGATAGTGATTCAAAAAGTTTTTCGAAGGATTTACCTACATTCTATATTGTGTGCACATTTCTACACCACCTGTGAGGGAGTGAATTTGGTGTATTTTTGAACGTAGTTTTACCGATCAGCATAATCTATAGTCGATTATGATATTGCTACTATGATATTGCTTATTGATCCTAATATTTGTTACTAATTTTTGTTAAAACCGTAACCTGATACAAACTCTTAAGATTCGACTTCCACAGCTATATTTTCTTTTGCTTTTTGCTGGATGTTTACAAATAGTTTAAATGAAGATGAATGCCTCTTCAGTCATTTCACACGAAACCTTGTCTGTTGTATTTAATTTAACAGTTTTGCAATTGTACAATTGCAAAAAATAGTGTTAAGGAGTTTCTTTTGAGCAGGTGATAATAACGTTTGAATCGGGCCCAAAATACTATCTGTTTATTTCCATCCCCAGTCTTCTCGGTTTAGTTGACTGTCTATCTTCTTCTTCGCGTGCCATTTCAGAATTATCCAACGTTGGCGATCACCATTGCGAAGGCTTCTCGATCTTTTTCAATATGGAGTAATTGTCCTGCATTTGGTATCTCACTCGGAGTCCACTCACGAATGTTTTTTAACCAAGAAAATTGTTTTCTTCCTACACCTCTACGGCCCTCTATTTTGCCTTTAAGGATCAGTTGTAATATTTTATATCGACTTCCCCTTACTGTATGTCCCAGATAAGACATTTTTCGATGTTTAACCTTAAGCAGTTCTCTATCTTTGTTGACGCTCCTTGGTACTTCTTCATTAGTTTTCCTTACAGTCCAAGGTATCTTCAGTATTCGTCTATGAACCCACATTTTCAATGCTTCAATTTTGTTCATGATCGATACTTTTAGCGTCCACACTTCTGCACAATACAAAAGTATGGACTAAACATAGTACTTAACAATTCAACAAAGATGGTTATTGTAAAGAAACTGTCTATACCTAGTCCTAACTGAACTTAGTAGTATACTTAATATTATCAATTGTTCTATCTACTAAATGTTAACAAGTATTCTACCAAGAAGCTGCATCATTGTAGCAGAAGCAGACGTTGGCGAAAGACAAGATAGTTGCACTTGTTTCGTGTTCCGTATATTTTATAAAAGTGTATTTTCGTGTTTATAAAAGTGACATATCTATACTATTTTAATTTTACAATTAATTTTTGGTGGAGGTCCATAAACAGTAAAAAGAAAGTGAATTCCTTTTGTAATTATCGATTAAGAAGAGCAATATTTATATACTTTGGTGCAATCACTTAAACCTTTTTCAAATAAAAATAAATCAAGTCCAACAAACGTTTTTCAAAGCTCAGCTCTTCCAACAAATATCTCAGGTTAATTACATTTTTGGTTTTACCTTACATTTAGTTCTTTCGAAGTAGCATGAACCCATCGGTGAGCTCCGAAATATATATATATATATATATATATATATATATATATATATATATATATATATATATATATATATAAATGTCACCCAACTGATGACACACTTAGATAATTCCTTGTACTGATATCCTTTAGTTTCTTGAGAGCTTGATGATCCTGTATGACTTGTAAACAGCAAAACCGATCGCCCAATCTTTCTCTTAATAAATAGAACAAGAAGAACCATTTAATTCTTTTTTTGAGGCTCCATATCAAATGGAACTACCAATCACCAACTTTAATATTAAAAAAGTAAAAAAGATAATAAAGAATGAGATACAACCCAACAAGGCTCCGGGATTCGACCTCATAATTGGTGAGATCCTCCAGGAACTAACCAATGACTGTTACAGAATAATCACTATGATCTTCAATGCTATGCTTAGTCTACATTACTTCCCTCTGCAATAGAAAGTGGCACAGATTATACTCATTCAAAAACCTGGTAAGGATCCAAAAGATGTCAACTCATACCGACCGATTAGTCTACTCCCAGTCATCTCTAAGGTCTTTGAAAAACTTCTGCTACGAAAAATCAAACCAATATTGGACGAAAAGTGTCTCATACCTGACCATCAATTCGGTTTTCGTAACCAACATGGTACAATCGAACAAGTTCACAGACCATACACAACAATAAGCAATAGTCTCGAGAACAAGCAATACTGTACTGCAGCCTTTTTAGACGCCTCTCAAGCTTTTGACAAGGTGTGGCATACAGGACTTCTGTACAAATTAAAGAAAAATTTACCTTACCCTTACTTTAAACTGCTTTAATCATACCTTATAGAAAGGAGATATCTGGTAAAATATAGTGAAGCCTATACAAAACTCTACCCCATCCTATCTGGTGTACCTCAGGGTAGTGTGCTCGGACCGATTCTGTACTTGATATATACGGCTGACTTGCCAATAAGCAATAACCTAACGCACGCAACATTCGCAGATGATACTGCTTGCTTGGCCTCTCATAGCAACCCAATAATAGCATCAGAGAGACTACAACTACATCTGAACAAAATAAATGAATGGCTTAAACTCTGGAGAATTAGAGTAAACCCCTTAAAATCCACACAAATTACATTCACTCTAAGAGGAGGTACATGTCCACAAGTTAACCTCAATGGACACCCTTTGCCCCAAAAGCATAACGTAAAATACTTAGGTATTCACCTTGACAAACGTCTAACTTGGACCAAACATATATGGACGAAAAGGCTTCAATTCGGAATTTTATACAGAAAACTTTACTGGATGTTGGGAAAAAACTCTCACCTATCGATCGACAACAAGCTGCTAATATACAATACAATAATAAAACCCATTTGGACATATGGCTCGCAGCCCTGGGGTTCAGCTATCAAATCTAATATTATGATAATACAAAGATTTCAATCCAAAACTCTGAGAACAATCACTAATGCTCCTTGGTATATCCAGAAGGATGCAATACATAGAGATCTTCAGGTACTAACAGTCTCTGATGAGTGCAAAAAATCTTCTGGGCAATATCAAAACAGGTTGAGGGTGCATCCTAATACCCTGGCACACAATCTTCTTAACCAACAAGCGAGGAGATTGAAGCGACATGACCCCTTGGACCTACCTCACCAATCCTGACAGAGCTTACAGCAGTGGGAGTTACGCCTTCAACAGCACCCAGCCATTGTGATCAGTGCCGCTTTTAGTGCTCGCGTACCAGTGTATGTGCGCATCCTACCGGTAAACAAGCCAATCTGTGTCGAGATGATTTGGTCACTGGACCTTACATCTCTCTGTCATGTAAAGACAAAAAAATTTTACTAATTGTTTTCACTGTAAAACAGATTGTAAAAATCTTAAATGTTAATAAAAAAAAATGTCACCCAACTGATGACACACTTAGATAATTCCTTGTACTGATATCCTTTAGTTTCTTGAGAGCTTGATGATCCTGTATGACTTGTAAACAGCAAAACCGATCGCTCAATCTTTCTCTTAATAAATATCTACAACAACTTTAACACACATTGTGAGTAAAAGACCCTAGTCCCTGTCATGAATACGAGTATGTGCTCACACCTCAACATTTTTATTACTTTTTCAAATAATTGAAATATTATTGCTGCTTCATCCTTTTAAAAATGACTGATGTAATATCGCAGACAGTTATCGCATATAAAAATAAAATATGGTTTTCACATTTTAGATAAGCAAATAAACTTTCTAAAGAGTATTCTTCTGTTTACGATTGAGCACTTCCAAGTTTTAAAAAGTAAATACTTTTATCAAGTGGTGTTCTCAAAGTGACTAATAAATCAACGTCTTCATCAACCACTGTAGTTAGATTTGTTGCATTGAATTGTTTCATTGGTATTTCAATTATGAGTCATTACCAGCTTGTTTTACTACAATATTTTCAGTAGTCAGTTGATATTGAGATGAAATGAGATTTATTATGTTAACAAGAAATTGTTGTTGATGTGTGGAATTATTATAAATTGATCAAAGATGATATCGAAATATGATTATGTTTTTGCAGTCCTAGATGTTATTCTACCGCTTTAACGTTTTGTAGAGTCAATTTAGCCATCAAATACTACTGTCACCCTAGAATCATAGGGTCTGCTTACATTCTGAACCTATTTTTCGAAAATAATGCTCACCGTTTGTTATCAATTACACACAACGCGGGCGTATAATAATACGGATTTGTAATAGATTTTCTTCATTGATATTGTAAGTACCGTTTGTGTATTACAATATTTATTATATGTATATTTATTATTTATGTTATTTTTGCTGGTTTCTGTATTACATTATAGAGAGAGTAAATCTGGCCTTAGGATAGTTCCCCAACGCACTATAAGTGCACAGGGTACTACAAGAAGATCATAAAGGGATATTTTATTATTGAGAATTGAATAACAACGGATGACTTCACTGGAAATACAAATGGTTTTATTGTAGCATTTTCGTTTCCCTCATAAAACTCATCATAAAACACCGAAACAGATTTTTAATCTTTCTGTGTCTATGAGATTAATAATCTAAACATTTTTGAAGTCTGTTTTAATAACACAAGAAAATTATTTTTGGAGGATCATGTCACTTGTTGATGGATCGCGAGAGCACTTGTTTTCATTGTGAAAATCCTAATTTGGTCACGGGACTTCCATGTTAGCAGTTCAGGGGAGAATAATTTGTGAGTCTGAAAACTTCGTTTTCGTGAAATTTTAAAAAACCGGCAAAGTTTTCGTTTAATTCCATATGTGTAGTGAGAAGAAGGTGCTTTAAGCTTAAAATGCAATCTTTATAATATAAGTTAATCACCGTTTGTTGTAAGCTCTATCCTGTAACAAGGGATATGACAACAGCGTCTGACGGCTAAGCTGACATGGTTTTAAGTGGAAAATAGGCAGCTGAGTTTATAGTTATAGAAGGATTATATATTGTTATTTTCCAGGAAAATCTGAAGCCCAGTTTTTCCCACTTTTTTATAAGATCTAGATCGTTTGAAGTTTGTGAGACAGTGTTTTGTGGGACAGTAAATAATTAAGATAAAAAATAACTAGCCAGTGAAGCAAGTTGTTTTGTTAAATTTTTCTAAATAAACATTTATCGTTACTATAAAAAGATTTGCTCCCATGTCAATGTCAAAGTTTATAAATAAATATAATCTTCATGAATCAAATAATTATCCTATTTTCGTTTCTTTTAAATAAAATTAACTTTTGATAATTAACTATTAATTCAGAAAATTTGAGTAGTTTCATTTCGACATATGACAGTTAGGGAATATTTTTTTGTCATTTGGTACATAACCTTAATTTTAAAGCCTGTTTTGTTAGAAGGTTCAATTTATGTTTAAGTATAAATTTAGATATTTTGTGTAATAACTGTTTATTTACAATAAAAATAAAAATAAAAATGTAATTTTTCTCCTAAACTAAGAGTGTAAAAATATATTTCTTTTAATAAGATTTTCACCTTTAAAAAATTTTTAGGAAAGGAAAAACCTAAACCTTTCTTTCTAAGCCGCAGGATTTTTTTGAACGGCGTCGTAGTTTTAAATAGTTGAGAAATGTTTTTGTTTAGTGTTGCCAAGGACATCTTTGTAAGTATTTCTTAATTTTTTTTCGTAGTTAGTTCTTCCAGTCCACCCCAAAAAAAGAAATCCTTATCCACGACCTTGCTCTCCAACCAAAACACGAGTCGCCGTTTGCAAACGTTTCAATTTATTTGCTTAGCCTACCTCCAAGCCCAGTGATTGTTCAGTCCCCCTTTGAGCTACCTTAAACCAAATTATAATTGTTACAACCCGAAGGCTGAACGCAAACACACCAATGGACCTGGTTTTACTTGGAATTGCCTAAGATCAAATTGACAGTTAATGATAATTCCTGCGTCCGTGTTATATTGAGTGAATGGTATCGTATAATATGGTTTCTTGTTATATAAAACATTTAACACAAGTTCTACACAATCCTCTAATATAGGGGAGACTTGCCCAGTACCGGACACTGCCCAGTATCAGACAGAGTGTGTTTCCAATAAAGTCCGCTAGATAGCAGGGGTAAAAGCTTTAAACCACTTAGGTTTACTGTGTAGGAGGAAGTCATTTCGTGCCAGTATTATAGTAACAGTGAGTGGGGAATATATTTTTATCGCGTTGGTGGATTACTGACCTAAGTTTTAAGCTTCTAAACTGGGTTGTCTGGTAAGTAGATTTTTATTTTCTTATAGTTTACGTTAATGCTACTTAACTAGCAAATGTATAGAAGTAATTTATATTTAATTACAGACGTTAGTTTGTAAGGGAAACAATAAATCATCTCCCATAAAATCATGGTTTTTCCAGTAGCGGACAGCCATGAATTGTCTTGTACCGGACACTTAATGTTGTGTGGTAACTCACTATTTTTTTTTTTCAGGTGAATTGAATACGATGCCGAAAGAGAAAACAAAGTGTTTGGTCAGAAAACTTGATAAAAATGGCAACCAAGCAAGTATTGGAAAATAAAATGAATGTTAGACCAGCTTCTTTTCATTTTTTTGGATCATTTTAAAAAAAAAATTGTGAGGAGCTAAGAACCAAATTAGTTGAGATATTAATAGACTTAGAAAACAAGACGATGCCCATGAACAGAGAAGAGATTTTAAGATTTGCTTTTTGGTTAGCTAAGCAATTAAAACTTCTCCATAAATTTAATAAAGAAAAAAATATTGCAGGGGACAAGTTTCATTATGAATTTTTGAGCTGCTATCCCCAACTTTGGTTGTAAAAATCACAGTCAACAAGTATTAAAAGAGCTGTTTTAACGAACCAAATATGAAGCACTGCTAGCAAAATTTTACTTAACTCCCCCAAAGGTTTTTAACTGCAATGAGACGGGAGTTTCTGTGGTCCATGATAATGCCTCAATGCTTCTGTCACAGAAAGGAAAAAACAGGTTGGTAAAATCATGTCGGGAGAGAGAGGTAACTGTGCTTCTATGTATTAACTCATTAGAAGTTAGAAGGAACATTTCTCATAGAAAGAGACGAGAAGTAAAAAAACTGAACTTTTGATTGGATGTCCTTATAAAACCATGTTGAAGAAAGGGTTTCAGAGCAGATCAAAATGCCAGCAGAGAAAAAAGAAAAGAAAATGCAGCCAGCCAGAAAAATCAAACCAAACAGCTTGAATAAAGAAAAAACAAAAGAAGAGTTTGATGTGAATAGAAAACTTTTCACTTCAACGATACCATGTAGTGGAAGTTTAGAAATGAACACTAAAGAAGAGGAAACTACCGGGTGTCTTATCTGCGAAGAAAATATAAATACAAATTAGGTACAGTGCACTACATTCAAGGGGTGGACGCAAGTGGCGTACACAGATCAAGAAAATATACTTTTTTTAACCCTTCGTCTGTAACGTTCTGTCTATTGGACCGAAAATAATATATTTTTCAGTTCCATCCGCGGGCTTATGGGTTAGCGGCCTTCCATTTTAAGTATTCTCAAAAAGTGGCAGTTTATATCCAGAGAGCTATAAACTGCTCTCATATAAACTGCTGCCAAACCGGTATTGTATTTTGAGTATTTGTAGTGATCGGTCCATTGGACGCAGCGTTACAGACAGTTATTTTATCGTTGTGTTGTGTTATGGTTAGGCAACGTTTTATAGAGAAATTTAGGGTTCAAAACTTTATTAGTCCAATATGAGTTATGAAACAGAACAGGAAAGGTTATAACGTTTATTTGATGATATGTGATGAAACATAAGACAGTGATGAAAGCATTTTAGAGGATAACGTAGAGGAGCAGTTAATTTATAGTAACACTGAAGATGATTTAATTGATAATGAAAATTATATTAAGAAGAATGTGTTTGTTACGAGGTATCGAGTACCTTGTTTTTTACCCAAATATCGATCCAGATGGAAAAAGTATGTTAGCAAAAAACCGAATGTTCAAAGTGGACAGCATAATCTTACAGCAGATTTACCTGGACCGAAGGGTGATTTCAAAAGGGCTAAGGAACAATGTAAAATATGGTCATATTTTTTTTCAAACAATATTTTGGACAACAATAGAGCAATATACAAATTAATTTATTATTTCGAAAGAGTATGATTTCATACAAAATGGAATCTACAAGACTACGGATCTAACTGAAAGTAAAGCCTTCATAGGGTTGCTGTATATATCTGGTGCAAATAAAACTGGCCGTCAAAATGATCAAGATCTGTTCCGCACAAATAACATTTCCACAGAGATTTGCTGGTTGACCATGTCTGAACGAAAATTTCAATTCCTTCTTACCCACATTCATTTTGATAGCAAAATAGCTAGATAATTAAGAGAAGAAACTGATAAATTTACCACCTTTAGAGACATTTTTGAAGAATTTGTTACAAACCTTTAGATTTTCGTCTATCAGCTTAGCTAACATAAGACAAAATATTAGCAGGATTTAGAGGGCACTGTTTGGGTCTAAATCCTTAGTAAACCAAACAGGTATGGAATTAAAATGTATACCTTAGTTGGTGCTAAGTTACTGCTTCCGTGACAAATCAGTATAGGCACTGTGATTTAATACCTTGAGTTTGTTTTCAATCCGACGTCGGCAGACGTCGCCCGATATCGGATCGGGAGAAATACGGTTCCAATGTAGGTGTACACTTAGGTGTGAAGTTTGTAACGGATTTATCGGTCCAGAACATTTGCATGGACTGTGTGGTGACTGTTTTCATGATAATAATGTAATAATAATAAATAATAATTTTAATCTTGACGGTAGCTTAATGTTCGTATTAGTATTTTTTGCTTTAAATACTACTCTTTGTTAGCAAAAATTTATTTTTGTTTCTTTTGTTAAATATTTAAACTTTTCAGTTATTTATTAAAAAATTAATTGAATAAATTTTAAAGTATGAATAACTTTTAGGTCCGTGGGACCTAACGTTACAGGAATTTTGGTTTCAAAACACGTTACAGACGAAGTGTTTTAAGTGTAAAAGTTGCTTAACATAAACATTTGTAAGCACATAAAATTCAAAAATATTTAAAAAAAAGTATTTCATTATGTTACCCATGAGATTACCGTGTTTTTAATGTGTCCGGTACTGGGCAAGCGTTTCTATAGCACTTCAAAAATAAAAATTTTTATTTGGTATTTTGATGTGTTTTAACCACGGAATTTTGCGAATATTATTTTTTTTTGCAAACAATTAATATGGCATTTTTATTTCTTATATATGTGTTTTCAAAAAAAAGTAATTTTCAAAAAGCTTTAGGCGTCTGTTACTGGGCAAGTCTCTCCTAGGTATAGTTTTTTTACCTTTGACAGTTTTAAATGAGCCTTTTTACCAAAAGCTGAAAGTTCTTTTATAAGTTTTATATTACCTAAAAAAAGTGTTTTTGGAAGTTCCTATAATTTAGATCATATATTCACACATTTCTTACTTGTTTCACTAAGTGTCAGATGGTTGACTATTAATACAGTAATTTTGTTTTGTTGTTAATGGCGACCAACGCGTGGCCTACGACCAAAAATTTCGAAAACAACCAGCATGTTCCTCGTTATTTTTTATTTGTCTCTACCGGCATATACGTTCAAACGTCCTTGTCCTATCACATGAAATCTCGCAATTTCCAAGGGCCTCATTTTCACTATAATGATGGAAAGCATTACCTCCGTGCTTTTGAAAATAAATGTGTACTACAATAGGTACATAAGTGAACTGAAATTTATTGTTACTCGCATGTAACGGAAACATTTGAAGGCAACGCAAAGCGAGCTAATTTCAACTTTAATTTTCTGAAATTAACGTTGAAAACCATTATTTCTGCTTATCAGAGTAAGTTGGAGTAGATGTTGCAAATTGTTCTATTCTAATTATATATTCAGGTAGAATATTATGTAAGAAAGTGGTATTTGAGATAAATATGCGCGTAATTATTTTTTAAGTTTATTACAGTATTCCAAGAGTATATACATGTTATAATAATTGGGAAGTAACATACAGATATACAGCAATGTTAAATACAATGGTGTTAAAAAGTAACAAACTAAGAAGTTAAAAAAATACATGATAACTTACAAAAAATGTCGCAATATTCTATAGTAGGTACAGTGTCATAAGTAGACTTAGGCAATTATGCAAATTGCATATTTTGCAAATAATGCAAAAACGTCAAATTTTGCATATTTTTCTAAAAGTTAGCATAAAGTGCATATAATTTGAAAATTTGGTATTAACTATATATTTGTGTATTCAATCTTGATAGCATGAAAATGTCAACATTTAATTTTGTTTTATAATCTTTGTTTAGTTTCATATTGTAATTTAGCTGTCCTCTTGTTAAGTTACCTCTATTTTTAAAAGGAAAGGCTATTGGGCAAACATGGATAACCACTATCCCCTAAAATAAAATAATCTGCGCACTTCACAAATATAGTCTCAGCTAACGGTGAAGTTCCGAAAACTGCTGTTTCCATCAACTACTCCAATATTACCAGGAAAATTATTTTCAATATAAGGTTAAATGTTCGAATAAATGAACTTTAATGGTACACAAGGCAAATATCGAACACAGTATTTAATCAAATCTTGCCCAAGTACTTTCGATCACAAGATCATCTTCAGGGGCATCTGAAATAAGCCAAGAAACGTTTTTTTTAAAAAAGGAAAATTAATTCACTTGGATAAAAACTCCAAGTTTATAGTTGAAAAAAGTTTTTTTAATATGTGATTAACGTTTACAGACTTACTTCGTCAGTTGTGGCCTATCCAGCAGTAACAGAATGTCATAAATGTAAATTGGGACATAACAAATACACTAAACAAAGACAAACAAACACTTTAAAATTTAAAATTGGAGAAGCTACATTTTATATAGAAGTCGGAGACAGAATGGCTCCCAGCCTGGCGGAGGCGGAAATATTGAGATGACATGTGACAAATGACAGCTTGTGAAGGGCAGTTACAATAGATAAGTGATCTGCGCCTTTCAAGATTCTATGAAACTAAGTATTGACCAAAGGTCCAACTGACACCACTATAGGAAATCAACTGAAGAAATATAAAATTATATCTAATATTTTTATGTAGATTGAATAATCCAGATCTCACATTCAAACCTGTCTATAATAATTAGAATGTTAGTTTGAGAGCAATTGAAGTAGACATAAAGTATGCATGTAAGAAATAGACTAAACAATATATTAGACAGTGGATAGTTGACTACAATAAAATGGTCCACTAAGCGCTATCAGTACTGTAAAAAGAAAATCGGAATATTCAGTTGAATTGCTAAAAATTAAAATCAAAATTAAAAGCAAAATATATAAATGGGTTGTAATCCAAGTAGTCAGTTGAATCCACAGTCAATGGAAGAACTTTCAAATTAATATGTAAATACTCAGTGCATGAAGTCTAAACAGTCGAGCTGGGCCCTCTACGAGGTGGAGCTGTAATAAAGTTTTTAAATATAGGATTAAATTTAGTACAATTTAAATTAATTTGAGTATTAATTTACATTTTACATTTACATTTATGACATTCTGTTACTGCTGGATAGGCCACAACTGACGAAGTAAGTCTGTAAACGTTAATCACATATTAAAAAAACTTTTTTCAACTATAAACTTGGAGTTTTTATCCAAGTGAATTAATTTTCCTTTTTTAAAAAACATTTTTTTGGCTTATTTCAGATGCCCCTGAAGATGATCTTGTGATCGAAAGTACTTGGGCAAGATTTGATTAAATACTGTGTTCGATATTTGCCTTGTGTACCATCAAAGAAAATTATTTTGCCCAAAGTTTCTCTTAATTTCTATTTTTTCTTTACTTGTTAGTCATTTAATTCCTTGAGGGGCCATATTGCTAAGGAAATGTGTTAACCTTCTAATTAATTTAAAAAGAGTGCTGATAGCAATATCGAATATATCAGTTACATCTCTGAAAGATGCAGTCTGGTGACCAATGAACCATAAATATATTAAGGTTTGTTCATTTTTTCCAAGCTTTCCATTGCCTCCCGCTTGGTAATGAAAATATTGTGAATATCTGAAGTGGTTCACAATATCTTCAGCAACAGCACAATTAACACGAAAGTGTTCAATAAATTTGTAACAAATCTGAATTTATCTGAAATTTGTAACAAATCTTCATCCGACGACAATTCTTCAATGTCAAACACTTCTTCATCAGAGGAAGAACTTTGAAATATATTTTTTGCTTTATAAGTTAATGATTTAGTCATAGTTATATAACGTATTTAAAAAATGTGAAGAACATATGACAAACACATAATTCGGCTTCAGAGATGCATTGGGTACTCGAGAGGCACTTTTTGCAATACAAGTTCTCTTTCAAAGATGTAAAGACGTGAATTGTGATATATATGTATTTTGCTGATTACCAGAAAGCGTTCGATAGAATAAAACATGACGAACTGATAAAAATATTAAATTCAATTGGTCTCGACAGCAGAGATCGCCGTATAATAAACAATATCTATTACGAACAAACTGCAGCTGTTAGAGTTGGGGATTAGTTAACAGACGACATAAAGATAAAAGGAGGTGTGCGACAAGGATGTATATTGTCCCCATTATTGTTCAATACATACTCAGAGCACAATATGAACCTAGCTAACGGACATAGACGAGGGAATACTTATAAACGGAGAACTATTGAACAACATAAAATACGCTAATGATATTGTAATTTTTACAGAGAGTCTTGAGGGTCTGCAAACACTTGCCTCCAGGGTGGCAAAAGTAAGTAGCAGATTTGGGCTTGATTTTAACATCAAAAAAACCAAATACATGGTTATAAACAAAAATAGGATACCACCTGGTCAATTGCTAGTTAACCAACAACCTATAACACAAATCACCAACTTTTGTTACCTGGGTGCAAACTTTAATGAACAGTGGGACCAATCGACGGAAATTAAGATAAGGATCGAGAAGGCAAGATCAGCTTTTGTCAAAATGAAAAAAATCTTTAACAGCCACGATATAAAATTGGAAATAAAAGTTCATTTACTCAAATGCTACGTATTCTCCGTTATTTTATATGACGTGGAGTAATGAAACTTAACTGAAGCATCACTGAAGAGACTCGAAGCATTTAACATGTGGTACTATAGACGCATGTTGAGGATTTCCTAGATAGACAGAGTTACCAACGTAGAAGTACTACATAGAATGGGTAAAGAGCGCGAACTAGTCGTAACCATAAAACGTCGCAAAATGGAATACCTGGGCCATATAATGCGCAATGAACAACGATATAACCTACTTTGGACCATACTTCAAGGTAAAGTGCATGGGAAAAGAGGTCCAGGACGAAAAAGAATATCCCGGCTGCATAACCTGCGAAAATGTTTAACTTAACCAGTACCGGACTTTTCAGGGCAGCGGTCAACAAAGTGAGAATAGCCATGTTAATGTCCAACATTCGTAACAGATGGGCACCATGAGAAGAAGAATGCCATGTATAATTACCATTTTGTATGTTTAGTCCAAAAATTTATTTAATATATAGAATATTCAAACATTGGAATTGAACAATAACCAATCAGTTCAATATAACTTAGTGAAAAATATTTACAATTTATATTTACAGGTTAAGAATAAAAAACCTTATTTATTTCTACTTAGTACGCCTGAGCCAAACTATTAGGTGGAAAATAATCTTCAAACCAGAATGACTATTGGAAAACGATTTGAAAACGGTCGACAAATCTGCAAGAACATCTGACGATCTGACCAAACAGTTGGAGTTTAAAATTAAACGTGGACGAGCACAATTATTTTACTTCGCAAACTCGTGCGTTGTAAAACCGTTTCCAACTACTGCAAGAACAAATCCATAGAAACCTACGCTCTATTATATCAGGAAATCCCCTAATAATATGTGATGTTCTCACTTTCTCTCTCTTGCCTACGCCTACAAATCTGTAAATTTATATCTCATGTCTGTAGATTCATTATTATGTTTATGATAAAATATTATGTTTCTCTTACAAGTGCTTTATTTATTTATTTAATTTTTCAGCAAAAATAGGTAAAGCATGTAATAGTAGGTTTTTATTTTTTTTACATTTGATCCAATTTTTTGTCCGTTGTATCCGAAGTCCGTTCAATAGAGATTCGTACTATTGAGGTTTTACTATGTTAAATATATAAATATGAAATTTAATCAAAATGAATTTAAGCTGATTATATGAAATTATTTAAAACTTTTACGAACAAACCTTTTTTTCCTGATTACATGACGCATCAACCACGCACAGTGGTACTATTCCGAGTATTCCGACACTGTTTTTCACAAATTTTAAGGATTTAAAATGGTGAAGGTAGCATAAAAAAATTTCGGTGTCCAACCAAAACCCCCTCCCACAGGAAAATTATAGGTGCGCCACTGACCACGCAGGGTTTATTAGCAGTTATTAGCGTGTATGGATTGTGTTACAGAGTAACTTAACCCGGCGTCACATACGTGGATTTTTCTGTCATTAGTACATATGTGGGGTGTGACAAACCCCAATTTCTAAGAAAATCAGAATTTTTTCTGGCAGTTTTTTTATATGTTTTCCAATTTCATGGTCTGGAGTGATCATCTAAGGACTATTTAAGCAAAAAAGAAATAATCAGAACACCTTTATTCAAAAGAAATTAAAAATAAACTAATAATAGGCAATTCTCTATAAGCAAAACCACAACATAACTGAACAATCTTACCAAAAAATATAAACATCATATGATCAAAAATACAATAGTAAATGAAAATCTAATAGTAAGATAATATAAGGAAAAACTCTGCCCGTTTGTTCAGTGACAGAAAAAAAATTAATCGCTATTTGAATTCATGCAATTTTGACAACTTATGACAGCATGCTTCAGGCACAGTAATGATTCACAGTTTGAACAGAAATATTTAGTTTTTTGATCTCGGCTTCTTGGACATACTGAACATCTTCCCATGAGTTTTGGAATCTTGGCGGGTGGCACTGCAGGGGCATCTTGGCCAAAATGTGCAATGTTTTGACGAATACTCCTTGGTATTCTTGGATTATTTTTTCTTTCAGATATGTGGTCCTGGATCAATTCAAATCCCAAAATTTTGATAAACAATCTTCTGGCAAGTTTGAAATCTTGATTGTTTTCTCTGTATATCACCAAAGCATTTATGGCGGCTGTATTCAAGAAAGAAAACACGATCGTAAGAGGCCATCTTGATTCAAGAGGACGTTTTGATTTTTTTTCGGCACATACGATAAAAGAGTTTTATGTCTCCATGTCTGAATCTACGTCAGAAACTCCATCTTCTATTGCGATATCCTGCTCCGAGTCGGTGTTGTGGTCGCTTTCAGAGATGTGGTAAATATTGTCATCGCTTCCCGATTCGATGGCATCGTCATCAATTTCAGCCCATAGAGCTTCAAGCTTTTTCTGTTCCGCTTCGTATGACATGATATTTTAGCTAAAAAATTAAACAATTGAATATGCAGATTCAAGTAAGTCAAAAATAAAAACTTACTTATGTCAAAATTGCAAACGCGAGTACATAGGTGGGGTTTGACAGACCCCAGAGCGTTTCAGGCGCGTGTAACTTCACTCACTGTCTACAATGTACTGAGGTAAAGTCTGAATTCGATGGTAGGGACATTTTTGAGAAGCTATTGGGGTGGACGTGCGCATAAGTCTGTGTTTGATTTATTTTAGGAGCGATATTTGGGAGCTGGGGTTTGTGAAACCCCACATATGTAGTGCCGGGTTAACTATAGAATATTAACCACAGCAATACATAATGATCTATACAAAGTATAATATTAGATTTTTACTATCACTGTCTTTTCCAAGAGCACTATTTAATGTTGATGGTATGTTATATATTTTGCGTTGCACATCATACTTGGGGCACTGCAATAAACAATGTTTTACCGTTAAGACAGTATGTGACGGTACCCATATAAAATTAACTTTAATGTTTATATTTTCTGCATGTTTTGCTACTTTTTAATGAGAAGGCGTAGTCGGTGATTACAGTAGAGTTGGCTTAATGCTATTATTGAGCTGAGAGAATCTGTAATAATGATATTTCTCTTTTATTTTTGTTAAATATCAGAACTAGTGCTTTTAGTATCGCATACAGTTCAGCAGAGAACGTTGTTGGATATTAAGGTAATTTGTAAGCTTCTGTATAATCTGATAAGTAGATTACTGTCCCAGTTTCGTCTTCGTTTTTGAAGGCATCATCGGTGTAAACTTTGAAAAAGCTACCATATTTGCTTAATCTTTTAAGAAATTCTTGATTAATTTGGCTTGCTGGCCTTTCTAATTTGTTTGTGTGTCAGTAGGGACAAGGAGGAGGGTTTTGAATTAAGGAGATATCGTAGGTATCTGAAAAATGGATACCCGTTGTTAACAAGTACGTATGTAGGCGGTAATAAAAAGGGTGATCAGTTCGATTTAAAGTTTGGAAAATTTTTTTAAAACGATCAGCGAATACGTTGTGTATAACTGGATTGTCTTAATTCAACGATACTGCTGCGGCATAAGAAAGATATTGCATGATAACTTAGATATTGTCTTCTAAATACTTGTGGAATCTCTCCAGTTTCGCAATATAGGGTGTGTATTGGACTTGTGTGGTGTGCTCCCAAGGAAATTCGAAGGACTGTATTTTGAGTAGCATCTATTATTTTTAAGTACTTTTTTTTTTGAGGAGTTGTAAACGATTAAGCCGTAGTCCAGTTTGGAACGTACTAGGGCCTTGTAGATATGTAGTAATATAGAGGAGTCTGCGCCCCATTTTTTGTTTGCGAGTGATCGTAACAATTTAATCCAAACTGATTTGTTTTTTTTTAATATTCTAAATGTATCTTTCAAGTTAGTTTTTGTCTACATAGAGTCAGTCTAAATCTAGTTAGATTTAACTTCGTCTACATATTTAAGCTGTCCTCCATTTAAAGATAAGTTCTTCGGTTGTATTTGGTGACTTTTCGTAAGATATACTGCTTTGGTTTTGAGGGTATTAAACTGAAGACTTGATTCGCATTGGGTTCCGCCAAGGGTGTATTTTATCACCCTTGTTATTTAATTTATACAGTGAAGCCATCTCAGACTTAGCGCTTGCCGAGATCAGTGAGGGCCTTATAATAAACGGTAAGCCACTTAATAACATAAGATATGCTGACAACACCGTCCTTCTGGCAGGAACACTAGAAGAACTGCATCACCTTGCTAAACAACTTAATATATATTGCAACGATTATGGACTAAAAATAAATTTGAAGAAAACCAAGTTCATGGTATTTACAAAAGCACAAAACATTAAAGTTAAGCTAGTACTAGATAATACAGAAATTGAACAAATATCTTCGTACAAATACCTTGGAGCATGGATCACAGAAGATACTGATCAGACAAAAGAAATAAGATGCCGCATTGAAATTGCACGGACAACTTTTAATAGAATGACAAAACTTTTTTGTAATCGCGATATCAGTATATAGCTCCGGATAAGAATGCTTCGATGTTAGATTTTATCTACCCTTTTGTATGGAGTTGAAGCTTGGATACTTTAAAAATTCAACATTAAAAACCAGAAAGCATTCGAAATGTGGTGTTACCGACGTATTTTGAAAATATCATGGATGGATCGCAAAAGAAACGAACAAGTTCTCGAACAACTAGGAAAACAATGCGAAGTTTTAAATTCCATAAAAATCAGGAAATTGGAATATTTGGATGACATCATGAGAGGTGAAAAATACGAACTACTAAGAAATATAATGCAGGGTAAAATCAAAGTAAGAACAAGCGTAGGAAGACGTAAAATTTCGTGGCTACGCAATCTCCGTGAATGGTTTGGATGCAGTTCAATTGAACTATTCAGGCTAAGTAACAACAAAATGCTGTAAACAACAAAATTATAATTGCCAGAATGATTTCCAATCTTCGATAGTAGTGGAACTAGAAGTAGAAGATGAATTGTTGTTAGGTGTTTTTCTCTACAAAGTATAACTAAATCATCTGCATATAGCCCAGCTTTTACAGGATGTTTAATTTTTGCGCTAATAAAATTCATAACTACAAGAAACAGAGTAGTGTTAAGGTTTGAGCCCCGTGGTATACCATTTTCTTGATTTTTTGTTGAGGAATATACGCCCTCTACTCTGACTTGAAATTGTTTATTTTTTAATAAGTTTGATATGTATTCAAGTATATTACCTCTTATTTTCCATTAGCTGAGCGTTTTTAAAATTGAATTTTTCCATAATGAATCGTAGACTTTACTAATGTCGAAAAATATTTCAATACAGTGTTGTTTAATTGCAAAAGCCTCATGTATTTCCGATTCTACATCAATAAGGTTCTCTACAGTAGAACGACGCTTTCGGAAGCCACTTTGTTCTGATATAATTAGTTTCTTTGATTGCAGATACCACATGAGTTATTTATTATTTTCTCTATCATTTTGCCCATACTACAAGTAAGAGATATTGGCCTATATGTTTCGGGATCTGATTTTGATTTACTTTGTTTAGGACTAGGAATTATTATCGAATTTCTTCAGGATTCTGGAAATACATTTTTTGAGAAGATTAGACTGTACATGCTAAGTAAGTATTTTTTAGATGTTTAGGTGAGGTTTTTTAGAAAAATAGTGAGTATATTATCTGGCCCGGGGCACAAGTTCTTACAGTTTTTCATTCCCGTTTATAATTCATCCATTCATATTGGAAAGTTTATTTGGCTGTTATTTTGATCTTAATAATCTTCTTTTTCTTCTTCTTTTTATAATAACGTGTCTATGCCTGTTTTTCAATGTGCCTCCATTAAGTTGTCATTCCATCGTTTTCGTAGTCTTCCTATTGATCGTCTTCCTATTGGGGAACCGTCTCTGGCCATCTTTACTAATCTATTTGTTGTCATTCGGCTTATAAGATCGTTCCATTCCACTCTTCTATTTCTTACTCAGTTTTTGATGTTGTTCACCTTGCATCTATGTCGTATATCTGTACTTTGAAAAGAGTAATTTTCAAAAATGAACCAAGACACATGGATCATTAATGCGCTTAAAAATAATTTTAAAAGCAGGCTTTAAAGTAATTTTCAAAAATGAGCCAAGACACATGGATCATTATTGCGTTTTAAAAATAATTTTAAAACGAGGCTTTATTTTTTAAGCCAAAATGATCAGAAAGTTACCCAAATCATTTTTACAAAATTAAATAAAGCCAATAACGCTAATGTATTTATTAATTCTCGCAATTTTCTTTGGTCACTATAAATGCAGAAGTTTTACATTCCATCATGCAGTAATATAATAAAGAAACCCAAGCGGCAACAACGCACCGCCAGCCAAAATCTGTGGAACAGTGAATAGCGTAGTGCTTTTTTTTATTTTTTGGACATTTAATGCTATTGAAACTCTTTTTGTCAAAACATCCAACTTTACAGAAAATTTCACAAAGATTTCTAGAACCAGGTCATTCCTACCTGCCAAATGACACCGATTTTGGCAAAATAGAATCCGCTCTTAAGTTGCAGCAGCGAATTTATACACCAGAAGAGTACATGGATGTCATGCGTTCGTGTCAAAGAAAGAAACCGATGGTGGTTACTAGAATGAAAAATTTCAATAGTACACATAAACTTGAAAAACTTCCATCGTCGTAAACAAGTAAACTTTTTACGGACATAATTATTCCAGAAAATCTTTTCAGTCGTGGTTAGATCTTATTCCAAAAGACTGTCAAAACATGACATAGATGGGTCCGGAAATTAGATTTTCCCCTGGGAAGAAAGTTCTACAGAATAATGTTTCTTCGTTCTAAACTTAACTATTTCAATGTTTTTATAATGTAAAGATGTTACCCAAAATAAATATTTGTTTTATGTACAGACTTTGGTAAAAATAAATATAATTTGACAGTAACGCAGACAAACACCGCTTTGGATCATATCTGCAAATAATAAAATTTGCTTTGTACCACAGGAAACACAATTTTGCAGAAATGATCCAAATGTTTTTTTTTTATTTAATAAAAAAATAAATACACTTTATTTTTTAAAATACGCACATAAGATGCAATAAACACTAACATAACTTGTGCATATTTAAATTAATAAACATAGTTATTTCAAATTGTTATATTAAATTTTCTTTAAAGTTAATTATTTCAAAATTATATTAGTGTAGGATGGATCAATTCTGCATAACTATGTCCAATTGTTAAAACGTATGTTATCCAAGCTTTGCGCTTTCCTTTTTTGATAGTAAATTTGGCTATAGCTCGTAGTCGTTTGAATTCTAGATAGTTTTGTTCATTTTTCTGTCGTCTGAATTTAATAAACGCTTTTTTGGATTATTGTATTGCGTGTTTGCATTTATAGTTCCACCAAGGAACTGGATGGAATTTACTGGCGAAGTTGATTTTCCCAATATTTTTATCTGCTGAATCTTTTATTAGTTTTGTAATTAAATCTACTTCTTCATTCACATTACTATTTTAATTGATGACATGCAAGTTGTGTTGGATATGGTTAGAAAATTTCTCACAATCCTAATTTTTTAAGTTCTATTTTACTTCCGGTATAGCTGTAGATTATTCTTCGTTATGAATTATGATAGGATAGTGATTACTATCGTATAGCTCCAGTAATACATCCCATGAAAGCATATGCGTTATTGATGGTTTGCATATAGATAAGTCAATAGCCCAACCTTCACCCGTTCTTATGTCGAAACGGGTGTCTTGTCCATCATTATGTAGGTTTAGGTTAAATTTCTCCAGAAGGGATTCTATTTTTCTACCGAGACTCTTTAATTTTTTTGAACCCCATAAAGGATTATGGGCGTTGAAGTCTCCAGAAATTAGTCGTGGAGTAGGTATATAATCTAAGAGGTTCGATATTTCGTTATGGTTAAGTGTTTGGTTGGGGGGAATGTATATGTTGAATACGGAAAAGGTACTTACGTCTTTGATTCTGACTGCAATCACCCCGAAGTTTGTTTCTAATTGTATTTCTATACTATCAATAACGTTCTTTATGTATATCACTACTCCTTCGCTGGCTATTTTAGCATGTTGTCCATTTATAAAGAAACAATTAAAGTTTTTTAGTTTATGTACAGTGGTACTTTTAAAATTAGTTTCTTGTAAACATAGAATGATTGGTCTATATTTTGAGGTATTTGCAACATTTCTAAATGGGTGTAATACCCATTTAGATTCCATTGACTTAAACTGCTACATGTTATTATTATGTTAGTATGTGTCTATAAAGGTATCGCTGTCTGTCTCGATATGAAAGTTTGGATCAATTTGTCGAAGAATTTTATTTCTTATTCGGGTGCATCTACTTTTAATTTTTCTATCATTCAGTTTAGGGTATATTTTTGTCAGTAGATGGGTGACTTCAAAAATTTAATTGATATATATTTTTGCAATACCTAGTGAGTCCGAAGATCCTTGTGCAGTTTTCGAAGAAATCTATTAGTAGTTTATAGTTTAAGGGATAATTGAAATTTTGGTCACTAAATAATTCTTCTGTTGGTTTCAGCATTTCTTCTAGCGTCGTTTTTGGTTTCTTTTCTTGGTTTAATTTACTCTTTTTCTCTATGTTTTTCTTTAGAATTTACATATGTATTTTGATGAAGGAGTTGGGGTTGGTGTATAACGCTCAGATATTGTGCGTTTTTCTGGTACTGAATCTGTTTCTATTTTATAAGTTAGGAGTATTGGTGTTTCATGTTGCACAGTTTGTTCGTTCAGTTGGGTTTTCTTTTGTTGGATTGCACTAGTTACTTCTTTGGTCACCTAATTGTTACTATATTCAATCTGCTTGTATATTGTGAAGTGTAAAAGTTGTGTCGCCTGATACAGATACCTTTCCTGGATAGTCTTTTGCTACGTGCTTGGTGTTTCTGCATATTTGGAAAATCTGGTTATCTAAAGATAAGTATATTCTATATGATGTCTCCTTATGATTAATAACAAAGGAATCGGGTAATCTATGGTTGATTTAACGGGATATATAGATTTGCCGCCTGAAGTTTAATATATGCTGGAATTCAGAACTTGAAGTCCTTATCCGTAGAAACGATAGGGGTGACAAAAGTTTGACACCAAGTGCTTGCAGTTCAAATTCTAAGATTAAGTCTGGAATGGACGGACATACGTTAGAAAGTACTGTTTGCTGAGGGTGAATGGTCGACGTGCTTGTAAGAGTTGTTGATTAATACTGATTTTTCTGTGGTTGGTAATAAAATCATCGACCAATTTTTCATTTGTTAAGTAAATGCATATTCTCTTGTTGGATAGCCTTGTTGAACAGAATCTTCAATTTTAGTGTTGTCTATTGCATCAAATATGATTGCTTGATTTCTTGATAAAAAACACTAGTAGTTGGTTGTCTTATTACAGAAGAGTAACTTTTAGCTGTAAAGGTTGTTGGTCTGGTACAGAACTAGGTTGAGTTGACGTAGATGAGGATGCCGTGATGTGGATATTAATATTTTGTGTGCCAAAATATTAATTAATTGGAGTCAGAAAATACTGGCCTATTTATATAGTTACTTACTTACTTACTCCGTAGGGTTACAAGCCTTCATTGAGTTTGAGCCGACTCGACAACTGCCTCCACTGTTTTCTGTCTTGAGCAACCTCCATCCAATTCTTCACGCCCATAGTACTTAGGTCTCCTGCTATATTATCTCGACACCGGGGACGAGGGCGTCCGCTTGGTCTCCTTCCAGTTGGGACTTCCTCCCACACCAGACAAACTACTGTTCGTTCGTCAGAATGTCTCCTGAGGTATCCTGCTCATTGGAGTCTTCTGGACTTTATTTCTTTATGATGTTGGCGTCTGGGTAGAGTTCTTCGAGTTCTTTGTTAGTTCTAATCCTATATTGTCCTGATGCTTCATCCAGCACAGGACCAAAGATCTTCCTTAGTATTTCCCAAATACATAGTATTTCTTCGTTTGCCTTTATTATCGTAAACGTTTCGCTTCCATACATCACAACGGGTCGTATGAATGTTTTATAGACCTGTGTCTTCATATATCTTGTTAGTTGTTTCGATTTTATAAGGTTTTAAAGGACAAAAAGATATGTGTTGCCAGCCTGAGTCCTGTTGTTTATTTCTTGTGATCCGTTAGTGTCTTCAGTTATTGTTGCTCCAAGATACTTGAATTCCCTAACGCGCTCAAAGTTAAAGTCATCGATGGTGATGTTCTGACCGATTCTGTCTCTGTTTTGGTTACTACGGCTCATATACATATATTTCGTCTTGTTTTCGTTGATTTGGAGCCCTATCTTCTCTGCTTCCTTTTCGAACCTCACGAAAGTCTCCTTTATCCTTAGTCGTGTGTTTTCTATTAGAACAGTATTGTCTGCAAATGCCAGTAGTAAGTTTTGCCCTTCTCGATGAAATACTGTATTCGGTTTTTCGATTCTTGCATTTTTGATTATGTGCTTCAGAGCTAAGTTGAAGAGTTGTGGTGAAAGTGCATCTCCCTGTTTTAGTCCATTGTTTATTTCAAATGTTTCCGAGTATTGTTGACCAACTCTCACCTTACATCGTAACCGTTCCATACACATCCGTATCAACCTGGCTAGTTTTTTTTGGACAGCTCAGTTCCTGTATCGTCGATAGTCTGGCCCGGCATACTCTATCAAATGCTTGTTTAAAATCTATGAACATTCGATGAAGCTTACTATCAAACTCCCAGTATTTTTCATTATATGTTTTATTGTGAATATCTGGTCAATAGTAAAGCGGCCCGATCTAAATCCGCATTGATAATCTCCAACGATTTCTTTTGTGTATGTTTTGGTTCGTTTTTTTTAGCACGATGTTTGCAAAGACTTTGTAGGTGGTGTTTAGGGATGTTTTCCCCGATAATTAATACATTGCTTTTTGTTTCCTTTTTGTGTATTGGTACAATAACCCCTTCTTTCCATTCATCTGGCATTGTTTCTTCTCGCCAAATGTCTTGAATTAGCTTGTATATTGAACTGCACTCTGCGGGTATACCATCGCTACCTGGTGTCTTATTATTTTTAAGTTTTTTAATTGCCTGTATTACTTCTTCGTATGTTGGGTATTGGTCTTATTTTTCAGCTGTATGTACCTCTATGTTTGATGTATTTTTGCTAGATTGGTCATTCAATAGTTGATAGAAGTATTCCTTCTAGGTTTTTAGGATTTCCTTGTCATCCTTGATAAGCTGTCCACTGTCGTTTTCAAAAAAGTTTCCTGTTCTTGCTTGGTACCCGGTCTTGATATTTGAAACTCCTTTGAAGTACTGTCTCGCTTGTTTGTTTTTTCTTTTTTCTTCTATATGTCTTTTTATTTGTTCCTGATACTCTCTTTTCTTCCTTTTCATTAGTTTTCTTGTCTCTGTTCTTCTTTGTCTATACATTTCATTGTTGTTGTGCGAGGGGTTTTGTAGCATGTTCCTTCTAGCCACATTTCTTGCTGTTTGCTTGCTATTTATATAGTTATATTAGTTAAAATAAAGGTACCTTACTAATATTTATCATTAAAATAAAAGATATACACAAAACGCGTTTTTAACCTTTACAAAAACAGATAAACGAATAATTGGAATTGAAAGTACTTACTCGTTGGCTGTTCTGATAAGACTCAAATAAACCTTTCAGATCCCACAGATCATAAATGATAATCTCAAAACATTTCTCACTAAAAAAATTTCAACAGTGTTAACCTATTGAAACAACATCAAGTTGTTCAAGTCTATTTAATGTAATATTTCTTGTGTTCGTTATATTCAGGTATAACCGTGCACGGTTGATGTGGTTTTATGTTTAAGTAAAAAAAAAGTAATTTTTATTATTTCCATACAAATTTCATTCCAAGATTTGAAGTTGTATGATCCTTGGATAAGTAATGTGCTGTTTAATAAATTGATATTAATGATTACTTTCGTGCAACGTTGAACAGCAAAGACTCAAGTTTTTTAGTATTAAAATGCTACTTTTTATGTTGTTGAATTGTAGCTACTCCACATGCCTTTTTAATGATCGGAGGCGGGATATTTACTTAGTTTATTTCCCAAGGGACTTATTTTACAACAACTCTACAATTAATCATAATAAAAGCTTCCTTATATCCCCATGGAGATAACAGCTATTTTCTGAGCTAAAAGATTAGATTGGATATTTTTAAATTTTTTACCCTTATTGCATTTTGAATTACTTTCAATAGATATAATAAAGTTTCATCATGGTTCGGTATTAATAGTAATTATGTATTACAACAAACTTTAGTCAACTTAGCAACCAATACTCATCACAATGAGAGATTTTAAATATTCCCCGTAAGAACATCGGTGCTTGCATTTTTAATTAGCAATTAAAAGTCATTATATAGGTTAATAGAGTTTCTGTTGATCTATTTTGGATTAATTGAAATATAAGTGTTTTATTATTTTGATTTAAAAAATTACACAAAAATGAATCTGTAAAATAAATAAATTTTATAACTTTTGTTTATATTCTTCGATTTTTATTCCTAGGAAGGTAATCTTCGTAAATTTTACGACCTTTCTTCTGATTGGCTTGTCTTATTTGGACCAGTCTCAATGAGCGGATAAAGGATTCATCTATTTGTACGTAAAAAGATGAAAATAATTTACCAGTAAGTATCTGTAATAAAATAGACAAAATCAATGAAACACAAGGTTTTTAGTTAAAATTTTTTTAAATTTTCTCTTAGTTCCTATATATTCTTTAAGTGTTACGTTTAATTTCATAATTCTAAAATTAGCGATTTCTTTTGAAATCAAAAAAGATTGTGTAATTATCTGTTCCACAATCCTCTTCCACTATCTTTTGGAAAGTCGCTTCGGCTTTTTATGTTGATTTATGAATACAAGTTTCGATTGTGGTATATGAAGAAAAGGAACAGCATCAATCCTCAAAATCCTTGAATTCTTAGTATTAAATTTGTCTTCACGACAATAAACAATAACCCATAATTTTCCACTACCGGATCCTTGAGAAAACCATGAAACCTACCAGATTTATCGGCATCTCTTGTCTGATTATGACTCAAACAACCGGTTACTACATAACGCATTTCATGTTTAGCTTATAAATTGTTTCTAGCGAAAGTTCCTAAAAATGCAAAATCTACAACAAGCTTACCAAAGAAGCCAGAAACTAAAAAATTGATAAATTTTCCGTTACAAACAGATATATTACAATGACGGTAACTCTCATTGTGACGTCAAGAATAGGGGATCTGCTGACAGTGGCGTGCGCAATATCATACTTACTATTCTTTGTACCATGAGATTGGTAGTACAAAATATCACAATATTTATCTCGCTACCGTTAGAAAATAATATATATCCATTATTATTATAGTCAAGAGAATAGAGGCCAGTAAATGAACGTAAAACACAGCGATACCCTGTCTCCACTGATTTGCATGGAAATTTGGATTTGGGTTATACTTACCCTCTACTTTAAAATTGTACTTGTGCCATTTTTTGCTTTTTTATTTTTTATTGGTGGAAACCGACCCCTATCAGAAAAAAATCATATAATTGAAAATTTTGAGCAATTTGGATTTTTTAATTATACAGTGACATTAAATTTAGATTTCTTTACTGTTTTAATTGCTTACCACATAATTTCTACCCTTATAAAAACAACCCCTTGCGAAGAAATTAGAATAGTTGTATTTTTACGATAAAAATTTAGCGATATTTAGCGATATTTAACGATATAAATTTAGAAACAGTAAGCGAATACATCTATCTGAGACAGATAACGAAAGTTAATAAAAAAAATCAAACTGCCGAAATTACCAGAAGCATTAGAACAATATTTGAAAACCAGAATTTACTATCAATGTATCCTCTCTATACTTACGTATGGTTTACAAACGTGGACACTCACCAAGTATACTATGAATAAAATAATAAAAGCACAAGAAGCAATGGAAAGGTCAATGCTCGGGGTAAGAATTATAGCCAAAAAACAAAGAAATGGATTAGAAGCCAAACCAAAGTAAAAGACGCAGGAGAACATGCTGCCAAATTAAAATAAAGCTTCTGAGAACACAATGCCCGACTAAAGGATAAACGATGGAACCACGAAATGCAACAATGGAGACCATGGTAGGAAAGAGAAGTAGAGGAAGACCACAAAGAGATGGGCCGATGACACTAAGAACATTGGAGGACACAACTGGAAGCAAGTGGCGCAAAATAGAAAATAATTGGATTGATTTGGGGGAGGCCTATGCCCAAAGTTGGATTACTTAAGGCTGAAGAAGAAGAAGATATAGTGGAGCATTGTAAGATACACATAATGTGCAATTAAGACACAGACATACTTTCACCCATCCTTACAACCTAATTAGGGTTTTTAAGTTGAAACAAAATAAATTCATAACATTTTGAAATAAAAAACTACTGTATTTATAGTTTTAATGAAAGAAAAATACTACAACTATTCGAATTTATTCGCAAGGGGTAATTTTTATAACGGTAGGAATTATATGGTAAAAAATTAAAATAATCAAGAAATCTAAATTTACTGTCACCGTATAATTAAATAACTAATAAATAACTAACTAATAACTGGGGGACAGAGTTGCTCGCGTCCGTGGTCTATCGCAAGGTACGATCACACGTGTCCCCTGAGTAACGCTGCAGCAGCGATTCGTCATTACGCGCGCTGATCCATGAGTGTACGAATCCCTACAAGAAACGGCCCTTCTCAGGGCAGCGACGCAGACCTCAAAATCATCTTCTTGAACGCTGGAGGTCTAAGCAACAGCAAGCTTTTAGAACTCAAACAAAGCGTTCTCGAAAAGAACGTTGAAGATCTTGTCGTAACGTACCCACACATTACAGGGAAGATCAGTGTAACCCTCCTGGACGACGCAGCAGGCTGTGGTCACCGCGCTCTGCTAGTGATATGCAAACTCACAAAGGACAAAAAAGCCCAAAATCATGCCCCGCGCTGGAATTTCATCAATCGCAACGCTCGGGAAAAGACCCGAGCCTGACTGATAGCTACCGGCCAATATCCCACATAAGCTCCTTATGCAAAGTAGCCGAAAAAATGGTGCTGGGCAGACTAAACCGAGCCTTAACCCATCTTGAACTGATTGCCGACGCTCAAGCTGGCTTCAGGAAACACAGGACACCATGGACCATGTAGTCGATTTTGCCCAAAAAGTCAAGGATGCTTTCCACCGTAAGATGTCAACAGTAGCAGTGCTAGTAGACCTCAAAGCTGCATACGACACAATATGGAGAGGTTTGCTGTTACAAAAGATAGCGAAGTCCGGAGTTGACGGCAAACTATTCAATTTAATAAAATCCTTTCTCGGGGAAAGGTATCAGAGAGTCAAATTTCACAACCACTGTTCCAAATTCAGATTGCAAAGACAAGGGCTGCTACAAGGAGCTGTCATCAGCTGCCAATTGTTCAACTTAATGATAAACGATGTGCTCGAAATGATTAGAAAGACACCTGGTGTGTAAGCCCTCCTCTATGCTGATGACCTCCTAATATGAGCATCAAGTAGCAGTCTGAGAGCGATTGAGGGAGTAATGAAGAAAAATCTAGAAAAATGGACAGATAAAAACTGCCTAACAGTCAATACAACCAAAACCGTATATCAAGTACTTAGCCTTTCAACAAAACAGATTGCTGTCAAGCTGACGTATAAAGGAGTTGATCTGGAAAGACAGGACGTAACAAAATACTTGGGGGTGTACATAGATAAGAAAATGATGTGGAACCTCAAATCGACGACATTGCAGAGAAAGCCACAAAGAGATGTCGACTGCTCAAACGTCTCACAGCAACAAAGTGGGGCGCCACGCAAGATGTCCTGGTAGCAACATACAAAACCTATGTCCGGTCGATATTAGAATATGGGAGTGAAACTACAATAACTGCGAGTACAAACACCACCTCCAACCTTGAGGTCACCCAGAACACTGCCCTTCGCGTCATCACCGGTGCTTCAAAATCAACAACGATTACATCAATGGAAGCAAAGACCGGTATTGAACCAATACAATGCCGCAGAGAGCAACACACGTTAACCTTCTGAGAAAGGCAAAGACGAATACTTCCACAAAAATGGGACGAATATAGACAAGCAGTCTCACGTCTTAAAACACAAACAATTCCGCTTACAGTAGCAAACCAAATCATGGAAAAATACCACATTGTCCTGTCGGAAGCCGCCCCCTTCCCAGCGCAAACCACACTGGCCCACTGTCTAACAAACAAAGAATTACTGCTTGAAACCATAACGACCAGAAGCACTTATCGTCAGACATTGCTCTAAGGAAAGCCGCCCTAGAGACGATACACACCAAGTAACCAGCACATGAGTGGCTCCACATTTACTGCGATGGATCCTCGATGCCGGACTCGGGAAGAACATGAGCAGGATCTGTCTCAACGTTCTTCAAAGGCTCTATAGCTGTGGGTGCCCCTCTCACCAACTACGACGGCGAAATTGCTGCTATACACGAAGCTGCAAAAAATCTTGAGAATTTCCAACACCCCCAAAAAGTTGCCTTCTTCATCGACTGCCAAGCCGCAATCCTCGCCCTGTCGACAAATCGATACAGCGACTGTGCCAAAACAATATCTTGCCGCGTATCTTATCGGTAAGATATCTATCGTAATAACTATTGAACTTGATGGAAAAAGGGTGGCTGATTACTCTACAATGGATCTCTAGTCATGTCGGTGTTGAAGGAAATGAAGCGGCGGATCAACTTGCAAAAGAAGGCAATACTCTTCCACAGCCCCCTAGCTTCCAATCGTACACATCAGCAAAGTCCACCATTAGAAGAGGAATCAAAGCGAAGATAAAAGAGCAGCAAATACAAGCCAGTGCTGGAAAATCTTGGGCCCACCTAATAGAGTCACCAATCCCTCGCAACTTGCTGAGACCCATTAGTGTAGCCGTGTTCAGAACAACTACGGGGCATGACTACCTGGCCTCCCATCTACATCGCATCGGCGTGCGCGAAAATGACAACTGTCCACTATGTGATCAGCCCCAGATGGATGCTGCTCACCTTCCAGAGTGCCCAGCCCTGAAAACAGACCCACCCGAGGAGGATGAAGATCGCCTACGAGAAACGGCTCGTCTATACTGGTCAGCGCGCCACCAAATGGCTAACATGCCAAGGGTGGGCGTTGGCTAGTAAGTAAGTAAGTATAATTAAATAACTCCAAATTGCTTGAATTTACAAATATATGATTTTTTCTAACAGGGGTGTGAGAGTTTTTGAGTGGTGGGTAAGTATAATCTAAATCCAAATTTTCATGCAAATCAGTGGAGACAACATATTCAATTACTTGTTTTAATTATATCTAATCTAGGGGGTTAGACTTTACGGTTAAACTGTGATAAAATTTTAAATTATGTTACTTAGTTAATTTTTATTGACATTCACTAACTTCATTAAAAGATGATTTGAATTAATTACTCGCTTTAATTTACAATTATACGATTATTTTCTAATAGGGGTAGTTTTCATCCCTAAAAAATAAAAAGCAACCAACAGCGTAAGTCCAAAAGTGAAGTGGACGGTAAATAGAACCTGGATTCAAATTTGCATGTAATTCGGTAGTGACCCCGAAAATTACACGATATCGCCGTATTTCACGTTCATTTACTGGCCTACATACAGGATATTTTTAAAAATTTTATAGGGCATATTAGGGCACTTTGTCTAACATCTAACATCTAACATCAACATAGAAGAGAAAGAATAAACTGATAATAAAATACAAAATGATTAAAACTATTTTAAAATAAAAGATTTATACACAATTTACACTTATAAACGTCACATAATTTTAAATTTTATGACCTTTCAACTTTGAAATACCATGAAATGTTTAACTCATCAGAATTATATTATATCTTCTAAAACGAATAGAGAGTTGTATACTTAATGTTTAATGGGAACTAAAATTAAACATAATGGTTTACGCAAATTCAAACAACTTGAAATTCACTAATGAAATTAGATGTGTTAGTGTTTTGGAATAAACAAAAGCTTGCCAAAGGATTAAAGGGAGTTTTGTGTGTACACAGTAGCGCACTAGATGCTATTAACGCAATATATGTTATGTTAGTATTAATTTGGTATTTCTAAGCATGAAACTAACGAAGTTTCAATTGTTTCAAAGCCAAAAGGAATTAATAGTCTTTACATGTAACAATTAAACTTGAGAATTATAAACTTTATGTTTCAGTTTTTTTCTTACATCATTTCCATTTATTTATACTTCGGCTATCTGTCGGCCAATAAGTCCCGGGCCTAACTAGTACAATAACATTTTTTGGAAAATATTATATTATATTTATCAATATAAATCTACCACTATCTTCTATCAATGGACGAACATGACCTCCATAGAACTATTCAGGGCTGCTACAAATAAGATTAAATGGGCAAATGTAATGGCCAACGTTCTTAAGGATAAGTAATATTGACCCGTCTTATTCTACTCACAGCAGTTCTAAATAGATCGGTTGACGTTAGACCAGTCCAATTCCTAAGATTGGCCAGCCTGGATATACGTCTACGTCCACGTCCGGGGCCTCTCTTACGCTCAATCTTGTCCTGTAGAATCAACTGTAGAAGTCGGTATTTATTAGTACGTATGATATGGCCGAAGTAAGCCAATTTTCTGTTTTTAATGGTGTTAAAATTTCTTTGTCTTTTCTTAGCCTCTAGAAAATAGTTACGTTACTTGTGTTGTGTAAATATGAGACCCTTAACATAGTGGCTACAAGCGGCCCAGTGTAGAGAACACTGGAAAGAATTGAGGGAGGCCTATTTCCAGCAGTGGACGCGATTGGCTGATTGATTCATGAATAATATATGACGGTAGCGCCACATTTCAAATGCCTCTAATCGTGTAATGGCATCTTCTCTAAGGATCCAGCTTTCTACTCCATAGCTCACTTACTTACTTACTCTGTGGCGTTACAACCCTTCGTGGGTTTTAGCCGACTCGACAACATGCCTCCACTGTTTTCTGTCTTAAGCAACCTCCATCCAATTCTCCACGCCCATAGTGCTTAGGTTTCCTGCGACATTATCTCGCCACCGGTGACGAGGGCGTCCGCTTGGTCTCCTTCCAGTTGGGACTTCTTCCCACACCAGTCTTAGTGTTCGTTCGTCAGAATATCTTCTGAGGTGTCCTGCCCATTAAAGTCTTCTGGACTTTACTTCTTTTATGATGTTGGCGTCTGGGTAAAGTTCTTCGAGCTCTTTGTTAGTTCTTATCCTATATTGTCCTGATGCTTTATCCAGTACAGGACCAAAGATCTTCCTTAGGATTGTTCTTTCCCAAACACATAGTCTCTCTTCGTTTGCCTTTGTTATTCTCCACGTGTCGCTTCCATACATCACAGCGGGTCGTCTGATTGTTTTATAGATCTGTATCTTCGTACGTCGTGTAAGTTGTTTGTTCTACTCCATAGAGGACACTGAAAAGGTAACATCTAAGAATTCTTAAGCGTATATTGATACTTAAAGATAAGTTGCAAATAATCTTCCTAAGGCTTTTAAGAGAGCTTCTGGCTTTTTCAATATAAGTTTTTATTTCGTAGCTGTGATCCCAAGTATCCTTAATATTGCAGCCCAAATAACATATATATTAAATATATGTTATACATATATATATATATATATATATATATATATATATATATATATATATATATATATGTTATATATAATAATATATTAAATATTTCAAAATAAATAAAACAAAACGGTAAAAGAACTCAAAAACTCTATTTCGTAGTAAAACACTTATAAGCATAACTCACAGTTAAACAATTTAATTTTTCTCTTTACACCTGCACATTCTATATGACACCAAAAGCTACACTTTTTACAACGATTTCAGTCACCCTTTTTGAATATTCTTCTTCTTTTGATGCCTATCCTCTGTGGATGTTGGTGTTCAATTTTTTCAGTTCAGCGTTGTTCTTGCGTCAAGCTCAGATGCAACAGCTTGAAAAGCCGACTTATGAAATCACTTCTAATAACATTAGTTCTCAATATGTAATAGGCCAGCCTCTCTTAAAAAATGTGTTACCAGCACAAACAGTCACTTTTCAAACTACTCCAGAACAAGATGCGATTACTGAAACTGTAATATCTGCATCGCCTGTACTTCTTAACATTTCTTCCCCACAACTATTGCAAGAATCGAATTCTTTGGTTTCAACTTAAGCTCTACATACACAAAATGTTTTAGTTTCTGCTCCAATTCCAAAAACTGTCAATTTGCCGCCATTAGTTATTGAAAACTTAACTCCAGTACCGCCTTCTTGCGGTGTGCCAGTGGAATTGGAAAACATACCTACCCCAACTTGTATACAAACTCAAGATATCTCCCAAACTGAAACTTTAAATGCTCTAGATATACGACAGGTTAATAAACTCTCTATTCAAGCTCAGAATATATTCATCTATAAGCATCTACCATCTTTCTTTCTCCTTCTTTTCTACTTGTGCAAGTTGTACTGCTGCAATAGCTAGTAAGCTGTTTATAACACGTTTTTTCGTTTCTCTATTACTACTTTTCACTACGAAAACATTGTTGTTCATCTGCTAAACTTATCCTCTGATTTATTAGCACTTAAAATTTTAGTTGTAAGTTTTAGTGTAGTACTTAACAAGTACCTCTGTAGTTTTCTGGCTGTTTTCTTCTTTGGCTCTAAGTATTTTTTTTTTCAAAAATAAAAAGAGATGATGAGATAAACCAGTAGTCTCATTGTCCTATACAGTCTGGTTCTCGTTTTTTGAGTTAAACTTTTATTAGCTAGATATTTTGATACACAATTAGAGGTTAATGAATGTAGATTACCTTGTGCCTTAATATCAATTAAAAAGTATTTATTATTATATCAAGCAGTTTCACTAATAAGTACGTATCCAAATAAAATGTTTTACTCCTCCGTTTATTCTGGATAACCCTATGAAAATTCAGCACAGAGCTTTTATTGTTTGGGACGAGGTGACCTTTACCATTACATTCGAGATTCGTCTATAACTTAACGTCGCCTCCGCTTTCGTATTTTTTGTTTGTACAACTCACTCGATCCCTTGCGTTGTTTGATTTTTAAAGACGATATTACATTATCCAAATCTTCTCCTACATAATTCAGAAACACCCACAATGTAATAATACATTTGTTTACAAATTTATCGACATGCATTGAATGCCAAAGGGAGAGACAAAATTGCAGTTATTGAAAATTTATGCATAGTGTATGATTAAAGCCAATGTAAAGCGAGGAAACACTAAAACAGTGTTATTAAGTCTGTAATTTACTATTTTAATTGGGAATAAGCCTCAAAGTTTTTTTTAAGTTTTGATTTCCACTCCAAATCGCTCTGAAAATACAAAGCATTAATAAACTAAACAAATTTTGTTTTTCTCTTCTTCTTCTTAGCCTCCTGTCGTCCATGTTTGGACATAGGCCTCTCCCAACTCCTTCCATCGGTCTCTATCCTGAGCAACATATTTCCAATTTGTTCCGGCTATTCTTCTAATGTCATCAACCCATCTCATCTGTGGTCTTCCTCTTGGTCGTTTACTTTCGTAAGGTCTCCAATGTTGTATTGTAGTATTCCAACGTTGGTCTTTCTGTCTAGCAGTGTGGCCCGCGAAGCTCCATTTAAGTTTTGCAATTTTTATTGTTATGTCCTCGACTTTTGTTTTGGATCTTACCCAGTCGTTCCTCTTTTTATCTGACAGTCGTATACCTAACATTGCTCTTTCCATTGTTCTTTCTGTTGTGGCTAGTTTATTCATGTTTGCCTTGGTTAGGGTCCAGGTTTAACATCCATATGTCATGATAGGAAGGATGCATTGGTTGAACACTTTGCTCCTCAAGTATTGGGGTATTTTGCGGTTCTTAAGTATCCAACTAAGTTTTCCAAATCCTGCCCATGCTAGTCTTGCTCTTCTAGTAATTTCCTCACTTTGGTTCTCTTTGTCAAGTCTCAGGATTTGGCCTAGGTAGATATATTCCTGGATTTGTTCTATCTCACTGCCGTTTATAGTTATGTCTGGGGTCTTCTGTGTTTGTCATTATTTTTGTTTTTTTTATATTCATTTTTAGGCCGATGTATTGGGAGCTGGCTGCTAGTTCCCCCAACATAATTTGCAGTTCCTCGAATGTGCTCGCTATAATCACTATGTCGTCAGCGAATCTGAGGTGGTTTAACTTGTTGCCATTAACGTTAATGCCATAGGTTGACCAATTTGTAGTTTTGAAGACGTCTTCTAGAGCTAGGTTGAAAAGCTTTGGCGATATTACGTCTCCTTGTCTTACTCCTCTCTTAATGGGGATGGGATTTGTATTTTCGTCTAGTTGTACTATCATAGTTGCATTTTCATATATATTATATATTAGTTGCCTATATCTCGAGTCTATTCTACAATTATTAATAGCTTGTTCTATGGCCCACATCTCGATACGATCAAACGCCTTTTCATAGTCGACGAAGGCAAGAAATACGGGTAGTTGGTATTCATTTGCCTTCTCTATCAATGTTCTCATTGTCAGCAGATGGTCTGATGTACTATATCCTTTGCGGAAGCCAGCCTGTTCAACCGGTTGGTAATTATCCATTTTGTAGGTTAACCGGTTATTAATAATTCTCATAAATAGTTTGTATACTTGACTGAGCAACGATATAGGTCTATAATTCTGTAGATCACATTTGTCCCCTTTTTTGTGTAAGAGTATTACTAGACTCTCGTTCCAGTCTTTAGGGATCTGGCTATTATGGAGACATCTATTAAATAGCTCTGTTAGTACAGGGATTGTTAATGTCTTGCTTGTTTTCAAGAGCTCGGCAATTATACCGTCGTGTCCTGGAGCTTTATTATTTTTTAGTTCTTTTAAAGCTCTTTCTATTTCGTATCCCTTTATATTTGGTAGTACTTCTGATCCCACGTTTTTGTTCCCAAAAATTTTGTTTTTATTACTTGGTAAAAAATTCTTAACAATTTAATTTTATCACCAACCGTCACTATAGTCATTCATATCACAACCGTCACTGAAGTCATTTTACTCATTTGTGGCAGTAAAGTAACACTTTACTATACTGAAAGAAGAAGAGCTTCATTTGCCGCAAATATTAATTTAGTTGACTGAGATTGAATTAAATTTTATCTTATCCTAATTATTAAAAACGTTGTATTTTGTAATTTTATTCATATAAAATAAATTAAACTTTAATTGGCTTTGTTAAGTCCATTTTTTTCAGGAAAAAAAATTTAAACTTAAATTTAATTTGCTGATTTAGTTATTATTCATTATTGATAACAACAATTAGTCTAAGATCCCACTGCAGGATCACTACGTTCATAGAGATGTTAGATACGTATAACTAAAATTAATAACAATCAAGATATTTAAAATGGATCAGAAAATAGATGCAAAAACTTTGAAGAAAATAAAAAATCATTGCAGGTTATAAAATATATCTGTCATATACAAGACAAAATAAATATAGTATACAAAACCATGTACATTTGATAAAGGGTCTATTGAATAAAAATAAGTATTTGCTTTTACTTCCTTGTATATAAGTATTTACTTAATATTAATTAAATAAAACAACAGTAATTACTTTATGTAAAAGAGTTTACTTAGAGCAATAAGTAATTTCTTTTATTTTCAAGTAGTTACTGAATGTATAAGGTTACACAAAAATGTTTCCAGTTATTACTTCTTTTTAGTTGAATAAAAAGAAGGATATTCTACAATTAGTAAGTAATACCTTAATATTTGTTAAGGAATCTCAAATGAATACTTACGCCAGTAGTTTATGCATACTTACACTAGTAGAGTGGTACTTCTAAACATTTTTCGATTATTATAATTTTTGGCTGACTTTATATATGTTCGTAAACATAAACACTACATGAAAAGTCCCAGCAAGTCAAAGGTTCTATTTAGGTTCTATTTAGGACTTTCTATCAGATTATTTTTTGCCACAGAAAAAAACATTTTTGCCATGAAACCAGAGGAGGTGCCCTTAGCTCTCGACAAAGGATGGAGATTTTTCTGCGATACGTTAGTGATACTGGATTTCAACCAAATATTGCTGAATATTTCGGCGTTCACCATACGACTGTACGTAAAACCATAAATAATGTTGCTGACAGAATTCTTGAGAAATCACATCAGTGGATAAAGTTTCCGTCTGACCTGAAAGGTATGGAAGAAGCAAGGACAATAGATACTCTATTGTCACCAGAAGTCGTTCGACCTGACCTAAAGGCCCTGCCTGAAAAAAAAAGTCTCGGAACAGAAAGAGTAAGACTGGGGTGTTAACCGGTACACATTTACAACAGATGTTAGAAAAGTGGGGCACAAAAAAAGGAAAATTAAAGTTAACAAAAAAGAAAAGAAAATGTTTTCTAAATATATAGACGATATATAGACGACAACAGTTTTAGCAGATGGTCACTTTTACCATTATGTATGCTTTTTATAACGAAAAAACTAAAATACACTAGGAATATATCAGTGTATAGTAAATTTTTGTAATACATGGTATACAGCCAGTTATGTAGCTGGCTGTATACCATGTATTACAAATTTTTTTATTACAAATCCTTTATAAAAGGTATATAATAAAATACGCAAATGGGCTATTACATTACAGAACGTTTTTGGAATGTTAATTCCATCATCAGTGTAAATAAAATATACATGCTATGTGCCACTAAACTATATGGGTCAAAACCCGTTAAATGTTGTTAATTTATAGTTGTTACATTATATCTTGTAACACTATATCTATAATTACTTTTTTATGATGAATAAATCGTATAAAATCGTATTTTTTGTATAAAAAAAAGATAGAAACTGCTTTTCACTGTTTCGCAGAAAATGGTTTTTTGCTATTTTGAGTCTGTATTTTTGTATTTTAATCTTATTAAAAGCTTTAGTAGTTTGCTTTAGTAATTTGATTTAGTAAAGGTAAATCTAAATGCCTTGTAAAATCTTACTAGTTTTTGTTCTCTATCGATAAAATTTATTTACGCTAGGACCCCAATGTGCATAATAATGCAGAGATATGTTTTTGTTTTCAAACTAAATCAAAATTTTAAAAATATACAAAAAATATGATTTTTATGACCACTACCTACTACAAATTGTAAAAATAAAATAGTCATCATTATCTTTGGCTCTACAACCCTGGGTGGGTCTTGGCCTGTTCAAGAATTAGTCTCCATTCCCCCTATCTTTCGCCCTGGCTTTCCAATTTCTGACTCCTAGATTCCTCAAGTCATCTTCGACTTGAGTTTTGAATCTAGATTTTGGCCTGCCTCTCTTCCTGGTTCCTACTGGCTCTTGATAGAATATCTGTCTTTGGGGTCTTCAGTGTCCATTCTTTCAAGGTGTCCTAGCCACCTTAGTCTATTAATTTTAATAGACCGGACGATGTTGCATATTTTATAGCATTGATACAACTCAAAATTGTAGCGCCTGCACCATATCCGCTTTCTTGTACTCCTCCGTATATGTGTCTAAGTATTTGTCTTTCAAAGCGACCTAACAGTTCTTCGTCGCTTTTTATCATAGTCCATGTCTCTGACGCGTATGTCAGGATAGGTTTAATAAGAGTTTCATATATTAGTATCTAGATTTTTCTGCTAATTATGTGTTATGTTAAGAAATGCTTTAGTCCAAAGTAAGCTCTGTTCGCCAGGTATATTCTTCTCTTAATTTCTACGCTTACTAGGTTGCTGTTATTTAGTTGTGTTCCAAGATATATAAACTCCGAGACCCCTTCGAATGTGTGTGCTTCTGTCACCAGATCTTGTAGTGCCGCTATTTGTGTGCTGTTCGTGACCTTCATGTATTTTGTTTTGGATACGTTAACCTGCAGTCCCATTGTCTTCGCGGCTTTTTCTAATGTTTCAAAAGCCTGTATCAGGTCTCGTTTTGTCCGTGTTACTATGTCAATGTCATCTGCGTAGGCCATATCTATACACTTCTATTGATGATCGTACCTCTGGTTGTTATGCCCGATTTCTCTATGGCTCTTTCTAGCGCGATGTTAAACAATAGACTCGATAGACTATCTCCCTGGCGTAATCCAGTATGTGTTTGAATAGACCTCAACACTCTGTTTTGTACCTTGACTTTGCACTTAACTTTCGAAAGAGTTGCCTTTACCAATGTTATTAGATGCGACGAAATATCTAGTTCTGCCATGGCATTATAAAGTGCGCTTCTGTCTACACTGTCATAAGCACTTTTAAAATCTCTGAAGAGGTGATGGGTATCAATTCCATATTCATATGTCTTTTCTAAGGTTTCTCTAAGAAGGAAAATATGATCAATTGTTGACCTTTCTTTTCGGAATCCACATTGGTATTTGCCTATTTTTTCTTCAGTTTATAATAGTAAACGATCATAAAGTATATAAGCCAGTACTTTGTAAGCCGTATTTAGAAGAGTAATGCCTCGATAGTTGTCATATATTAGTGGATGACCTTTCTTGTAAATAGGTATTGTAATACTTACATTCCAACTGCTTGGGAGTTTTCCTTCTCTCCAAATGGATGCAACAAGTTTTATTATGTATTTTTTTAGGACGTTTGCTCCATACTTAAACAGCTCAGGGGGTATACCATCTTCTCCAGGGGATTTGTTGTTTTTTAACCTTTTTATTCGCTTGGCAACTTCTTCTTCTATTGGTATATTACTTTTCTCCCTCTCATCGTTTACGTCTCCACTGTGGTCATTTATGTCAGTTACTTCTTGGTTGCCTTTATTTAATTTCTTAGCAAAATTCTCCGCCTTTTTCTTCACTATTTCATCCGGCTCATTGATAATTTCGGCTTCCTTACTTTTTATTATGGTTATTCTAGGTTTAAATTCTTTTCTATTGTGGTTCACATTTTTATAAAATTTTCGCGCTTCGCTTTTAGTTTTTTCTATAAAAAAATTATGTCTGAAAGATTTAAATACCTTATCCTGTTTATAGTTTTTTATATTTATTATCTATCTTTTCCACTGGATTTGTTTGTAATATAACTCCTCAAGCATAACATAAATTAATTAGATTCAAAACATTATATTCGACTATATATGCAAGAAGTGCATTCGATATACACAGCACTAAATATATTGTATGTAACAAGCTTTAGGACATTATATTATGGCATTAAATTTACTGCAACTGGTACAGATATAGCACAGGCACCCACAACCGGTAATAAATTTAATTGGTTATTATGTAATGAGCATCAAAGACGGAATTAAATTAAAGCTTAAACAGCAAACTTTTCAGATTAAGGAAACAAAATATTTCATATCCTCTATCATGAGCATACCGTGGATAAAAAGATCTAAAGCATAGTTCAAAGTAATGTTTCTGGTTATATAAATAATAAGTTGCAAGATTTCGTTACATTTTTTATTCACCTACCAGCATTATTTTAATACAAGATACAATATTTGATTCGTCGAGATTTGTTTAGCATATATTTTCAAGAGTTTCAAGCACTTTCGTTTTAAAGCTCGTATCTTTACGACATAAATAGATAGCAACTGAAATAAATTCTTTGGGAAACTGATAGGAAGCAATCCGATTACGGGGAATTGGTTTCAGCGTAAATGTTAAAATGGGCTTTCACTGAAAACGCTGATAGACATGGGACTGCAGGAAGTAAAAATGTCATGCTAGGAACGCAACCCCCGCAGTCAAAAGTCACATAATGTAAGAATAATGTATTAGAAATAATATCAATTAATTTAAGTATAATAATACAGATATGTCAGCTTTTGCTATCGATGCCGACACTATTGCACAATCCACCAGAGATGCGAAAGAAGTTTTTACCCTTTTTGAAATAGGAGCCAGCGAAATAGGCCTAAGGTCGACGACGATAAGACCAGGTACATAATTAGAGACTGGACATATTTTATATGCACTAAAATTTTCCAAAATATGCGCATATATATGCACACATTTTTGGAAATTTATGCATAATTTTATTTAGATATGCAATATTTTTTTAACACATTTAATATATAAATTATTACAAACAAACCAAAAACTGATGTCATTCAGTAGATTCATTAAAAAACTTGTTTAAATAACATTTTCTTACGTTAACTTTGTTTACATAAATATATGAACATTTTGTACATACTTGTAAAATTAATGACAAGATCATACATAACGGATGTAGCTTAAAATTGGATGTTTTTAAAAGGCTATAGCGGGATAAGATGGTCAAAAGTGTCCCCGCATTGATCAGCACCGCGACTTATGCTTTTAATAGGGAATATAAAAACATCACTTTATACAAATGTTTGGCTTCCCAGAGCTCATAGGGGTTCTTTATAAAAAAAGAAGATTTTTCGAATAAATGTTTTCTGGACGCAATTTTGCTATAAAAATTCTGAAACAATTCATGAAGATTTATCTTTCAAATACAAAATAGTCTGATTTTTTTAAATAGTGTTTTAAATAATTTTTTGTTATTTTTTATGTGTCGCCAATATAACTACGAAAAAATGTTCCAGTTGCCTACAAACTACATACATCCAGAGTACCTTTTTTTAAACACATATCAAAAATAAAGTATTACTTCAAGTTCTATTAAAATGGGCTGTAGTATATATTATTATCTATAGAAACCTTTTATTATTATCCATAAAAACATATGCTCTGCTTTTAAAGTGTGTCTAAAACCAAAATACTTACGACATGTCGAAAATGGTTTATTTTTTTTATTACTATTTTTTAAACAACATACCACTGCACAATACATTATGGCAAACAGATAATTATTAGTGTTCTTTATAAAGTAGCTACAGGTAGTCGACAGCATGATACTATGACTAAGAAGATAATATATTGCGCATAAGTTGTGACGTCATTGGAGAGTAGCACGTTCGTAAGTCAGTTTCTTGTATGTATGTAATAATATTGTAATAATATTTAATAAATAGTTTGGAGATATCCTTATGTCTACGATTATTTTAATTATTAAACCTCTTAACTTATTTTCGTCTAGTTTCTTCTTATAGTCTTCTAAATATTATATTATTATTTTCTTTTGTACACAAATAATAATATAATATTTAAAAAAGTCACATTAATATTATTTTGCTAATTAAATAATTTCATCACAGAATGCATACAAATCCCATTTAACTATAACAACAATTCAAATTCTACTCTGTAATGACGGCATGCGCGAACACGACCGATTTTGTGGCACGGGAAGATCCTATCTTGTTAGTCATAGTATCACGGTCGAGAGGAAGTTGGGTACTATAAACAAATTAGGTGATATTAGCACAGTTAACTGAATGTTTTCACCACAAAATTCATATAACAATATAATATACAAAGTCTTTACTACACCAATGAATAAATAAAAATACCATTCACTACGTTTTGAAATATACAGGATAGCAAACTGGATTAACACGTCATAATAATTGTCTCAGAGTTACGTCACAAGAACATGCGCGTTGACTTATCTTGTTTTGTTAAAGTTATAAAGTTATAGGTTTTTCTCGAGTTTTGACCATTTAAGAAAAAAAAGATAAGTGGTATAACAAAATTGAAGGATGCAGCCAAAAATACCCTGAAATTCGATCATTTAGCTACTAGATTTTAAGGTTATGAGCCAATAAAGTGAGAAAATATTGGAAAAATACCATGTTTTCGCAATTTGAGAATTTGTAAGTTAAAAATAAGTATTTTGGTGATTCATAGCCCGTAAAAAATAAATGGAAAATAATCTACTATCTATTTGAGGTAAGGTAAAAAACAAGTGCGAAAAGGATAATAAACGTGGTATTTTCGAATTTATTTTTATGAAAGAGTTAAATGGGACATTTACAATATATTTTGATAACGTGGAAGAAAAAATGTTGAATTACCAACTGAGTTTTGAGGTTATCTGCAACTAAATGAGTAAAAAACAGTTTTTTTGATTTTTCGATGCTTTTCACTCAGAAATTAAAAATTCTGCCTTAGTCATTTAAAAGAATGCAAAAGTGCATAAAAAATTACTATTTAAAAGTTAGCCAAAAATTATTAACATAACCTAAAAAATTATTGACAATTTCAATAATTTTTCCTGAGCTCAATTTTAATATAAAAATTTGAAAAAAATCAGGCTATTTTGTACTTGAAAGATACATCTTCATGAATTTTTTCAGATTTTGTAAAGAAAAATTGCATCTAGAAAAAAAGTCGACTTTAAGAGGTTCTATGGGCTCTGGGAAGCTAAAAATTTGTACGAAGTCATGTTTTTATATGCTTTATTGAAAGCACAAGTCGCGGTATTGATCGATGCAGGGGCACTTTTGACCATCCTATCCCTCTATAGCCTTTTTGCCATTTCTACTAGTAATAAATAACCATAGTTTATTTGAAACATATCTTTACATTTTTTTTAGAATTTCACCAATATTTTTTTACACTGTATATTTCTTTTTTAAATTCTCAAGCAATTCGTAGTTAGACGTAATTAATTCTAATTCGGATTTTCATAAAGCTTTTTTTTTTAACTATACACTTTATATAATATATATTAATATAGAAATGTTAGATTCTTTGTCAAAATTCGTTATTAATGTTTTTACTACAACCAAATGTTACATGCATCGTGTAAATACCAGTTCGGAAGGCAGAAAAATATTTGGTAACTTTTCCTTATACAGTTGAATTCTCAAAAGAGATTTAACAAACATTTTTTTGCGATTATTTATTAATGAATTGTCATCTGAAAATTGGACTTTTATTTGTTCTGGGACTCTATTTAAACCCTGAGCAAAACATCTTAGATGAATTAGACTGTAGCATTTCGATTTTCGTATATTGTTAAAACACCGAAAAATATTATCAATTTTTTTGCATTGGCGAGATTGATAATATAAACGTTTTTAGTTTTGTTTATATAACACAAATGGGCATTTCTTTGGTAGTTCTTTTGATCGTTATGCCGCTTTAGGATGTTTTGCGCGTCAAATAAACAGGAATATTTCCGTTTATGCTCTGATTATACCGAGTTGAACGAATGAGATCACACTGCAATAGACCGCGATACGAGCCAGGTCATTGTTTAGTCCGATTGTTTCTTTTTTAAATTCGTAATGGTTTTTCGTTCTTCGTTTTTTGTCAACGGAAATTGGTTAGTAAGCAATGAAGTGTAGTTAATGAAGATTGGAGGTTTGGGAGAGATAGCTTTAGGCGTGGTAATCTTCAAAGCCGGCATTTTTTTGTAGAGAGGTGAATTTAAGCTCAAAATGCAATGTGGCAATTTTTGTTAAGTTATTATCTGAGAGATTTGTAAGACGACGTTTGCAAACAATTGAGAGGTTCAGATGGTTTTAAGAAGAAATTGAGTGGTAGAGTTTTGAAGATTGCAGTTTGTTGTCATCCAGGATAATCCGAAGCCCGAATCTTCCCAAACATTGTCCATATTTGTATTCCCTGGTCACTTCAGACCAATTTCAGCTTGAGTGGGACACAGTTGTGTGTTTGTTTGTAGTGTTTTGGTTCAATTCCGTTCCCAAAAACTTTCTCAAAAGTAATACATCAGCTAGAGTGATATAAGGTACTTTTTGTTAAATTTTTTTAAGTAAAAATAGACATTTTTCATTAAAAAAAATTTGCTTTCATGACAAACTAAAAATTATAAATAAATGAAATTATAAGTTTTATGGATTAGCTATTTGTCATATTAGTTAAATGCAATTAATTTTAAAATTTAATTAATATTTTCAAAAGGTTTGATATTTCATTTTGACATATGACAGTTAGTATTATCTTTTTTTTTGACAATTGGTACATAACCAAAATTTGAATTGTTTGGTTTAAAGGTTAACCTCAATATAAGCTCCAATGAAAAATCTAGATATTTTCATTTTAATAATAGTTTAAATTCGTGTAGTTTCCCCAACGTCTAGAGCTTGTTACAAATAGCGCTATTGTAAGTTTTGTTGATAAATTTTGTTAATATTATTTATAATAACTGTTGATGTAAAGTAATAATAAATATGTAATGTTTCTCTCTAAACTAGGAGTTGTAGAATTATTTCCTTTAAAAAGATTTTCACCCTTTAATATTTTTTAGAAAGAAAAGCCTTTCTTTCTATGCAGCAAGAAGGATTATTTTAAACGGCGTCCAAATTCAAATAGTTTAGAAACCTTTTTGTGTGTGTTGCCCAGGAAATCTATATAAATATTTTTTTGATTTCTTTCGTGCAGTTACCCCATCCAATCCCATTTTATTCACTTACTTACGACCCAACTCTCCAACCAAACCAAGAGTGGCCGTTCGCGGACGTTTCGGTTTCTTTGCTTACCCTATCTCTAGCCCAAGAATTGCTCAGTTTCTACTTTCAACCCCCTATAAGTGATATCCGATGTGGTAGGCAAATTATAAACCGTTACAAGATTTGCATTAGTTTAAGATGTTGACCTGCTTTAACCATATAGCTAGCTGCATCTGACAGCATGAGTGAAATTTTATTAGTTAATACAGTTTCAAGAAAAAAAGGTCGTCAAAGATTGAGTTATAACACCAACTAGAATATTTGCAATATATCGTATACGGACACGTAATGACTAGCACGTAATAAAAAAAATTACGCTTCAGTTCTATAAAAATGTGTAATATCACATAAGCCTTGTAAGTCAGTTGGTCGAGTTACCATGGAAACGAATTAACAGACGTTATTTTGACATATTAAAAATTATTAATCTGTTAGTGTAAATATAGTGGTAATTTAAATACAGATAAATAAAATGAGTTCATCGAATAGTGAAGATGAATTTAGTAGCAAACCACCCAATATTATGCAGTTAGCTGCGAACACTACCGAGAACTTATTACCAGAAAAATCTAGAGAAGATATGAAAGGTATATCAGCAATTAGGATTGGCGTACAACAAATAATGTAAATTCATTTTCTGAAAACGTACTTCTGGCTTATTTTGGAGAAATCGCTAAGCAATTTAAACCATCCTCATTATGGGCAATATATTCTATGCTAAGAAGTGTTATAACTTTGAAAAATAATGTTAATATTGAAAATTACCCGAAATTGCGAGCTTATCTAAAAAGGCAATCAGAAGGTTTTAAAAACAAAAAATCTAAAATTTTACATCCTGATGAAATAAATTTTTTTTAAATGGAGCTCCTGATGTACAGTACTTGTTAATAAAGGTATGTTATTTAAAAGTATAACATAAATGTGCCTACTTATAATACTTTTATTTTAAGGTTATTGCAATTATTGAATATGTGGAGCTTGTAGGAAACAAGAGTTAAAAAATCTTAAAATTTGTGACATTGATGATTTAAGTACCATGTTATTGGTTAAAATTCCTGATACGAAAACCAAAATATGTAGATCTTTCGTTATTTTCGGAAATTTCTATAAAATCTGCAAACAATATATAGAAATTCGACTACAGATTAGCGATCCGCAAATAAATCAATTTTTTCTTAATTATCAAAGAGGTAAATGTACGAAACAGGTGGTAGGATTAAACAAAATAGGCGGTGTTCCTAAACAAATAGCCGAATATTTAAAGTTACCAGATCCCAAAATGTACACAGGTCACTGTTTAAGACGAACTTCTGCCACTATTTTGGTAGATGCCGGTGGTGATTTAATGGCTCTTAAACGACATGGCGGATGGAAATCTTCAACAACGGCCGAAGGATATGTCGATGAGTCAATATAGGCGAGCGGTTTACCCCTATAAGCAGAGCATCAACTCATCGTCTTTTGTGAGGTAAACCGCTCGCCTAATAAATAGTAAGACGTCAACAGCCAATAGAATTATAAATTCAATTTAAAGTAATTTTCAGACAATAAAATACTAAAAACTTTGTTTTCAAACTTCCACAAAATTTATTTTAAATCTTATCACTACAACTGTTTCGGTTGATTGCCTTTTCAACTTGAGAAAGGCAATCAACCGAAACAGTTGTAGTGATAAGATTTAAAATAAATTTTCTGGAAGTTTAAAAACAAAGTTTTCAGTGTTTTATTGTTACAAAAAATGAATTTCCATCAAGTAACGGTCGAATCCATCAATTAATTTTCAGATCTTTACATACACTGAAAATACCAATGTTAAAAAAAAACACACCGTACAGTTTACATTATTTCACCATTCACCACGTATTAATGAACAACCGCCAAACTCGGATAAGGGTATAGTTATAAATAATTGCCGAATTATTTATTTTGTGGCATTTTTTGTAAATTTTTAAATGTCTCGTTTTGTTTTTTAAAGAGGAATATTGGCAGAAATAAAAGCTTTACAGAATTCAGTATGGTTTGGGACTTTTCCTGTTTCAAATGAACGACACATTATTAATTTTTTTTTAAATAATATTGCAATGGTTGTTAATATATATTGTTAATAAATACAATTTAATTAGAGCACAATAATTATTGATATTTATAGTTATTAGTTAAGTAATATTTAATAGATCATTACAAACAACTCAGTTTTTAGATTAGCAGGTAATATTAAGTGTACCTATTAATAATCATTAATAAAACTTACCGATTTACCGCAAGCTTTGTAAAAAACTTTTTCACCTTGTAAAGTAAGTAAGTTTAACAGGTGGAGTGCTTTTTATATGTAAAAAATTGGCCAACTTTTATTTAGATTTAAAAGAATTTTAATTAAAAAAATAGATTGCAAATTTAACATGCAAAATGTATTAAATCAATTTTAAACAAATTGTTGTTTTGACTATTTTTATATTTTACAAAGATTTTCTAAACGAATTGTAAAGGTCCTAAGGTGGTTGGAAATCATTGAATAAGAGGCTTGTTTCCCCCCTTTTTTGTAATTATTGCTATTTTGCAACAAGGACAATAAAGTAAAACATTTTTAACCAGTCGTATCTTATAGAAAATTCTATGATCGCTATTTTATTTATACGACTTTGCTCCGAAGTCAATCGATTTAAAGTTATATGTAAGGAAGTAGAAACAAAATGACGTTTTTATTAATTTTTAAATATTTTAATATCCGAGATCTGTCCTGATGTATTATTAGTTTAATGTTTTTACTGATTTAATAATAAGGTTAAATAGGTTTAAACAAGATTGTAATCTGATTTTGTCACTCCAGTAAATTTCAGATTTTTTTACATTGAAGATAGTTTATTCCGAATAATCGATTTGAAGTCAACTTGTTTGATTTTTACTTCTTGCAGTATAACGTAACTTTAACGTTAATATTAAAATTGGGAAGAAAAGCTCTCTTGAAAGCAGAGTGGAAGAATTTTGTGGGAAAGTTACAACGAGCTAGATAGTGTTTAGCTAACAGACAATACCGTGAGTGAACGTCAAAGTGAAGAGGGAGTCAACGTCAAGAGAGGGAGAGAGAGAGAGAGAGAGATTTGTAAAACAAACATGGTGTATCCTGATGCTTCAAAATTTACCAAAGCTCTAAATTGAGATTATTGCTCAACATTGTAACATTGATAAAGAAACTTTTTTCAAACTGTTAACCTTTCTGTTCGAAAATAATTATTTTTTATTTAACAAAATATTTTACAAACAAACTTTTGGTACACCTATGGGGAACCCTATATCACCAATAATTTCCTGTTATGTAATGGACCACATACTAGACACCATCATCCTTGTCCTACCTTATAAATTTCATTTTATAAAAAAATATGTGGATGATATAATATTAGCATTACCAAGCACGGGGATAAATGATATACTTTGGTATTTCAATAGTTACAACCCCTACATTCAATTCACATTAGAACGTGAAGATGCTACAGGTTCAGTACCTTTTTTAGATACCAAGTTAATACGAAAAGGTACCCATTTGCTGGTTGATTGGTATAGAAAACCTCTCAGTTCAGGAAGATATCTCAATTATTGGTCATACCATAAATATTCAATGAAACTTAATTTAGTTAAAGAAATGAAAAATCGTGTCCTTAAAATCAGTGATACCGCTTTCCATACCAAAAATCTAAAAATCCTTTATAACCTATTCATTGAAAACTCATACCCAAGTATACTACTGAAGAAAATTTTGTTTAACACTCCACAAACTTTAACTAGTCATTTAAGAAACGAGGAAAATATGTCTTTATCACAAGATAGAATTGGACCTGTAGATCCTTTACAAAAACAAACGACAATAAAATATGTATCCCTTCCATACATTAAGGACATTGGGCATAAACTTAGTAGAATTTTTTCATCACTTAATAATATCAAAATTGCATATAAAACGGTACTAACAGTTAACAAAGTTTTTTCTAAACTTAAAGACCAATCCTCACTCTTGTCTTTAACGGATGTTGTTTATTGTATACCGTGCGGATCATGTGAACAAGTATACTACGGTCAAACATCAAGATGCCTTAAAGACCGCATTACATCGCACAAGTCTGATAATAGATTACATCCAGAAAGAAGTGCATTGGGTGAACATGCATTTAAAAATGGGCATCGGATAGATTACAATAACATCAAAGTAGTAGAACAGGAAAGTAACATCACCAAAAGACTTTTTCTTGAAATGGCCTACATTTGCCAAAATAACAATGCAATGAATCATAGAACGGATATTGGTCATCTAAATGAATTGTTCTCCTATTTGTTACTACTAGATAAATGCAACAATAACACAAACAGTAATTTATCAATTGACTTTTAATAAATTAAATAAAAGTTTTCTTTTTTTAATTGTTTTTAAATTTAGTAATTTTTGTATACACACAGATACTGGGGTCATACAAAACAATATCATATTCAATTGTAATATTTTTAGAATTATGACCTTATTTCTTTAGGTTAATTTAATAAATTTTGTGTTGAAACATTGACAAGTTAAAGTTTCACTTCTTTATGATATTAATAAATATAAAATAATTTATATTGCCACAATACATCTAATGATAGGCCTATAATTTGTTGTACTAGTATCTAATAATAAAAACCACTGAATTGTCTTGAGAAAAAACTAATGACGATATAATAAAATTAAGAATAAAAATGTCAGAAATGTGTGTATAATAAGTAAGTGTTTGTGATTGTAAAGCAATTTTTAAAAATTTTAAATATAGGAATAAGTTTTATGTAAAAATATGACAGACTGTGATAAGTTTTATCGACATTGTAGAAAATCATTGATGATCCAACCTCATTAAGTTTGTAAGTAGCGAATTTTTAATTAATTATACAAACTTGTAACAAACTATTCATCACATTTGTAGCTCCCTGATGAAGGACATAACCATGTCCGAAAGCTCGGAATAAAAATTTAAAAGAGTACACGTATTAAATATATATATATATATATATATAAATTAAATATTAAATATATATATATATATATATATATATATATATATATATTTAATGTTGATGGAGACAATATTTCGTCGCCGTGGATGTAAAGAGAGGTAACCAACAAAAGTCAGTTTCGAGATAATGAGCATTTTAGATTGTCATGCCCAGGAAAAAATACATTTTTCTAACTGTTCATTAAACTATTCCTAAAATTTTTTTAGGATTTATCAAACAAAGTGTTACCTACTTTATACTAAACCAAACACTGATAAAACATTGATTTATATGAGGGTAGAAGGGTTTCGTTCACTTAGCTCCATTCACCACTAGATAAATTTTACAAGTCATACTGTTTTTTGTTGTGTGAAAAGATCTAATTCTACAGAATTATATAATACAAGGTGATATTGTGCTTAAAATGTTTAATTTTGGTTACAAAAATAACACAAAGTATAAGAGATTCAATTTAGGTTTTAGTCTTTAACATTGAATATTATTAACATTGAATATTATACAGAAATCCTATTATTTTATCGCTACTCGGATTCCGAATCGTGTGCAGCGATTCTCTCTATTGGTTTTAAAAGTCGAAGGTAGTAATCATGGTAAGTGGCTGGGATAGTACCTGACCTACAAATATCTTGTAGATCTTTTAGTTTCTTAGGCTCTATTCCTAAAGCCGAAGGATACAGTTTCGGAACCTCACTGAAAACATTGTTGTCAACTCGAGTGTTTTTGCGAATGCACAATTGTTTGAAGTCTACCTGACTAAGTTGTATTTTATAGAAGATTATATCAAGGTGTTCTTTTCTGCATTGTAGCCATTTGATATTTAGCCACTTCATAACATCGCCATCGCCTGTCTTCGTTTGTGGGTGATTTACTTTGGCTGTTCTTGCTATTGTGTACCACCCGTCAGACACAGATATATTTATTTTTCGTCCTCTACTTTCAATCGTAGAATGAACGTTGTGACATTCCATTTCGGAATGTTCGGATTCCATGGACTTTTGATTAATTATGTGTAAATTAATTCAAATGTTCAAAAGAAGACAAGACCTGTTGCAGTATCAGAATAAAATGTTACTTCACTCACTTCAGATGGTAGCTCAGAAAGCATGTTCCATAAGCATGTAGCTACTTCTGATGATCCTTTTGTACCATTCAATTCATGCCACATGTAGTTAATAGCAACAGTAGTTTTGAGATTATACACAGTAAAATTGTAGGTTTTTAGTTTCCGTTTATAATATAATTGCCCCACTTCTAATTGGGGAGTCAATAAAAGCTTTTCCATATCCATAGTGAAGGTGCTGAAAGTATTATCAATTTTAGCACGATCTTTGTCAATTTCTTATGCTCTCTAGCCTCCTTCTTTCGAAGTTGATGTAGATTGTATTCATCTTGATGTTTTTCTTTTTCGTCTTCGGTTTTATTTGCGAATTGCGTGCAAAAGCTACATTGGTCTTTTTTTGGTTTGTGGAAACCATAGTTAAATTCGGTGCTGAATATATGTTTATAATAATAAAACGACACTGAATCTTCCTGATACTCTTCGCAGTATTTTAAATAATCCTGGTAAAGTCGTTTTTCAGATAAACCAGAAGGTAAGTATTTCCTCTTGGTTGAACTTCGACAATAGTGAGAATCAATCACCGGTAGTGATTTGATGTGATTACGTACTACCTCCTTTTGATTATCTGGGATTTTGTTAGGGGGAACTTTTCGACCTCTCTTGTCCTCCTCTATGATACCTGACGACTTTGACTTTTTTAATGCCGTTTCAACTTTTTTTCCAGATATATCAAATGTACCCAGAAAAAACTTTTTACACACTTAGATGTTCTCGTCATCCAACCTTAAATTGTACACCATAGTGTATTTGCGTCTAGAGGCGGCATCTTCATTATTTGATTTATATCGCCGATTAGGTATTTTTTTCGTAATTCTACTGCTGATAAAGCTCCATCTTCCTCTTTCATCTTGAATGGAGTAAAAATCATCAAATAATTTTTGCCTCTTTTCCTGGCTAATTTTTTCTGTACACCTATAGTGACATTTACAATTACCGGGTTTAACAGATTTTCCTCTAACAATATTACCTTTTTAAGAAAGATGTTCCTTTCCAGAAAGTCTGAGGCTCCTTTGTTGATTGCGTTTCCAAGTTGATGGAAGCCTTTTGCGTTTACGTGACGTAGATGTAGATACGGTTTCTGTATTATTATTTATAATCTGGCCTGAAGAAGGACCTGGCTCCGAGATGTTCTGTGTAGAGGACACTACTGTAGACTGACTGCTGTCTGAAGTACTTTCAGTTGAACTACCAGGTGTGTATATTGGATCCAAGTCTAAGTCAGAACTAGCAAAAGGATCTTCTTCGCTTGAGTCACCTAAAAACAAAACAATTGATAAGTGCACATAAGTGAAGTTTACATTCAAAATAATGTTATTTTTACATCGAACTATACCGCTGTTTAATCATATTATATTAGCATTGCCAATAAACTTTAAAAATATTACAAATTTTTATTTGTATAGCTAACAAATTTGTATAAAAAATAAATAATAAAACTCGTCAGTTTATCTTTAAATTAAATTAAATTAACTTTAAATTATGAAAATTCTATTGAAACACTATTTTATTTACTTTTAACTATTTTTTACTATTTTATTGAAACACTATTTATTGTAAAACTACCGATTTAAATAAACGTATATATTATTATTAGATAAATAACTTACCTGTCTCAATTTCATGTGTAGTCGTCAGTAAATTCGTTTTCGAATTAACCATCTCCACCATTAATTTTCCACGTGATGAATACGACATTATACGTTTTTAATTTGATTAAATTTTTCTTTGCAACAAGATTTTACACTCAAATCAATGTACCCAATCAGAAATATTATTATCATCTACAGATCGTACACATACACCCACTTGTCTTAAACCTAAGCTCAATTCCATAAAAATTGTATATAAATTATCTTACGATTATAACTACTCCCAGACAAAGAAGCTTTCAAATAAAATAAATTTAATACTTGTTACAATATTGAGTACCGTGAGACTTTGCTGAAACAGCAAACTCCAGCTAACGATAAGGTGACTAATCGACTGTATCATAATAATTTATCTGTCTGTTGTTATTTGCAGACTAAGCTCAAGCGTCTGATAGCTCTGTTCACCACTGAAAATATGTTCAGTACCCGGTGGTGGTAAGTGGCATAGATCACTTCACTCCAAAAAATAAGGATTGTGAATTCACTTAGCGTCCTTTCACACTTTAGAATATAAACCATTTGAAACAACATATTCACTTAGATCTCTTCACTACAATATGAAATCTTTCTTTCTGATTGCGATGCTGCAGTTGCCACTCATTTTTAAGAAAATGTGGGTTAGCTCTCTTCACATCCACGACGACGATTTTCAAGAGTATCTCATCCATTTACAAACATATTATCTTAAAAACCTTTGGCACACAAAGAATCGATAACGTTCTTTCAGGAATTTTTATCGATATCAAATTTCTAAATAAATGGTGTTCACAAATGATACGCCGTTTTTAAACTCAAAACTACTGTAAGCCAGTAATTTTAAATGAATTGCCCCCTATTTTTTAATTTCACTGAAAAAAAATTGTCTTTCAATTGGTATTGGGATTTCCTACATCTAAAACTAATATTTTGGAGATAATTGTACCCTTAATGTTAAAGATAAGATATTTACAGTTTTATTCTAGCAGACCCTATATGAAAAAGTCATAATTGTTATTATTTGTGGTTATTGGCAGCTGCAAACCACGGATTGCTATTTCGTGACTTTATTTATGTGACGTCGATTAGTGGCGATACTTCCGTTACGCTCGCCTCAGCATTTTACTAGACAGAAAAGGTTATAAAACGATAGTATAAAAGCTTCGCTTCAAAAGTGGTACAGTATACGGTACTATAGACTAGCACGAACTTAATTCTATGTTTTTCTATATTTTAAAAATTTAAATAATATTTTTAAAATTATACAAAAGAAACTTTATTATTTTTTTATAGATTTTATCAAAATTGAAAAATTGTACTTCTTGTATAATGGAACCCCTCGTCACGTAATGGATTATTCCTACGGTATACTGTGACTGCAAACCACGAACTTGTTGATGGCGCGATTCGTGGTGCTACTTACGTAATGATTGCCCTAGTATTTTACTATAGAAAAAAAGTGATACACTGCTGGAACAGAAGCTTTACTTCAGAAACCAAAGTTTTGTCTCTATTCTTACACCACAAGTTTTAAGTTTACAAGAAACTGACTTTATAACGATAACATGTCAAGAAGATAATAATTTTTTGTGGAACATTATATGGGTGATGTAAAATTTACAAAAAACAGAATGTTTATTGGGAAAATTTAATTCGTATTACTTGAGCGAAGTAAACATTTAACACAGAGTACGTGGTTTTTAGGAAGGATACAGTTTAATGTCTTTTGTGCAATCAGAGGCAATTATGTTGCAGCTCTTCACTTTTATAATGATGATTTAAACTACTTTTTTAGGGGAAAGATATCTCAATATATTTAAACTAAATTTATGCAATCTTTATTGTTTAATGTTAAACGAGTCATTACTGTCCCTTTGTAAAAGTGCTAATAATTAATCAAAAATAATGACAATTATAACGTCTTCATACACTCACTCACTAACTCACTCCGTGGCGTTACAACCCTTCGTGGGTTTTAGCCGACTCGACAACATGCCTCCACTGTTTTCTGTCTTGAGCAACCTCCATCCAATTCTCCACGCCCATAGTGCTTAGGTCTCCTGCTATATTATCTCGCCACCGGAGACGAGGGCGTCCGCGTGGTCTCCTTCCAGTTGGGACTTCCTCCCACACCAGTCTTACTGTTCGTTCGTCAGAATGTCTTCTGAGGTGTCCTGCCCATTGGAGTCTTCTGGACTTTATTTCTTTTATGATGTTGGCGTCTGGGTAAAGTTCTTCAAGCTCTTTATTAGTTCTTATCCTATATTGTCCTGATGCTTCATCAAGCACCGGACCAAAGATCTTCCTTAGGATTTTTCTTTCCCAAACACGTAGTCTCTCTTCATTTGCCTTTGTTATCGTCCACGTTTCGCTTCCATACATCACAACGGGTCGTATGATTGTTTTATAGACCTGTATCTTGTACGTCGTGTTAGTTGTTTTGATTTTATAAGGTTTTGGAGGGCAAAAATACATCTGTTGCCGGCATGAATCCGGTTGTTTATTTCTTGTGATCCGTTATTGTCTTCAGTTATTGTTGTTCCAAGATACTTGAATTCTCTAACGCGCTCAAAGTTAAAGTCATCGATCTTCATATACGCTAGAATAAAATAATAAATACCTTTATACTCTTAGCTTTAACCCACAATAATCTCCAAAAGTATTAGTTATAGGAGTAGGGAACCCTAATACTATATAAGACAATTTATTTGAGACCAGCGCGAATTTGTGAAAAACGATTAAATTTGGAAGTGAGAGGTAGCATTCGAATTTTTTACAGAAGTAGTTAGGTAATAACTTCAAAAATAATAGTTAACTTATCTCACCCTCAAATAGGTCGGGAACATTATTAATCAAATTGAAATATTTTAAAATTGTTAAAAACGTCGATTTTTTTGATTTTCTTGCTTATAACTTTAAAACAATTAATTTTAGAGCAAAGTAATAAAACACCGACAGTTAAATTTTTTATAAAATATATCTGATTAAAAATGTAATTTATTATCCTTGCTGCAAATAAGCAATTAAATTAAAAGGAGGGGAAAACAAGCCTTTTTTTTTCATTTTTTTTTAAGTTATACTTTTATACGCACGGTCGGCGTTGGAAATTTGCATGGAGTGAATCTGTGAAACCATTACATATGTAAGATAATGAGTAAGAGAGAGACAGAAGATATATTTTCTCTCTCTTCCTCTCTCGAGAATAAAAATGTTCCTTTTGTATATATATTTAATATTATATTTATTATATATATATATATATATATATATAATATATATATATATATATATATATATATATATATATAATATGTATTAATATTATTATTTATGTGATATGTTTTGTATTATTTATTAAACGTTTATAATTATTTTAGGCTTTTGTATTTCAAAATAATCACTGTTTGACCGAGAACTGTCAATTTTGAAATCCGTTAGTGTCATGTCTAATTGGCAAATCCTTTACGTGTTTGGTTCATACGCTGGTGTTTGTGAGTTCGAATCCCAATATGAATTTCCTTTTTTATTTTCGAATATTTAAAAACCTTTTCTTCTTCACGTGCCATCTCCGCTACGAAGGTTGGCTATCATCATGGCAATTTTGACCCTGGAGGCTGCCGCTCGGAACAATTGTATGGAAGTGCAAGCAAACCACTCCCTGAGGTTTCTCAACCATGACATTCTTCTCCTACCTATGCTGCGCCTACCTTCAATCTTTCCTTGCATAATTAGTTGTAACAGTTGATATTTATTCCCACGTGTAATATGTCCCAGGTACTGTAGTTTCCTCATTTTAACACTCAATACGACCTCCTTTTGTTTGTTCATCCTGTCTAATACAACTAAAAACCCTTACGTTAATCTTATTAAATATATGTAATATACGCAAAAATGCTAAATTTTAAAATAAAATAAAAATTTACAACATAAACCGAGTTGTTGATTTTTTATTTTTATCTTCGTAAAGTAAAATATGTATATTGGCAGTTTTAAATACTTATGAATATTGCATTTTAATTTATATCGTATTATTATATTGAATTATGTTGCAGTGTATTTTTGTATTGTAATTTTTATATTAATAACAAAATAAACAATGAATTTTACTGCAGAGTATGTGTAAAAATTTTTTTTGCATTCAACTCCTTTTATACATATATGAAAATAAAAATATATATTTTCATTAAAATATTGATACAATCCTTCATTTACTATACTCCTATTACAGGTCAAATGTTTATATACAGCAAACGATGCACCATATACCTATATAACTAATTCTTTTTCTCTTTCTGCTCTCTCTTACCTATAGCATTACATATGTAATGATTGTGCAGATTGACTCCCATATAAATTTGTAACGGCGAACGCGTGTATAGAAGTATAACTTCTACCGGCAGTCCCACTGGACTGCCACACCCGTTTTTTTTTTTCAGCCACTTAGATTGCACATAGACCTACATTATTCGTTAGAAGAACTTTCTATCATAATAAAAGAGTCCACCAAATTTCATTTAAATCGATTTAAGGAATAGATTTCGCATAATAATTTTGCAAATCTAATTTTTTTCAAATGTTTTTTTTTAATCTTTCACAACAAAAACTAGACCGTATAGAAGTGTGCCAATTTTTTTGGTACTATCCCTATTCAATTTTATGGAGTTGAAATCAAATTATTTGGAATCAGGAATGTTTTAAATTATCAACAATTGTTTGTCTTACAAACAAATGAAATATCTCGGTAACTATTAGCTTATACTCCATTCCACGAATATACGACTGTTTTAAATTTTGTTTAAGGTATCGATTTAAATGGTCCAATGTACTGAATTGTACAATAGTAAATTCTCCCCATTTTTAAAATACTGTTATGACAGATATAAACCTTATTAAATATGAAGTCATGATATAAATATAGAGTTGATAGTTTATAGAACAGTTGTAATTCAGATTTTGAAGTATATAATTACTATCATTGAGTTTAGTATTGTAAACAAGTTGGTTTTTGAATTAAGTGATTTAAACGAAGTGTAACAATACTTAGGTGATTAAATAGTGTAATTTATTTAGTCGAATATTCAATTAGTATTAAAAAAACAAAAAAAACTTACTTATTCTCTAATTCTCCTAACCTCCTAAAACTATCATCAACCATCAGATTCACAGAACTTTACAATGAGAAAGTACATTAAATATAAAGTTGTCTATATCTAAAAACGTCTCGGCATTTTTGGCTTCAATAAACAAATACACTACACTAAACTCTCTCTTAACGGCACCTCTCTTCACCGGACACCTCTATACGGATGGTTTTTAAAATTAAAATCAGTCGGCGATATATGAAACTGTATGTAAATTTTCGTTACTTTTTAATCTGTAACGACTCGGTACTTTAACTATCAATAGTTGGTATGTTATACCCGTTACTTTCGAAACTTTTAAGAGTACATCCACGCAAAGCAAACAAATATTTAAAACTAACAAAGTGAAATATTAGATCTTTTTTCTGGTTTCTGAACCATCGTTCTGCCAATTTATCTTAATTTATATTAAAAATAGTATATTTCTTTTACTACAGTTGCAGTACGTTGAAGCATGTTCATAATTTCTTTAAATTATTCCCTTTAGTAAATTATTTTCACGCCGCCCATGCCTGCATATCTTCTTCAAATAACCGACACTATCGAGCGATTCGTTACGCCTTTTTTTAACAAAGAAATAACTCCGCCAAATGTTCTTCTCTGCTTTTTATCTTGTTTTGGTACATAAAAATCTCTCCTAATAACAAAGGAAAAAGGTCTCTATTGTGAAATCTCCGAGCTACCTTCTCAGAAAAACAGAAGAGTTGTTTTTCGTAGAAAGTTACTTTCCATTGGTAAAAGCTACGAAAATGAACCCCAGTAGCCCAGCAATTTAATGTCAATTTCGCATGGCATCCTTCAGCCAATATCCCCTCCCAATTTTCAACCTTCGCTTGTCTAAGCCCTTCTAAGTTCACAATCCGATGTTCATTTCCAAGTTGGTTCCTGTGGCAAGCGGTCTTATCTTCGACAATCGGCGGTAAGTGGATTTTCAATTCACCCTTATTTATCTTTATACAGTGTGTCTTATATTAATTATTTTCTCTTTTGTCAAACAGACGTCTTCCAATTGAAGTCACTTCTGTTTGCCGTTCGGATCTTACACCGTTCAGATTTTACCGTTCATATTCTACCTCGTCTACATTGTTCAGATTCTACACCGTTCTTCTACTACTCTTCTCTCACCGTATTCTACTACCTTGGTCTAGCTGTCTCTTTTCGTCGGCCTAAGACAATCTAAGGGATTACGTTAAGAAGACCGCAATTCTTTGTGGCTGTCATCCCAACTACCTGTTATACGGACCGAAGTCAAGTGCCTTATTGAGGGCGTAATACCATTATTTGAATACACCTGTTTTGTGAGTACCTATAATTTTTATTGACTAAACTGTGATAACGAAATCTTTAGAAGTTGATTTATGACTCCAGTTCAGTGTACCTTCTTATTTATGGAGGTTTAGTTTGACTGAGTATTTTATAAAAATACAGGATAATATATACGTATAAATAACGGACAATTTATTTTATATGTAGATTATATTTCTGATAAATTTTATTCTTAGATTTGAAGTGATCACGATCAAAAACCTAGTAACTTCATATTCAGGTATCCTCAAGGCGTAAAATTCACTTGCTTGCCAAATATTAACGTAGATATAATTATAATGTTCCTTGCCTTTTTCTAATTCTTGAGGATACTAAATTATTTATAACTATTTTTCAAAGAGATATTTTTTGTTTGTAATTAATAATAAGTTGCGCAATAATCATGCCATTTAACTATCCAATAAAATTTGGTATAGTACATTTACTTTAACAAATATACCTAAATATAATTTTGTTAAAGATCTATTTGCTTTTTATTTCTTTTATATTTTTGTATATAATTTGAATTTATATTTTTGTGTTTCTCTTCCAGGCATTTTTTATTGAATTATATTATTATTTGTTTGATCGTATATTTTGTGTATATGTGTCGAAATATTAGGAGTGTACCGCATAATTCCGATACCTTTTCTCTCACGGTTTACTTTATTCTCGCGTGAGTTCTCTAGCTGTACCTTACCTTTCTCGTCATCCTTTTCTATGTGCCTTAAGGTTTCCCTGTTCCTCTAAAAATAGGGTGGTGCCCAAATAACTTTTCTTCTCTTATCTCTTATCTTCTCTTCTAACTTCTTGTCTCTGTGTTGTAAGTACTTTTTTAATTGATCCGTGATATTTGAGCTGTAACAAGAACCCCGACCAAGATACCTCTACCAGACTGAAGCCCGAGCCTAGTACCGTTCTTTGTGTAACCCCCAATCAATCATCAAGAGGGAACAACGTAATAAAGTAATAAAATAGTGTAATATCAAAGAAACCCGCACGCCTCTTTGTGTTTACATTTTACGGAAACCCAACCCAAATGTCTTATGAACACATTTTGGCTTTATAGACGTCATTGTATTTATTTGTAGGACCGTTTGCGTAAAAAATTTTATTATTTTCGGATTAAATTTCACAATAAATTTTGCGTCTATCTGAACATCTATTAACTGAAATAATTTTAGTTTTAAGTGTCAAACTAACAGTAGATCCATTTTATTGGAATACTGTTTAGACCAATTTACTTTCAAACTTCTACTTGCACAGTAAAATATTCGTTGTCGCAATAATCCAAAACAGTCGTATATTCGTGGAATAACCTATAAATTAAATTTAGGAAACAGCGGCTGGAAAAGAACTTGGCAAGACGTTTCTTAAAAAAGAAGAAAGGTTGAATTACGAGCGGTGGTTTCGTAAGGTACAACCGGTCAAAGTTGACCGGCATTTACGACGAAGTTATAACCAATAGGATGATAATCTTTAAATTACCTTTTTCTTTCGGAGCTCTTTTTGATTAGAATTTTCATATCTTAAAACTACTAATAACATATGTTATAATAATAAAAACCATCGGTATAGCGCTTGAAAAATACCAAAAACATTTAGATTGAAGCAAATTTAATTTCAAATATAAAAACACCAAACATAAAAATGTATATTCTCGGATTCCAATAAAGCAATTTTCTTCATTTTTATTCCGACGTATCTCGAATAGAGTTTAAAAAAGTTTACTCTTTCTATCCCACGGCTCCTTAAGAGCACCCCTACCTCATAAAAAAAGGAAGAAATCGATTTATCAAGAATCTGCAGATTTTCATAAATGTTGCAGAAAAAAAAATTCGAAAAAATGTAGTTGAGACAAATTTAAATAAAATATTGTTAGCACTTTTTGTATAAAATAAACCGTTCTCTAAAAATATCGCTTTAACAACGGCTGCGCGCCAAATTAATGTTAAATAAAATTTGTATCAATTCAAAGCTTAAAATTCGATGTCTCTATGATAAGAGTGTTCTATCGACAAAAACCAAAAAGTGTTTTAAATGTAAAGAGTGTAGCTTTCTTATGATATTTTTTCATTTTGCCGCAATAAAAGTCATAAGTGAAAAGTCTCAGTGGAATAAAGCTGTTATAGTAGTCATGCACAAAAAGGGAGATATAACAGAGCTAAAGAACTATAGACCTATTAGCTTGTTATCTCACGTTTATAAGTTGTTTATGAAGATAATAACTAATAGGTTGACATCAAAACTAGACTTCTATCAACCTTGCGAGCAAGCAGGATTTAGAGCTGGATACGGAACAAATGATCATTTGCAAACCATTAAGTCGTTAATTGAAAAAACCATTGAATATAATAGACCCCTGATACTTGTCTTTGTCGACTTTGAAAAAGCATTTGATACGGTCAATCAAAGTGAAATGCTCCAAGCTCTAACACAATGTAGAATAGATCACCGATACATATCTCTCATCAGATACATCTATCAACATGCTACAGCCTGTGTAAGACTTAATGAAGATACTGGGACTTTTCGTATTGAAAGAGGCGTTCGGCAAGGAGACAACATGTCTCCTAAATTATTTACAACTTTGCTAGAATACGCTTGTAAAACAATAGATTGGAACGAAAAGGGCATCAATGTAGATGGAAAATTTTTAAATAACCTTAAATTTGCAGATGATATCGTTCTTATTGCAGACAGCTTTGATCAGGCACAGATAATGCTCCAAGAACTCCATACTGCCACAAAAAGAGTTGGTCTTAAAATAAATTTTTCAAAAACACAATTTATGACAAATTTAGTCCACAACAAAAACATCTCAGTAGAAGACAAAGATATTGAGCCAGTTGACTCCTATAAATACTTAGGCCATGAGATCAGAATAAGTCGAGACAACCAAACAATCGAGCTGAAAAGAAGAATAAACCTCGCTTGGGCTGCATTTGGAAGGATGAAGGATATTTTTAGGTCTAAGATTCCAATGTGTCTGAAAAGAAAAGTATTTAATCAATGTATTTTGCCAGTGATGACCTACGGCGCAGAAACCCTAACGCTCACAAGAACAACAGTGAGTAAACTACAAGTTGCGGAAAGAGCAATGGAGAGAATTATGTTAGGGATTTCTCTACGTGATAGAATACCCAATGCTACTATACGCAAAAGATCAGGAGTAGCAGACGTTATTGAAAGGATAACAACACTAAAGTGGAACTGGGCAGGTCATGTAGCAAGATCAGTTGATGACCGGTGGACAAAAAGAATTTTGGAATGGAGACCCCGAATACAAGCTTACAGAAATAGAGGTCGACCCCCAACGAGATGGACAGATGACATAAAAAGAGTGACTACAAATTGGATTCAGATGGCGCAAAATCGGACTAAGTGGAAAAGCATGCGAGAGGCCTATGTTCAGCAGTGGACGTTAGAGGCTAGTTGATGATGATGATGAATAAAAATCAGATAGTATAAGAGTGTTAAATAAATAAACGTTACACGATTTTTGCCATTTTTTATGGCTCCCATGAGATAATTAAAATTTATCACTTTTCCATTAACTGGTCACTATGAAATTTCCATTGGTAAATCCCAATCTTTAAAACCTATGGCATGAAATTTTGGTTGTGATTTTTAGCAGCAAATGCGAGGCATTTGAAATATGTCTTGTAACAATTTATAATTTGCTTATTAAAGGTTGAAAGGGGGTCTAAACAATTACTGGGCTTGGAGATAGGGAGTGCAAATAAAGTGAAACGTTTGAGAACGGCTACTCGAGTTTTGGTTGAAGAGCTGAGTCGTGTATATGGATTCCTTTATTTTGGGAGGACTAACTACAAAAAAAGAAATGAAAAAAATACTTACAGAGATGTTCTGGGCAGCACTACATAGCGGAATATCTTTTTTAAATGAAATAATTTTTAAACTTTTGGTTTAAAGAGGAACATTACATATTTATTTTTATTTCACATAAAGTTATTAGAAATAAAAATATCTAAATTTATCAACAAACCTTACATTGAATTGAACCTTTTAACAAAACAAATTAAAACTATGTTTATGTGCCAAATGACAGAAACGATGTACTAACTATCATATGTCGAAACGAAATACCAAACTTTTCTGAATTAATAAGTACTTACTAAAAGTTAATTTTATTTAAAAGAATCTAAAACATGACAATTAGCTTACCCATAAACTTTATATTTACTTATAAATCTTTTAAACTGAAATGAGACAAATCTTAGTATATTAAAGATAAATGTTTATTTAAAAAAATTAACAAAACTTATTACTTCACTCGCTGATTATTTCTTTTTAAGTTATTAAGAAAGTTTGTTAAATTAGATTTGAATAAAAGACATTGTCTCACACAAGCTTCAAATGATCTAGATCCCATCTATGAGAGACACAAAATGGAAGCTGGACAAATCTTGACACGTTTTATGTCAAACATAAAACTGGGCTTCAGTTCTAATGGATGATAACAATATGTATTCTTCAAAACTCAGCTGCTTATTTTTCACTTAAAACGGTTTACTCAGTCTTTAGGATGCTATTCAAATTCCTTGACAAAGAAAACAGCGACCAAACAACCGGTGACTAACTAACTCACTATACAAAGACTGCTACATAGCATGTTTAGCTTAAGTCACCTTCTTTTAAGCAAAACTCATAGATTTAAGCCAAAATTTGTCGGTTTTAAAACTCTAACCGAAAAACATGTTTCCTCCTTCAGACCTCAATTTGTTCCTCCTTGACCGCTACACTCGACTTCGACTCCCACTCCCGAGCAAACTCGTCTTTTTCCGTACTAGTTTATAACTTCCAGCCAATTGGATCTCTTTTTACCTACGCTTTTGATTTGATAATGGACCTTAAAGTGCTTGGCCGTTAAATTTTCGTAAGAACTTATTTAAGTTTAAACGCAATTAGACACTACGCGGTTAATATTTTCTTTAGATGACTCGCATATACACCTGAGTAAACAAACTTCAGATTACTGTTACGTACCTTTCAGGGAGTCTCAAACAAATTTCTATAAATTTTTATATATACCAAAAACGCTGAATTAACACTTTTACATTAAAAATGATCTAAAAGATTTAAAACTTTTTTTAAAATAAACCTTGAAATTAAATTAAAATTCAAGTAAGTTTTTCTAAACTTCACTACTTTTTCCGCCTAGTGGAGCGCCCACAGATTGTTACCACTACGTCCACTGCCTTAGGTAGGTTAAGTACGTTTTTATATGTAAACAAATTGACAAACTTTTATATGGTCTAGGTTTTGTTGTACAAGGTTTTAAGGATTTAAATTTAATATTAAATTTGTTAACTCGATTTAAATGACATTTGGTGGGCTCTTTAATTTTGCTATAAAAATTTTCTAGGCGAATCATGATCCTAAGTGCAATCGAAGTGATTGAAAAACATTGAATAAAAAAAGGCTTGTGTCCCCCTCTTTTTTGTATTTATTGCTAATTTGCAGAAAGAATAATAAATTAAGGCATTTTAAATCCAGAACAGTTACGACTTTGCTCCAAAATGAATTGTTTTAAAGTTATAAGCAAGGAAAGTGAAAAAGAATCGATGTTTTTAGTAAATTTTAAATATTTTAATTTTTTTATTAATGTTCAAGGATAAGTCAATTATTACTTTTGAAGTCACCACCTAACTATTTCTACAAAAATCCGAATGACACGTCTCACATCAACCTCAAAACAGATCTGCCCTGGTCTATTTCTTTATTACTTTAATTATAAAATAAAGAGTATTTAATTTAAAATTATTGACTTATTATGGTTTAATGTTTAAAGAAATGGCGTATAATTAGGAACACCCTGTATTTTCAAAATTTCTGAAAAAATTCCTGACTTCTATTGGTGTGCAAAGGTTTTCAAGATATTATGATTGTAAATAGAGAAGATACTAACTTTGAAAATATTGTCTCCATCTGTCAAAATTTTTGAAAAAAAAACGAGTAAGTTTTAATTTATAATTATATATATATATATATATATATATATATATATATATATATATATATATATATATATATATATATATATTATTGAGATATTCAAAGTCTTAGTGCGCCAAGCTTATTAATTAATTAATTAATTAAAATTATTTAAATGATATGATTATGATTCTATCACACTTTTTAATTCTCTTATCTCAGGGTTATATTCGTGCTTCAATATCTATGCTTTACATGTGAAAGGTAAGGTCCAAAGAATACCGGAATAATAAAAAACATATATGATATACCATTATATATTGAAATAAAAATAATGAATAAAATTCACACTCAAATGTTTTCAATAAACAATATCTCATATAATGATTCTCAAAATTTTGTTCGACGTACGTGAACCTTCAAAATTAATGGTACAAACAATATTAGTTAAAATCACAAAATCCCAATTATTATTCTAAATCTCCTAATCAAAATATTTATATCTTTTCTAAAGTAATTGTAAAAATTGTGTTATCAATAAAAGAAAAACTGCAGAAAAACAAAACTATCTCTCTCTGATGATGAGTGGTCCAAATCCTTGTTCCTTGTTAGCCTATACTATCTATGCTTAGCAGCTCCCTAGGTAATCAGCAATCTTACAACAAATTGTTGCAAGTTTATCGTCCTTAATGATCTCCTTCAAATGCACGAATCGTTCAAATTATGCTAGCCTCTTCTCCTCTCGATAAACTGAATCTCTCGTTGGCCTGAGTGAAAAATGACTCTTGGAATATCTTCTCTTTACGATAAACTGAATCTCTCGTTGGCCTGAACAGTGACTCTTGGAATATAAGTAGAAAATATGACTTACAATCTTTTACTGGATCAGCTTCTGTCAGATACACTAACTACACGAAAACTCACAAACTTTCACTGCTACTGCTTCCTACCTCTGGGAAACTACCCGAGAACAACGGCCGTTCGCCTTGCACCCTTGGAAACCAACTGACTATCTTTTTTTCTTCAAAAACTAACTAAAGTCTCATTCTCAAACCAACCATCCCACCTTTTTCAATCTCATCCAATCAAAACGCGTCATACATCTCCCATTTCTTCATTTCGATAACACAAACAAATTTTTACCTACAATTATAAAATTTCCTAAAACTTATTTACAAACTATCTTTTTCTACCAATTCTTATGAACTAACAAAAACATATCTTTCTAAAATCTATTCTATTGTCCTAATTACTGCACAAATTTATTTGGAAAACCCGCTTCCATTGTCTAAGATTTCACTTAAGCTCCTCACGTCACTCAAATATATTTTAACAAAGAAAATAATTTATGCATATCTTACGTTTTGTTCAATATAGGTAATCCAAAGATAAAGGACTTTCATTCTTCGAAATGTTTGTTGTTTATTATTCGACTTATCTGAATTATTTTAATTTTTTGAACTTTGAAATATTTTAAGCAAACAATATTTTTCTCGATTTTACATATCATAACAATATATATATATATATATATATATATATATATATATATATATATATATATATATATATATATATATTACTATAATTTTACACAAAATCTAAAAATTCAACAATATTCAGATATTCTCTTTAAATAACAAAGTTACCGGTTACTTTCGGTATACCGGTACGGTAAATGTCAAAATATTTTCTTTAACTTCGTCATAACTTGTAATCCCCATAAAGAAATTTTCATAAATAACGTGTAAAAAGTTTCCGATATATAGACGGTGTAAGCTCGTCGTGAAACACCCTGTCTAAATAAAAATGTCTTTGAAAAAATGAAACACCCTGTCTTTATATTTGAATAAATTAAAATATATTTAATATTATATTGTTGCAACGAAATAAATAAATTTTTTTCTGTGTTGTGCTCAAAACGAATATCCGCCGCTTAATGCTTGAAGCATGGTCATTGAACTTCACCTCTCAAAACAATAGGAGTGTAACACGAACTATTGAATTAAAATTAAAAACTAATATAATAATTATTTTAATCATACACACTACATTTTTATATAATATTTATGTTGTTTATAAATTATTTCATATTTTTAGAAAGAAATATTTTTTTATGATTATTTATATAACTATTTCAATATAAGCACAAATATCTATATATCTATATATTATTTAAAAAATAATTTTGAAATTTAAAAAAAACAAAGAATTTTGTTTCATTTTAATATAATGAAATAAATTTAACAGTTTGAATTGTCTGGGTAATTATCCAGAGATATGACAATGATTTGTTTGCGAGAACAATACAATTTTTTGCCGGTGGTCGTCGACAGCACCCTAGTCGACAGATATAACGATCATCAATTAAACCCCAATTAATGTCATACTTAATCATCAATCTTGTCATTAAATTTCCCGAAAACGAACTGCACCGACCGAGAGCTAAAAGCAAATTATGCACAACTCACCCTAATTATCGGCCCCCTTGATCAATAGATGACTGGTGTCATAGCCTCTTGATTAGTACTGACACTCTGATTCTCTTCGGTTCTAATTAAAGATGGGTTGTTGTCGTTCGTTTCCAGACCGACGCCGACGTCGATTTCGAGCGTTCCGACGGATGAATACTGAAAAGGTCTAGCCGTTAGGCGACTGTCCGTCAGCACCGCATGCGCGCAACAAGTACGTTGGGGATAGTAGGGAATGGGGTGATTTTCTACACTTTACACTAAGAAAAATTTAACAGCTTTAACAAAATGAATGTTCTAAAGTAACAACTTAAAAATGTATTAATTAAAAAATTATCAAAATTTTCTTATAGGTTATCAGCCAAAAATTTCAAATTTGCTATAAAAAAAACTAAGGTTTTATTAAACTTCCCTCTTAGTTGTTTCGGCGTAATACATATTTTGTGAGAAATCAAGCCCATTGCAACTCAGCTTCTAAAATTCTAGAAGAGTTTGTTTTTTTCTTATATAGCAATATAGTATGTAAGCATTACCAAATGCGATGTTTAATAAACTCCAAAACCAAGGTAATCACTGAGAAGGTGAACAGTTTTATTGTCCTTTTATTTCCACACTCCAATATCCATTAAAGTAATTCTGTATTCGGAAATATTTTTATGAGGTTAAATTTTACCACATTCTAGAATATTTTCTGCCTCTAAGTTTCTATATAGTTGCGCATTACTAATGCTACGCAATAGCCTTAAAATAAACCTGTGTTCTGCCATGCATGACTGTTACATCGGTCAAATTGACAGAACTGTTGACAAACGCTTAGCAGAACATAAAATGGCTTTGAATAATAAAAAACAGATTCTAAGTACGCACTTCACCTTCTAGATCATAATAATTCTTTTCATGAATGGTAGCAAATTCTTCATATTCAAAATTAAGGCCTTAAGGTGTCGTTATTAGAATCTATTGAAATTATTAAATTTAAAAATAAGGTATATTTCTGAATAACCAACTTTTAAGACGAACAGCTCCCCACTCCTTAACATGTTCAGTTAGAGTCTTTAAAGTGCAAATAAATCACTTAAGAAATACACTCTGCCGAACTAGTTATAGTGACATTAATTTATAATAAATTTTATGAAAGTATTGAAAACAAAAGTTTTTAGTGTTTTATTGTAAGATTACTTATATTTATAAATTTATGACAGTTGTGGCTCTATTCTCCTGGATTTTTTATTAGAATATGTGTCCCATCTACAGCAGAGGAAATATTGGAAAAATTAGAAATTTCAAAAAATTGTCTTCTATTTCTTTGCTGCTGCAAGGGATCTGCTAGAAATCTCACACATTCAACTAGGTGACTGCCAAAACTTTTAGACACCCTTTTTACTATTCTGGATACTGTTGCTTGAGATAGTTTTAAGAGGTCACCATCAACCATATAAAATTAATATTTTGAATGACAATATTAAATTTTACCATATTTGCATAATATGCAAATATTATGTCATATTATTATTATTATCATATTATGATAAAATCTTTAAACTATTCCTGAAAATTTCCGGTTGCATAGAATCGTAACGCCACAAATATTTGCTGTTCAGGTGTAACTGGTAAACGTTTTTTAGTTACCGTTGAAAATTATTTTAAAACTAAGGGTAAAATTTCGTTTTAAACCGTCAATTTGGAGAATCTGTATCTTTTTTAAAGTCTACATCAGAAAAATATTCTAGTGGATTTTTAGCATCTCTAACATATCTTCTCGGCAACCTTAAATTTGCTTTATTTTCTGATCTTCAACCCTTTCCACATATTCAAAAAAATCATCCATATTTTTTAATAAAAATAACTTTGTATAAAATGTTTTGTAACCTTATTTTATAAGATCCGTCATTTGACATCACTTAATATTGAAGTCACCTCCCTGCCTCACTTACTCTTAAGACGCCATTAAGCATTCGTCGGACCTTTATGAAACAGAAATTCGTATTCATCAAGTTATCACCAATTGTTCTATTTCTTTCTGAGTTAAAGGTTTACAGGCTGTAATGTACAAAACTTGCTTCTTAAGAAATTTTTAAACTATATTCACAGAACTTCGACACAACAATAGATGATGCATCAAAAATCGCGAAAACGTCATGAAAAAGAGAAAAAAAAAAGTAGCTCTCACTCTTCTTTATTAAAGAGAAATGTGTAGCAAATCTATCAGCATAATGTAGGTTGCCAATACTAAACGAAGGGGACAAAAAAAAAAGAACATACCAACAATATCAGAAAAAATGTAGTCGCAGACATTACCTACAATTGTATCAATACATAGGCAATTCAGAAAACATAAACATATAATCTTCGTAAACATAGTGCCTTTGCGTATTTACTTATACATCAGAGAAAACAAATATTTTCCATCAAGAGGAACTGATAATGAAATAACTTCGTAAAGACGCTACGACGCCATCTGAGAATAAAACCAAAAAGTAAATATCCGAAGTTTTCTTCGTTTTTGAAACCATAATTCAAATTCTTGCTTAAATTTGTGCCTTCTACAATTTACAAGGCAAAACAGAGGATAAAAGGAGCGACATGGGGTATTTAAAATTACATTGCACAACATATCGATTCATCTAAAACATTTTGTGAACTGGTTTCTTATACTCATAAAGAGTAAATAAAGATAAAGGAAAGACAGTTAAGCTTTGATTTGACGTATAGTCCTATGCCTATTTGCTTATACCTATTTTTCCTAGCAGGACTCATTAGAGCGATTCTGCAGAAGCTCTAACGCGAAAACAAATCTCTTCCGGTACTCTTTATGAGTATGGGAAACCAGTTCACGAAAGCTTTATAGCTTAGATGAATCGATATACAGGGTGCCCAGAAACTCTCTCGACAAACGAAAACCGGAGATTCTTCAGATAATTTTAAGATGATTTAACCCAATTCACCTAGTCCGAAAATGCTTCCTAAGGAGCTAGAGCTCTTTTAAGATGGCGCCTTGTATGTAGTTTTTTTTAATAATTTCAGAAGTCTGTAGGATACACCGTTTTGTAGAAAAACTGATTTGAAATTTTTTTAAGTAGGAAAATCTCCTTGTAGCAGTGCTTGTACCTTTGTAAAATGAAGGGATAAAAATATTTCTTGCGAAAGTTTTTAAAACCGTGGTTAATCCTTATTAGTAAAAACCATGTTTTTTTTTTATTTATTTACGCTGTAACCACCAGGGTTATTAGCGACCTAAATGTAAACTACAGGTACAGTTAGAAAAAAATTACAATAAATGATATAGTCCTGAGTCTTTAAGGTAACTTATTGTGTTTTTAATGTTCATATTTTTTCCTAGGGCTTCCTTCATGTTGTTTGGTATAGTGTGCTTCTTTCTTGCTGTTTCATATTTTTTGCACTGAGTTAGTATATGTTTCACGGAGAGTGTTACTTGACACGTTTCACATATTGGCGGCACAGTTCGCGTAAAGAGGTGTTTATGTGTAAAGTTACTATGTCCTAGTCGCAAACGTGTTATTTTCACTTGATCGTGTCTATTCGCTGTGGGTTGGAGCCACGGTTTCACTAATTGTTTGATTTCTTTTAGTTTATTTTGTGATACACTCCACTTATTTTGCCACGCACTTAACACTTTATGTTTTATTTCTGACCTAAAGTCATCTGAAGGAACCTCATTAATGAGAATGGAGTCCTGGCTGGAGGATGCTAAGCGGGCTAGTTCATCTGCTTCTTCATTTCCTTGTATACCTGAATGTGATGGAACAAACATGAAGTCAACAGTGATCTTATTATTATTTAGAATCTCTATTTCTGATTTGATACGTGAGGAAATTGGATTATTGGTATATAAACGTTTTATAGTGTGAAGTGAGCTTAGTGAATCGGTTATTATGAGAGACGGGGACTGTTTCGTCTCTTTTATGTGGATAAGTGCTTGTAATATTGCAAACAACTCCGCAGTATACGACGAAGTAATGGGATTGAATTTAAATTTTAAAGATGTATTGGGTGTAAGGATGGCTGCACCAACACCGTCTGAAGATTTGGATGCGTCAGTGTATATCTTATAGTGATTTTTATAAGTTTCCATTTCTGTTAAGAATGATTGTTTGATCAGGCCTGTTATAGTCTCACGTTTTTTATATATACTAAGGTTAGTATTAATCTTGGGAATTGGTATTAACCAAGGTGGAGAAGTTAGGAAATTTGTTGGAAGAATTTCAGGAAATTTAAGATGTAGGTCATGAAGATTTCTTCTAATTCTTTCGTAAAATGGTGGATCTAGTCTTCTTGTAGAGAAAGTGTCTTGAAATCGATCTGTGAACGTATTGGTATAAGTAGGGTGTTCTTTATTACTAGCTATTTTAGAAGCATATGAGAGAGAAAGGTATTTGCGTCGTAAACTTAGTGGTGGTTCTCCTGTTAAGCATTGTAAACTTTCAACTGGTGTCGTGCGAAACGCGCCTGTAGCTATTCGTAAAGCTGTGTTTTGAACAGTTTCTAATGTTTTCAATACAGATACTTTGCTTGATGAATAAACTATTGCACCATAGTCGAGTTTGGATCTAATTAAAGATTTATATACATGTAATAGTGTATTTTGATCTGCTCCCCAGTTTTTGCTGGAAATAGTTTTCATGAAATTTAGTCCTGCTTGGCATGATTTTTTAAGTTCTTCTGTATGTTTTTTCCAGGAGAGCTTTTGGTCGAAAACCATACCTAAAAATCTGATATTATTTGTGAAACTAAGGGTTTGATTATATAGCTTTAGATGTGGAATTAGAGTGTTATGTTTTCGTGTGAATAAAATACATTTAGTTTTTGTCGGTGAAAATTGTAATCCGGTAGTCCTAGACCATGATTCTAAATTATTAATTGTTTGTTGTAAATGTTTTTGAATAGATGTAGGGTTTTTTCCTTTGGCAAATAAAACCAAGTCATCAGCGTATAATCTTCCTTTAACAATCGGTGAGCATTGTTGAAGTATGTCGTTTATGGCTATTAGAAAAAGGGTTGAGCTTATAACTGATCCTTGTGGTACTCCGTTCTTTTGAACTTTTTTATCTGAGTTAGCGTTGTCTGATCGAACTATGAAGCTGCGAGAATGAAGAAAATTGGAAATAAATTTTAACATATTGCCTCTGATATTCCAATTATGCAATTTTGATATGATATTGTATCGCCAGACAGTATCATAAGCTTTATTAATATCAAAAAAAACTGCGATACAATCTTGCTTATTTGCAAATGCTTCATGTATTCCTGACTCTAAGTCTATTAGGTTATCTATAGTGGATCTATTTTGCCTAAATCCGCTTTGTTGTGGTATAAGGAGTTTTTGTTGTTCTAAATACCATCTCAGCCTTTTATTTACCATTTTCTCTAACACTTTACATATAATATTGGTTAAAGATATTGGTCGATATGACTCAGGTGATGTCCGGGATTTCTCAGGTTTAAGAAGTGGTAGTATTATTGCTTCGGACCAAGTTGATGGGAAAACCTGGTTACTCCAGATAAAATTATAAAGGTCTAGTAATAAATTTTTTCCATTGTCTGGTAGATGTAGTAGAAATGCTAAGGGGATACCGTCTGGTCCTGGGCTTGAATCTTTGGAAGAGTTTAAGGCTTCAGCAAGTTCTATGAAGGAAAAAGGAACGTTAAGGTTGTGAATCTCATGTCCGTCGAATCCCAATACGTTTTTTTCTACGTTGAAAAACCATGTTTGTTGAATTAAAATTATTGTGTTTGAATGCCACAAAGTAAAAACTAAACGAGAAATTTCAAAAACTGACAAGAATTTGACAATGAAAAACGTAAGTTATAGTTCTGTTGACAGTTCAAAGCCTACTAGTGCAAACAATATTAATTTAACTTTTATGGCGAAAAAACCAAAAATTTTCAAATCTATTTTTCTTGAAAACGGTATATCCTACCAACTTAAAATAGGAGTACCTTTTAGTATTGAAGACCTGAAAATGTAATAATCTAGTATCGCGAATGCTTAAACGTTAAAAAGAAAAATGTTATGTGTTTAAATAACCGTTGACCTACCTAAAACGGACGCCTATGACCGTTACTAGAAATTGGTAATTAATGAAATCGATTCAACCCTGAAGGATAAATAATTGTACCAGTTTTCATTTTTCAAAATAGAAGCGTTCTGGAGGTATTAAAAAAACTACTTACTAGGCGCTACTTTAAAGAGCTCTGCTTCTTTAGGAAGGGAGTAGGAAAGGATTTTCGGACTAGGGAAATTGGGTTAAATCGTCTTAAAATTATCTGAGAAATCTCCGGTTTTTGTTTGTTAGAAGAGGTTCAGGACACCCTGTATTGTGGAATAACATTTTAGATGCATCATGTCGGTCCTTTCATCGTCTGGTTTGTTTTGTAAATTATAGAAGCACATATTTAAGCAACAATCTGAATTTTGGTTTCGACAACCAAGAAAGCTTTGGATTTCTACTTTTTTGTTTTAGAAGAAGGCTATTGCCTACACGATTGAGGCCAAGTAAACTAAACGTCAAACGTTATTTACAGATGTAATTTTCAATACAATCAATTGTGGCTCAATCCCACATAAATATAATATTAATACTTATTATAGTTATCTATTGCGGTATTCTTACATTATAAATTGTGAATTTACTTTTTTGTTTTAGAAGAAGGCTATTGCCTACACGATTGAGGCCAAGTAAACTAAACGTCAAACGTTATTTACAGATGTAATTTTCAATACAATCAATTGTGGCTCAATCCCACATAAATATAATATTAATACTTATTATAGTTATCTATTGCGGTATTCTTACATTATAAATTGTGAAGTAGCGTTATATTCTTGATATAACATCACTTCACCATTCTTTATAATTTCCTACTGCTGACCTCTTCTTAGAATACTGTTATTGGTGTAATATATTATTGAGTTTGCAACGTAATTTTCTTTATTTATTTCACGTTTTTTATTACACAATTTGAGTTTATTTACACACAACCAAAGTTATATGGAATCATCTGGTATTTCTTAATATTTCAAGCTAATTTAAAGAATCAAAGATATGGTCAAGGAATATTTATTTTAAAGCAGTTTAATCATCAATACATAAAAATTAACCCGTTACTGGTGATGCGGGGTCATACGAGCCCAACAGATTTTTAAAGTGACATACTAGCTTATTTAGCGCGACTACTTGTCCGCCTCAGTACCTTTCCATCAGTGTGTTGTGTTATATCGAGCGGGATAGTCGTGAGCAAATAGGTAAATGTTTACAAATTATACGGAAATAACTGCGCCGTGGGAACACTGTGACCCCACCTCACCAGTTACGTTTTTTTTAATAATTAGTTTTTTTTTATTTTCAGTTGAATGGACCTGTCACGATATAATAAAATGGATTCCGATGATCCTAGGTTTGAACAATGGGCTCAAAGTGTTCTAGACGCGGATGAGAGTAATTTCAGCGGTAATGATGACTCAGACAACGATCCCGACTATGTCAGCGAACACGAAACTGATTCAGAAATTGAATGGAGCCGAAACCGTGAACCTCTATTGATGTTGAAGATAATATCCCGCAAAATGCAGGATGTTAATTCGGACTCGGATCCACATAACCAGCAACAAACTACAGGCCCTTCGAGAACGTACTATGGCAAAAATCAATACAAGTGGACTGCAGAAGCTTCACCTTCAAATGTAAGAACAAGAAGTTTCAACATTATCTCTCATCTTCCTGGGGTTATTGGGCCAGCCAAGTCTCTTGGGAAATTGTGTCTCCAGAAAAGTGCTTGGAAATGTATAACAACGAACGATATTTTAGAAGAGATTGTTCTTAGAACAAATGAAAAACTTGCCAGGATTAGAACGAAATATACCAATAGTAATAGAACGGATCTAAAAGATTTAGACATTATTGAACTGAGAGCGTTTACAGGTTTGTTATTTTAATCACCCATATTTAAATCCAATACGAAAGACTTGAGTTCGACATTCACCACCGACGGTACTGGTAGAGAAATTTTTAGATGCACCATGTCAGTGAAACGATTCTTGGTACTTTTGACGGCGCTTAGGTTTGATGAGAAGAACGTAAAAAAACCTAAAAACTTGCCCCTGTTTCATCAATTTTCAATAAGTTTGTAGAAAACAGCAAAAAAAATGATTGCATAGGGCAGTATACTTGTATTGATGAAATGCCCATTGGTTTTCGGGGAAGATGTTTATTTCGCATGTACATGCCTTAAAAAACCCGAAAATATGGTTTAAAGATAATGGCACTAACTGACGCCCGAACCCATTACTTTTTAGATGGGTATGTATATACAGGTGCTGGAAGTGATAGCCAAACATTGTCAGAAGAGGAAAGAACATTTAACAAACCAACGCAATTAGTTCTTCGTCTAGTAAAATGTATTGACTGTTCTAACCGTAACGTAACAGCAGACAACTGGTTTACATCTTTAGAAGTGATAACTGAGTTGAGGAATCGAGGCCTAACTTACGTGGGTACTGTTAAAAAAAATAAAAGGAGATACCTATTTTTTGTCAACTAAAACGAGGCTCACTGATCATCTCAATTTGGATTTGGCGATAGAGTTACATTAGTTTCATTTGTACCTAAACCATAAAAAGCAGTACTTTTGGTGTCTTCAATGCACTACAGTAATGCAGTAAACAATGAAACAAACAAACCCGAAATTATCGCGTTTTATAAACAAACAAAAGGAAGCGTCTATGCATTAGATGAAAAATGTACAGTGTATTCTACACATCGTAGAAGTCGAAGATGGCCTCTTACTTGGTTTTATACAATTTTGGATATTTTTTCCGTCAATGCGTTAATAATATACTCATCCTACCTGAAAACTAATGTTTCCAGGTAGGGATGTTTCCAGAGACAAATGTTTAAATTGTTTTTATTTATTTGTGTTTTTTTAGTAGTTAGTGTAACAACCACTAACCTTTATGCAAACTTCAATTTGAGTGAGCATGCAGCTAAACAAATTGTTGATATTTTGTTGTGGCAGGTTTTTCATTCCATTATTCAAGAGCAGCTTATACTAGCTGTTCAGTGTTTGTTGGATTCTCCGTTGTTGTCTCCTTTGTCTCCTTTGTGGGATTCTCTATAGGGTTAAAGTCGGTTGAGCAAGCAGGTCACTTCAAAACAGTGATATGTTCTGCTGTAAGGAAGTCTATAATCACTCTGCTAGTATGTGGAGAAGCATTATCATGCATGCAAATTTAATTTTTACCCATTTCACCTCTCCGGAGCCGAACGACAGGTTCTACAAATAAATCAACATACCTACGAGTTGTTAAAGTTAATTGGATGAAAATCAAAGAAGTTTTTTTACTGATCATAATGCCTCCTTAGAACATGACACTTCCTCCTTTATACCTGTAAACAGATATGGTAATTTCCGTTTTTGCTTGTCTTTCCTCGCTCTCTAAGTACTCGAATTCGTCGATAATCTGATCTTTTACAAATCCTGGTTTCGACTAAAAAAAAGCAGCTTTTGACAATTTCTAATGTTCTAGTTTTGGTGTTAAAGACACCAATTTAAGCGATCAATATTAAGCTGTATAGATACCTCGGAAACCCGTAACTATCTACTGCTGAATAGTCCTTGGGTACGAAATCTTTGTCTTATCATTTCAACTGAAACACCTGTAGGCTTCAAAAGTTGCCTTTGAGGCTGTGGGTGAGTAATCGTTGGGTCTCTTTTAGCGAACTGGCCAATGAAATGATCATGGTGAGCCATTGTTACTTTTTGGCCATTTTATATTAGTCTGTCCTTAAGCCTTACTAATTCCTGATATCTTGCATAAGTTTTTGACACAACGCCCTGTGTTACGCCAACCACTGCCGCTATGTCTCTCTAAGATATTTCTTGTTCCACAAGACCAGTAATCTTTTCCCTTTGCATCTGCGTTAACCTCACATAAGGCATATTTTCGTATTTGAACGCAAAAGTTAATTTATTTATTTGTTTGTTAATTTTTAATTAAAACCTTTATTCTTCGCAACAATAACAAGTTTTTTCAGGAGAAAATAATATTGATTTGAAATATATGGTGGAATTTTTGGTTATTCAGTTGTTCTAGTACCTTGGACAGCCAAAAGCACAAACACATAAGTTCTTAATGATATTTAGAACCTACGACATCTTCTCTTGCTTCGTATTTATAAAAAGATTAACTGTATTTGGGCATATCATCCTGTTCGACTTTATGGAGTGAATAATCCAAGAGAAACTTCAAGGAAGTGGAGGTACATACCGATAACTAGATTATCTGGGATATCTAGAGTATAAGCAACTCTAAATCAAAAAATAAATGGAGCCGATGCAGAAAAATAAAAAATAATAAAACGTTAAAACGTGTTGATTTTAAAATATTTTATTTGATCTACTTCTTTTATACTTTTATTTTTAGTAGGGTACAGGACATGATAATAATTTTTAAATCTTTTCTTGTATCGTATCTTCTAAATCTATTTGATAAAGTTTTTATGAATGCATTGGAACTGAAAATAAAATTAACCTTTCTAATTAACTAACTCACTATTTACAAGAACAGACCCTATTTTATTTGGTGACGAGACGAGACATTAAAAGGGGTAAGTATCTATATAAAGCGATAAAACATTAATGTTGACCTTTAACACTAGAAGCAACAGTATTTTTGCTTACCTAGAAGCATCGAAGCGGTCAAAATGGTTATTAGAATTTTCTATCGCCAGCCGTTTTTGTTTTCTTTTTTACTTGAAAAAAACCTATATTGGATTAATACCTACTAATAAAAAACATATTTAGTTAATTTAAATAAATTATTTAATTATTTAAGCACAATTTGTGCAGTAGAAATATTTTTAAATTTAGCTTCTACAAGACCCCCCCAAAAATCTTTTACATATTTATGATAAATTATTTTTTTTGTTGTAGTTCCCAGTTTGGCATTGCCTACGTTTATTATTTGATTGTTTTGTTGTACCTCTTGGATTTATATCTGTTGATATTGGCTTGCCCTTGGTCATATTTTCTTGTCGCAATTCTTGTGCTAACTGAAGCAGAAAATTTTGCTAAATATATGACTGCCAGTAACTTCCTTATATAGAATCCAAGTATTTATGCCTGTCATATCTGAAATATTAAAAAAAAACTTGCAACGGCCATCTCCTTAAAGCTAATTTTTTTGAATACTGTCTGGCCATCTCATCTACATCTACTCCGTATTTTTTGTGGTTGTAGTAGGTAGTGGTTTCCAGTTCTTTTTTTATCTGTACCTAGTCCAATATTATTTGAGTGTAGAAAACTATTTGTGTTTAAAACTTCGTGTTTAAAAATTTTTATTTTATAATTTTCATAATTAGTCCTTTAATTTTTGTGGTGAATTAGGAATGATATAACGATTGAATCTAAATCACATCGTATTTATATCATTTCAATGTTCACGAATATTCTTGAAAGAAAATATATGCGGATTCTTCTATTTTACTGTTCTCGAATATTCTACTGCGAAAAGAGGTTAAATTCTTTCTATTGACCTCTTATTTTAAAGTTCTCGATAATTCTTTACTTTTCTATCTAGAATTTTATGGAAATTTAAGCTTTTCAGATCTGAATGTCAACTTATATATAAATTAAACATCTAAAATTAATAAATAACACTATTCTATATTCGAAATTATTATTTCAAATGTCTCGTATTCACAAAAATTCCCACAACCAAATTTACTTCAGTGTATATTTGGTTTGCTTATATATATATATATATATATATATATATATATATATATATACATATATATATATATATATATACATATATATATATACATATATATATATATATATATATATATATATATATATATATATATATATTTATATATATATATATATATATATTATATATATATATATATATATATATATATATTATATATATATATATATATATATATATATATATAAGTTGTGATTTTTGAGGATGCAGTCAGTTTATTTGGCCCACAAGACAAAGAAAACTCTTTGACTTACTGTCAAGCTTTCGAATTTTATTTAATTCTTTTTCAAGACATCTATAAAAAGAAATATAAATTAACTAGTTAAAATTGTTAATTGTCTTACTTACTAGTCGTGAGATTACAGTTGTTAATATTATTGTACTCTACAAAACAAACCATTATAAATATATTAAAATTTTTTTTATTAAAAATAACTATATTGTCACTATATATGTCATTGTCATGGTTTGATTAATGGACATATATGAATGAAAATACAGTTACTTTATGTGGAAAGCAAAACCAGTAACAATAGTTTTTATTATAATTTATTTAATTGTCTATAAAAAATATAAATTAATCCAGTCAGCAGTTTGGCTTAAGCACATATGAATTTTTAATGTTAGGATGTCAATAGAAAATGAGATCTTGACGGTATTTATTGATATGTTAATATGTAACAATAAATGTTACTTAATTTGTCAATATCTGATCTTCTATTTACACATTTTTTATTTTTTTGTATATGTGTCATTTCTAAAAATAACCGTTTCTGTTCATGTTTCTGCCTCTCTAGAATTGAAGCCTGTGAAAAATTAAATGTGTGATTTAGATTGATGGAGTGTTCAGCTAATGCACAAGCTTGTGATTTCTTAGTTTTTACATCACTTTTATGAGAAATAATTCTGCTGTGTAATGTTCGAGAAGTTTCTCCTATATAAACTTTATCACAGTCTGAGCAAGGTATTTGATACACTACTCTAGAACTTTCATCAGTTGTTAAAGGATCTTTAGTTTTAGTGTATAAATGTGCTATGGTTTTAACATTTCTGGTGGCAATTTTTATGTTTTCTAATCCTTTAAATAATTTGAGAAGTTTTGGTGTTAAGAATGGAATTTAAGGTAAAGATCCAAAACTTTGTGGTGTTATTGGTATTAAGGTGTTAACTGTCAGGCTATTGTTTATTTCTTGATTTGCCATTTTTACTGTGATTAATGTAAATTAAATTAAAATGGCAAATGTCTTGTGGGCCAAATAAACTGACTGCATCCTCAAAAATCACAACTTATATTTAAATCAACAGTCAAGAATACCACCATCTTATATATATATATATATATATATATATATATATATATATATATATATATATATTAATCGCCTGCACTAAATAGCTCTTTTTGGAAAATTACAATAACTATTATTTATTATTATCATTTTTAATCATCATCATCACCATTACCGTCATTTTTATCTCTATGTAGGGTCGGCTTCCCTAAATAAATTTTCCCATGTGTTATTATTTTGATCCATACCAATATTAATCTCCTTTACCGACATATCCTACCTATCCGCTACCTCCCAGGTCTTCCTCTCCTTATAATAACGTTTGGACGTTGAATATGCCCAAACCATCTTATCCTATACTTTCTCATCTTGGCATCTATCGGTGAGACCCCTAGATTTCACCTAATATACTCATCACTAATTTTATCCTTTTTTGTCTTTTGACTAATCCATCTAAGCATTCTAATTTCTGCCACATGCATTTGTTGTTCCCCTTAGTTTTGCCCAACTTCCTAATATTCAGTTCCTTACATCATACTTTGTCTTGGCAATTTTCTTAAATTTTCCCTTCATCATTGTAATTTTTCTGTTACACGACACACCATTTGCTTCTTTCCACTTCATTTATTCAATCCTAATTCTACTGCATGAATGTTAGAACCGCGTTAGAACCGCTAAGAAGAAGAAGCTTTGGTTAGTATATTTTTACATTTTTTCCATCAGCTGTTTTATAATGAAAATTGTAATTGTTGTTGATCTGAACTGTATAAATTAATTTCCGGATATTTTGTTTTCTTGACGTATGGTTACGTCGATCAATTACTTGAAGGTGTGACTTGGTGGTAATATAGCCATCTTTACATGAATATTTCAAGTACTCTGTTATTGTTCTAATAAGTTTTAAACCTCTTTCCTGAAGAGCTTATCTCAGCTGTTTCACTTTTTGTTTTAAATTACTTTTACTGTTAAGAATAACTAAGAAATAAGAACCCAGCCTTGTTGCAATCCTACCTTCACGTGAAATTTATCAATCTCTCCCACACCCATTCTAGTACTAGTTTTTAATTCCTCTCTAATACATGTCTCTCACAATCTTTACATATTCATTTGAAAACTCCTGTGTTCTTGAGAGCCCACTATAGATTCTCTCGAAAAACTCATATGCTTTTTCAAAATAAATGAATACCACATGAGTATTTGTTTCTTTATTCCTGTATTTTTCCATTGTCTTAATCAAAATTGGATTTTTTGTTGGTTTGTCTTACATAAAACCGAACTGACTATCAGATATTTCGGTTTCTTTATGTTACCATATTCCTATAGGGTGACCAAGTAGTTTGTGAATTGTGGTATATCTTCCTTGTTTTTGTAAACAGGTAGGTACTAATCTACTGCTTCTTCCATTCGTCTGGCATGTGGCACACTTCCATAACTCTATTAAAGAAACTTGTTGGCCAACTTGCTTCTGTCTCTCCTAATTTACCTTTTGTTATTTTTTGAAGTGTTTGAATTTTTTTCCTGTTTGTTATTTTGGTGGCCATTTCTGTTACTGTGTTCGTTAACTCAACTGGTTTTCTGTCAAATTCTTTATTTTTTAAACCGTCAAAATACTTTTTCCATCCCTTTTGACATCCTTGTCGTGAATTAGTATTTTGTTATTTTCATCTTGGATAAATTCAATCTAATTAAAACCTTTCCTGGCTCTATATCTCTTTGTGCCTTATTTCTCTGATATGATATACTTTTATACTAATAATAAGTATATTTTTGTAGCTGTAAGTTTAGTTTATTACACTACAATATTATTTATGTCTCCAATATCTACCATTTTATTCATATACACAGAACTTTAATTATTTAACTTTGTCAATTACATATATGTATATCTACATGTAGGGTAAAAGGGGTAGTGATTGGCCCTTTAACTAATTGAAACCAGTAAAATAACTGTATGTTTAATTTTTTTTCAGTTATAGGTAAGAAATTTATTGAGAACCTTCAAAGATGTTTATATTTTTAAAATATCAGGACCTTGAAATTAAAAGAAACACACTTAGGTATTCGTCTAATTTTTTTATTAACCAAAGTTAACTGGTCAGCTATTGGCCCTCATATTGCATTGATTGGCCAATAAAAAGTCAAAGATTGGCCTCATGTTTATATCGGTATTTAAATCATTTAAATGCCTACTTCCAAAGTAATAAAAAATGTATGTGGTTGGTTTCATGAAAGTAATTGACATTGGAAAATTAAATTCAAAAATAAATGAAACCAACAGTTCAAATAATGATATATTTGATTTTCTACTTTATTTAAAATATTACAAATAATATAATGATACTGCAGCGAATAAAAATACACCTAGGCAACTTTTTTTAAACAGGTTGAACAATGAAAGATATGGGAATTAGATTTGTGGATACAGTGCTTTTTCATACATTTAACATGATACGATCGTTCACATGTATTGCATTTTAAGCCATAATTAGAATATGTTATCCCATTGACACACGAGTAGCACAAACCATTTTCACTCTTTCTGTTTTTGTCTAGATCTAGCCCTATACTTGAAAGAATATCTGCTAAATTTTCGTCTTGATTTGATGGCATTAGAATATATTCAGACACAATGTTGACATTTCGTTCTTGAAACAAATTTCTTGAAGCTCGTTCTACTTTTTCTGCAAAGAATTTATTGGTACTAGTTTCTGGAGCGTTTTCATTTTCTATTGGTTTTTTAGTATTTTGAGTTTCCAAAATTTTATTGTTAGTATCTTTTACTTTTTTTTTCGGTTGTCGTTTTTTAAGCAATGGTTTTATATTTTTGGCTTTTTCTAGCTTTTTCTTTTTCTTTTCTAACTCTTGCTGAGCCTTCTCTTCCTGTTTTTGCTTTCTTTTTTCTAACCTGTTCTTTTTCTCCAGTTCCTTCTTAATTTTGTCTTCCTCCTCTTCTTTCTTTTGATTTCTCCATACAGTTCCAGTTATTACAAAAGACGTTTTTTTACTATTTCTTTTTCCTTTCCTCCTTGGTGTTTGGGGTAACGTTAGGTGCTCGTTAATGCTAGCATTTAAATTTGTGTCTGAGTTGGCAGGTTCAATGTTATCGAACGGTATTTCTTCCAGAATAATACTTTCGTTGTTCGGAAAGCCGGTGAATATAATTGGCATACTGTTCACATTAAATAAAATTTCTTGATCTGAATGCAAATGTTGGTTATTTTGAACAACAGGCAATATGTTCGTTTCAATAAATTCGTTTGATTCCATAATAATGTTTTCATTAATTTCTTTTCTTACTTCATTACAATCCTGAACAGTTTGGTTATTTTGAACAACGGGCAATATGTTCGTTTCAATAAATTCATTTGATTCCATCATAATGTTTTCATTAATTTCTTTTCTTACTTCATTGCAATTCTGAACAGTTTGGTTATTTTGAAAAACAGGCAATATATTCGTTTCAATAAATTCATTTGATTGCATTATAATGTTTTCGTTAATTTCTTTTCTTACTTCATTGTAATCGTAAACTTTTTGTTCTAAGTTTTCGACAACCTCGGTATTCAACATTGAATTCTGTGCAATATTATCACCTTTTGTTTTGTTGAACTCCTTCCAAATATCATTTCTGATATCAGTATTGATATTCTTAATATGCATTCCGAGAATATTCTTTAATGCTTTATACGTAATTGTGGTAGTATCATCTGGTTCTTCAACATCCTCCAAAGGCAAAGTTTTGATTTCTTGGCCTCCTAAGCACTTCGAAAAGTCTATTGAATCTGGGTTGAAAGGATATAACCCAGTGGCTTTGAATCCATTTTGGATAGTCACAGTTTTAGCATAATCGACAATCACAGACTTTAGTATAGGTGCAAACTTATGTTTTGTCAATGAATCTGCAAGATTTTCTCTTCTCCAAGCAAGGACAGCTTTTTTCCATCCTGTTTTAATGGGCTTAAATGCAGCTACATCAGCTGGCTGGAGTATACGTGTGGCATTGGGATACAAACAAATTAGTATAATATCCAATTTTTTGCATAACTCACTGACGTCGAATGTAACATGCGTACTATGTCCATCTATATATAATATAATTGGTAATTTAATCTTCTTTTCCAGTAAATAAGGATGAAAAACATCTCTAATGTAATCATTGAAAATCTCTGATTTCATCCAACCAGTAGGAGATGTTGCTACACCCCACTCTTTTGGTATGGATTCATAAACTTGTGACTTAAGTCTTTTGCCTGCAAATATTATTAGAGGAGGAGTAACCACACCATCAGCAGAAAAAGTAAACAACACAGTAATATTTTGTTTGGAAGAGGCGTGCTCAACCTCGTAAACGTTCTTCGAACCCTTTGGAGCTAAAACCGTAGACGTTTTAGGACAGAGATTGAAACAAGTCTCGTCCGCATTGAATATTCTTGATGGATCGGTAAGAATATGGTTATAATCCTTTGAAGTGAGATAAGAATAAATATCTGAAAACCATTTTCGGATATCCTTCTCTGCAATAGTGGAACTTGCCGATGTAACAGGTTCTGAAGTTCGTTCAGCTAAAACTGGGTGACGTCTTAAAAATGATTTATACCAATCCTCTCCTGGGCAGTTGTCCTTAAACGGAGTTTTTCTAGGGATTTTGTCAAGGAATGCTTTAACAGATAATTGGATATCTTCTTTACGCCTGGGAAACCCTTTTTTTGAACTATTTATAGCCCAATTTACTAGAGCCACTTCCTCTTCATTAGTGAGATAAGGATTTGGACCTAAACTAGTTTTTTTAAATTTTAAACTTCGTCTAAATTGTAGTGTGGCCCTGGGTACTTTATATTTTTTAGCAACTTCTCGAAGTGCTACTCCAGCTGCTATTTCTTTTAAAGCCTTTTGAATATCCTCCTCGGAATATTTTTTTGAATAACTAGTGCCCTCTTTAACTTTCGGCATCTTGCAGAAAATCTGAAAATAATGTAACGGTCAGTGATTGGCCTTTGTATATTGTAGTTATTGGCCACCGGCCAACGACTCACATAGCATGTTTAATAGTATTAATAACGTCTCTGTTAAGATACTGTGATTATTTAATATTGATTTCACATAAACAAAACATATTTTACGTCGGAGGTATTTTTGGTAGTAAATGGCCACATGGCCAATAACTAGAATTTTACCAAAATATTTTGTAGTGATTGGCCACGCAATAAATACAGTATTTTAGAGGTTAGAGTGTTAAAAACTGTTTCATTTGGTTCCCCAATACTTATTTTCAGTAAACAAATGATTGAAACAACAGCTCAGCTAAAAAATATCATAGTGTACTCACATTTACAGCTTCCAGTTACTAACTTATCACAAAGATTTTCACTCGTTCGGCAGACACAGTATCAACGCCACAAACAATTTCCCGCTATTTTAAAGCCACGTTGCCAAATTTTTAACGGTTTGCTGTAACGAAATAAAAAGGGTTGCCATATTTTAACGATTTTATGGGAGATGCTTCCAATTGTTTTGATTTCTTAATAAAACGGTTTGAATGAGAAGTGGCCAATAAATCCCTAGAGGCCAATCACTCCCCCTGTTACCCTACGTAAACATAAAATACATGCATGATATGTCCAATTTTGTCTCATATTAACACTGTCAAAACTATGTCGTTAACGAGCTCGTTATAGTTTTCGAAATTATGCTAATAAATTGAAACTGACACAGATATTCACATATTTATTATTTATTAATATTGGTACTTACTGGAAATAGTAGATACCATTTTAACTACACTAATAACATGATTTTCTTTGTTATGTTGATTGGGGTAATTCCTATTTTTATAGATATACTACGTGGTCTGATTAGTAACTTCCTTTGAAATTAAAAACACGTTTTTCCAGAAAATTATTTTATATGATATAGTCTACATTTACCTCTATAAAACAACTCAAGCGATTTTTCAACTTCTTTATGCGGTCCGAATTATACGATTTTAAAAGCTCTGCAAAATAGGGGTTTATTCAGTCAAAATTTAGACTCTTTGTTTGGCGTCATTTTTTCACAAACCTCTTTTTACATTTGGAAACACGTAGTAATCGGAGTGGGCCAAATCAGGAGAATAAGACGGATGAGAAAGCAATTCAAAGTCAAACGCATTAATGTTTGCCATCGCCATAACACTCTTGTGAGCCTGTGCGTTGTCTTAGGAAAAAAAACTTTTTTGTTCTTCATATGAAACCGTTTTTGGCTCAGATTTTGCTTCAGTTTGTCAACTAGTGCACAATAATATTGGTTATTGATAGTTTTACGGTTTTTAAGGTAGTCCAGCTGAGGCTGAGCTGTAGGCTACCAAGGGGGTCACAGGTGGCGGATAGTGGATAGCTTCCAGATATTAAGGTTAAGTTGCGAATATACTAAATAAGCAATATTCGGCCAAGCAGCGGCGGTAATGGAGGTGTAGTGGGTATACCTTAAAAAAGCATATCATAAAATGCTACAATAGATCAAGAAAAGTATTTTGGCATGGCAAGTATCGTCTCCATTAAATACGCATAGTCTAATTCCCCCTTATTGTATCGACTGATTGCCAAGATACACAGTCCCCTTTTTAGTCAACAGCTTAGGGTGGACGAACTGATAATAGAATAAGGGCACCCCTTGTCCCTGAAGTAAGAAATTGTTCCAAAATGCGAATGAGCCAAAAAATAGCCAACGTTATGGAGATATAGGAGGTAACAGAAAACCACTACATTAAAGATCCTTAAGGATATTTCAAGAAAAATCGTGATCGTGAAGCAATAGCGATGAAATAGCAGTTACTGATCATGGATCCGGACCCCAAACTTCGACAGAGGAAAATCATAGGGCTACGGAAAGCTCGAAACTAAAGTGTAAAATCAAGTAAATAGAGCAAACAGATCCATAGGCTGCCTGAATAAAACAATATGAGGAAATAAATATATCGGGAAAGGTACCAAAGGAAGAATTTACAAAAAAGGTCATTAGACCAATAATATCATACGCAGCAGAAGCACGACCTGACACAGAGAGGACAAAAAGATGTTAGAAACAGCAGAGATAAAAACAGTTAGAAAAATTGATGGTAAGACACTATGGAACAGAGACAGAAATACAGATATACGACGTAGATGCAAGGTGTAGAACGTCAAGAACTGGGTAAGAAATAGAAGTCTAGAATAGAACGATCATGTAAGCCGAATGACAAAAAATAGAGTAGTAAAGATGGTAAGAGACGGTTCCCCAATAGGAAGACGATCAGTAGGAAGACCACGAAAACGATGGAATGACAACTTACTGGAAGCACATTGAAAAACAAACAGGGTCATGTCTACATAAAAAAGAAGATGAAGAATAATTTAAATTAAAGTTCTATTTATTCTTCTTCTTTCCTTCTAGTATGTAGGCTTTAAAGCCTGTTTCTTCTTTAATATTAGCCTCCTAAATTGTTTAAATTGTCGCACCATCTTTTTCTTGGTCTGCCAATACTTCTTCGTCCATTTGGTGACTTATCTCGTGCTATTCGTACTATTCTATCCTCTGCCATTCTACTAATGTGTTCGTTCCACTCCTGTTTTCGTTTTGTCACCCATCCATTTATGTCTTCTATATTGCATGCTCTTCTTATGTTTTCGCTTCTCTCCCTATCCAACAGACTTCTTCCTGATATTCGTCGGAGTATTTTCATCTCTGTTGTTTCTAGCAGTCGTCTCGTTTTAGATGTGTCAGGTCTTGTCTCCGCCGTGTATGTTAATATAGGTCTAATTGCTGCTTTATAGATTCTTGTTTTTGTGTCTTGTCTTAGGTGTTTGTTCTTCCAGATTGTGTCATTAAGAGAACTCACCGCTTTACTTGCTTTTAAGCTTTGTTGTCGTACTTCTTCTTCAACATCTCCATAACTAGTTATATCTATTCCCAGATATCTAAACCTTGCTTCCTGCTTTATTATTTTCCCATCAATTTCGATTTTACACCGTAGTGGGTATTTAGATGTTGTCATACATTTGGTTTTTTCTGCTGATATTATCATATTGTATTTCTTAGCTGTTGTATTGAAGATATGTGTTAATCTTTGGAGCTCGTCTTCTGTCTCGGCGATTAATGCGGCGTCATCTGCATAACATAATATTTGGAATTCTTTGTTCCCCATTCTGTAGCCATGACCTTTACGTACTGCTTGTATTATTTCGTCCATTATTATATTAAAGAGAAGTGGGCTTAACGAGTCACCCTGTATGACTTCGCTTTGTACTGGTATACACTGTGTTAGTTTTCCATTTATCTTTGCCTGTATTCGATTATGGAGGTAGATGTTTTTGATGGTTTGTATAATATTGATTGGTATGTTTCTTTTATACAGTAGGTGTAAGACGTCTTCGACTTGGATGCGATCGAAAGCCTTTATCAGGTCTATAAAACACAGATATGCTGGTTTATTGTACTCGATGCCATTTTTGTGATTTGTCTTCGTACAAATACGGCGTCTACGTAGGATCTTCCGGATCTGAATCCTTGATGTTCATCTGATAAAGTTGTAAGTTTATTGATTTTATTATCTAGGACTTTTGTGGTAAGCTTAAGTGGGGTGTTCAGTAGATTTATACCTCTATAATTGTTGGGTCTTCTTTATCTCCTTTCTTGAACATTGGTATCATTATGCTGTTTCTCCATGCGTCTGGTATCTTGCAGTGCAATATTAGTGTTTGTATAAGTTTTGTCATCTCTAGGGTTATACTTTCTCCTCCGTATTTTAGAAGCTCGTTGGTTATTCCGTCTGGTCCTGTGACTTCTTATTTTTGAGCGAATTTATGGCTATTTCTACTGATGGCTTTATTTATGTACTTTTATAATATTGTGCTCATTCTACCTAAAATATTGATTTGATTTGATTTGATAAAAAATTATAACCAAAAATTTGGAGTTGCACGGACATAAATGTTACTCCACGCACTGCCCTTCATAACGCGGTGCTGGTTTCAAAAATTCATTAGCTGAAATTCATTTGCTGAAAATCATTTACTTTACCTCTATAGCTTGGACTATTGCGCCGGGCCGACAGGAGAACCAGTCAAAACCGAAGCCGATTCGGCTACTCTAAAAAACAGTTAACTTTACTAAGGTTTTTGACTATAAATGATGGCTTTTTAAATAAAGATTATATACCCATAAAATATATTGAATGACATATTTTAATTTGAAATTATTATAAACCGCAAGAGAATATCTGTTCAAAACTTAATTAAATTTAATTTAAAATTAGATTTCTATCTAAAACGTCTTTTTTACAGTTTAGACAGTGAATTTGGAAATTGTAGTGACTTTAGTTTCTATATTTTTCTAAAATAACGTCCCAATAACGATTTAAAAACAAGTTAAAAAAACGTAAGCACCAAATTATTTTTAATTACACAATTTGTGAGTTAATTCCCGCAAAATGTAATAATAATAACGTATTTAAGTCAGCTAAGTAAATCAATAAGTAAGTCGAAAGTTTGATTGGTTTTAAAAACGTTTTAAAATCTTTGCTTTTACTTAGAGATAAACCATCCAGTATCTTATGGTATTACTAAAACGATCCCATTAATAAATAGACGTAGTAATTATTATGTGGATTTAAAAGCCAAATTATAGTAAAAATACGAATTAAGACCAAAACGAACCATCCTGTTTTACAAAAAAAAAAATACTTTAAAAACAGGACTCTAGCAGGAACCACTTTATTTAAGGTGGAAGCTTTTTCCTTTCAAGATATTTTGAGTGTCTCTTCTATGCTGTGAGATACATCCTTCCTTCCGTTTCGGAGTTATTGCGGAAGTGTAAGCTGTAGATACGCGACTAGAAGGAATGGCAGGAATTAAAGGTTGCTGATGACCTCCTAAATATTTGCGTTTATACACTGAAAACAATTATTTTAAATCAACTTTAAATAAAAATAGAAAAGTGGTAGCAAGTTTATATAACTTTTAAACCTACTTTCAAAACATGGGAACTCGGATGTATATACATTTTCTGGCACCAACTTGCGTATATAATTTTTGCTATCCTAAGTTTATTCAATAAAAACAATGATAGTCTTAATTAGTCTTAGTCTTAGTCTTAGTCCTAAATACTTGAATTTATCTGTTCCATTTACTTGTCTTCCCTCGTCTATCTCTAGGTTTCTCATATCCTTGTTTTCTGTTGTTAGGTATTCGGTTTTCTCTAAGTTTATTTCCATTCCGTTGTTTTTATATTCTTCTTCTAGTTTTCTGAGCATAAAGCTGAGATCTTCTTCATCTTGTGCGATGACTACTTGATCGTCGGCAAAACTTAAGGTGTATAGGTATTCGTCTCTTACTGGTATGCCCATTCCTTCGCACTTTCTCCTCCATGGTTTGAGTGTCTTTTCCAAGAATATTTTAAACAGAGTAGGGGACGTAGCACAGCCTTGTAGAAGTCCTTTTGTCGTCTTAAATGGATTGTAGGCTTTATTTCCACATTTAATAGCTACTTTGTTTTCTTTGTACAGTGCTTTAACTGCTTTTATTAGTGTTTGTCGGATTCCGAGATCATTCATTGCTTCCCATAATTTGACTCTAGGTATTGAGTCGTATGCTTTCTTTAGATCAACAAACGCCAGATGGACCGGTCTACCTTTTGCCATTTTCTTCTCTATCAGTTGTTCTAATGTGTACGTATGATCTAGGCATGATTTTCCTACTGTGAACCCTGCTTGGTCTTCTCCAATTTTTCCTATTATTTCAGTTTCTAGTTTTTCCTTGATAATTTTCCCGTAAAGTCTACCTACCGACGATATTATACTAATTCCTCTGTAGTTTTCACATTTTTTCCTGTTTCCTTTCTTATGTATGGATGTGATGTATGCTTGTGTCCATTCCGCAGGTATTTCCTCTCCATTTAGTCCTCTTTCGAACATTCTGTGTAGCATGCGGAATAACTTTTCCGTTCCGTTTTTAATTAGTTCGTTTGGTATCCCTCCGGGTCCTTTGGCTTTTTTGTTCTTCAATGTCTTGATTGCTCTCTTGACTTCTGTCAGACTTATTTCTATCTGGTCGTATGTCCCATTTCCTGCATGTTCTGTATTCTCTTCCTGAAATTGGGGACGGTTTTCTGTAAGTAGTTCTACGTAGTATTCTTGCCACTCGTTTTCACTAATTTTGCCGATCTGGGTTTTCTCTGTCTTATTTCGTTGGAGTGCTTTTAATATTCGCCATGATTCTGAATTTCTCGTTCCTCCGATATGTCGTTCTATCTCTGTGCATGCTTGTTCCCATCGTTCGTTCTTTTCATTTGTTACTCTTTTCTTTACCTCTCTGTTTTTCGCTCTATATAGGTCTAAGTCTTCCTGTTTTTTGGTGTTTAGGTATTTTATGTGTAGTTTTTTCTTTTCTTTTATACATTTCAATGTGTCTTCCCTTAATTTGATATTCTGATGGGTGTTCCTTTGGTCGTCTTCTCCAAGAGCTTCTAAGGCCGCTGAAATCAGGCAGGTTTTTATGTGTTCATGCATTTCATCTAACGTGTCATATCTGAATTCTTCTAGTTTTTGGTCTAGTCTTCTTTTGTATAGATCTTTTATTGATTCTTCCTGTAATAGATGTAATTTGAGCCTCTTTTCGTTTATTGTCGTTCCCGTTGTAACAATCGATGTATGTTTTTGTTTTGTCCAGATATAGGGAATTCCATCCATGCCACCACAAGTTTGTGATCTGTTCCACACTCTGCCCCTCTTTTCACTCTGGTGTCTTTCACTTTGATGGAGCTTTTGTGGTTCATGATAATGTAGTCAATAATGGATCTTAGTTTTCTTGTCTCTTGAGTCCATGTGTACTTATGTATATTTTTGTGTTTGTAGAATCCGTTCATAATTTTCAAATCATTTACTTCACATAGTTCTATCAATCTTTCTCCGTTGTCGTTAATTGTGTCTTCTCCAAATGGACCAACTGTTCTGTCATTGTCTTTTCTTCCGACTCTTCCATTTAGATCCCCCACTATTATTATTTCTTGTTTAGGTTTTCTCTTATCCATTTGTTCCTGAAGTTGTTCGATAAATCGTTCTTTCTCATTGGCTGAACTGTCTTCCGTTGGACCGTATGTTGCTAGTATTATAATTTCTCTGCCATACATCTTGATTTTCAGTTTAGCAATTCCCTCGTTTATGGGTTCCCAATCGTCTATAGATTTTTCCCATTTCTTCTTTAGTAGGATTCAAACTCCAGATTTTGCGTATCCGATAATTATCACATAATCTCATAATTATCACATAATCTCATAATTATCACATGACTTAAAAATATTGTTATATTGAAGACAAATAAAAGTTGTTCTGGTTCTGGTTGTATATTCTTTACATATTGGAATTTGACATTTCTTACCTATACACTAGTGGCCAAAATTTAAATTTATTTGAGCCATATAAATTAATTATGTATAAAAAGGTCTGGACGAAATTTATCAAATATTTCCACAAAAGGGAAACGACCTGTATAAAAAATTAGGAATGATACTGTATGCTAGGTTAAGACTGGTGTACATACCAAAAGAATGGAGGCTAATAACAGTGGCTTTTATACCCAAACTTGGCAAAATAGAAACAAAAAAGCAGCCGGATAAGTCTGATGACATTGTACTAGAACTCTAAAAGAACCACACCATCTCGTAAGAATATAGAGCGTGGGTGAGCATTCGGAAACACCTACTACGAAGCAATCAAACGGAAAATTTGTCTAAAAGAAACAGACAAAACAAGCTGCAGATGGATTGCCTGCATGTTGAGGCTGTAACAGGATTTAATTAAGCATCCAGAAATCAGATATAAGTAACGCAATTCAATTTAAAAATTTAAAATCCTTTTAATAATATTAATCATTGCTTATTGCTTAATGCGATTGTTTGTTTATGACATTGAAAATATTAGTGTAACTAAAACACGCTTACCGATGCGCTGACCTAGTGAAATTTGCAATGTAATTATAAGCTTATTTAATATTGTGTAGAAATTATATTAGTAAAACACGAATGTAAAAACAAACGCACGTGAGTTAAATACCTCGGAAAATAACGGGAGTAGATCATCAAGAATTAAGAATAAGAGTTAACAGTCGAAGCTAGTGTTGTCATCCGTCAACTGGGTACTCTCTCTATTATTGTACTTAGAGAACCAATAAAGTAATTATGAGTATCCAGTGAGTTCGAGTTAATCAACCCCATGCAGGGGGTAAACTACCTCTAGAGTTCCACTATATGGAACTCCTGATGGAAGCAATCTAATAAACATTATATGATTATCCAACATTATTATAAAACGCCTTGTGATATACGCAACGTTTTTGGAGGATAAAAAGTCAGCAGAGTGTATGGGCTAATAGCTAGATTATCAGCCCATAAAAGGCATTATGTTATGGGCTATGCGGCTGACCTAATCATCTTAGTCATCTTACTCAGTATTGCGGCACTAATATAATTTCTGTATTTTACAAAATTCACCGTGACTTACCCTGCAGTTACCTCACGAAGCTGCGTGATAACTTGCGGTAGGCTAAACTGATTGTATCGGATATGAAACGCGTCCAGTTTGCTTATGAACAGATTTGTATGTATACGTAAGATACAAATCATATCGAAAGTGCGCCCGACTTAGTGATAACGACTTAGCTCTTCGGCTTGGTAAGCCAGTACCTAATCACTGAGCTGTTGCAGCCACATTAAAAGCTGTTACATTTTGTCTGCTCCATTATAGTAATACTTTGACATCCTTGAATTTTATTGTGATGTTCTTACGAGCTTACCTTATTTCTTACTTGTGTCCATATCAGCTCGATTGGATTTAATTTGGCGATGATGTGGAGGAGTTTTTGTCATGGTGATATCATATTTACGTATCATTTCATCGACTAGAAATCTGATATAAAAACTCTTTTCCTGTCGCTCTATATCAAGTAATTAATGCTTAACAATGAATCATTAAAATCTATATTTAAGTTTTTGAACCAATTTTCTACGACTGCTTTCCAAGAAGCCCAAGTCGGTATTTCCATATGACGGCTGTGATAAGGTATATTGTCCATTATAATCCATTGGTTGATAGATGAGATTCAAGTTTATATACTTATATACGAATTCCTCATAAGTGAAGAAAACGCTTTATTACACCAAATTTACAATAGACAAGACTGCCATACTGGTCGCCAACCTTAATAGAGATGGTACATAGGAGAAGGATATACTCATGATAATTTCCCATAAAATGTGTATCATTCTTCTCTTATTTTCTCCATCTATCTATATAAGGATTTTTACAGCTGTCGCCGCCTTTCTTCTTTCAGCCCACGTCTCCAGTCCTTTCTGTTCTGTCATTCTCCATCTCTAAGGTCTCGTCTTTCCATGGCCTCGTCCACTTCATCCCTCCATAATCGTCGAGGTCTACCTCTTTTTCTCCTTCCTATTGGGCTCCAATCCAAAATCTTTGCTATCCACCTTATATAATCTGTTCTTCTCACATGTCCATACCAAATTAAACGTTTTTTCTTCGATGTAGCTGAGTATGTCTTGTTCTACTGCCATTCTTCGTTTTATCTCCTCATTTCTGATGCGATCTATTTTTGTCACTCTGCAGCTTCTTCTCATGAACTCCATTTCAGTTACTGTGATTTTGGACCTGTTTCGTTTATTTATTACCCAATTCTCTGCTCCATAGGTCATTATACTGCGTACCAAGGTGTTATAAATTCTCTTCTTTATATTTCTGGTAATCTGTCTATCCCACAGTACCCCGTTCATTTGTTTAATACATGTTCTTGTCTGTGCTAATCTGCTGGTTATCTCTTGCTCGGTGGTTCCATTTTTTGAGAGTATGAATCTAAATATTTGAATTTTTCAGTGCCGTTAATTTCCCTATTATCGTCCATTTCCATGTTTTCACTGGTTCTTGCTCTGTTGTTAAATATTCGGTCTTTTCTAGGTTTATTTCCAGTCCATTTTTTGTGTATTCCTTTTCTAATTTTCGGAGCATATAGCACAGATCTCCTTTATCTTGAGCCGTTACCACTTGGTCCTCTGCAAAGCTTAAAGTGTACAAGAAGTTATCTTCTTGTACACAATGCTAACCAATATTAGCATTGGTATTAAAGATTGGTTAAGCGAGACGTAAAGTAGCTTGAATGGGCTTTAAAAACTTTTTGTTATTATTTCCTAGTCTAAATACATCTGACTCTTTTCTGGTGTAGATATATGAAACGTTACATAAATCTGTCAGGTACTGACACACATACAACACTACTGGCCTTTACTTTTAGCATAGATACTTTTTTATAATGTTTATTTTCGAGTTTTGACCTATCACCTGAACCTATTCTTACGAAATATTTGTTCTTATTTATTATCAATATTTATATCTCCATCATCATTTAAACCACTATACTTCGGGTAATACTCCTGTGGCTTTTCTTCCGTATATTCGAAATGTCACTGATAGGATTGGCAAAATTCTTCGCAAAGAAGGTATCAGGACTACTTTTCGACCACCCAAGAAAATCTCACAATATCTACCCTCTCCTAAGGACCCATTACCGCCCCTATCTTCCTGTGGTGTCTATTCTATTCCTTGTTCATGTGGACATGTGTATATTGGCGAAACTGGTCGTTCCGTCAAAACTCGGATTCAAGAGCATCAAAGATGCATTCGATCAGGTCTTTTCTCCCATTCTGCAGTTGCAGAACACTGCCAAGAAACCGGTCATTCCATATTGTTCGAAAAAACCCATATTATTTCTAAGAGCCCCTTCTTTTATTCCAGGAAAATCCGCGAATCTCTAGAGATCCGAAAAAATCCCCATAATATCAATCGAGAGGAAGGATACTACTTGTCTCCCATCTGGAATCTCAGTCTAGAGCCACCGTCCGGTCCCGCCACCACGATGCAGCCACATGATTGGCCAGCGCGCGCTTCTTGACGTTCGCGCCACGAAGTGTGCCGATACGTCCCGACACGACAGGCACCGCGACTATAAATAGAGCGGTAGCGGAGTAATCGTCGGATTCACTCCCCGCCTCTCGACGCGTTAGTGTTCTGAGCTGTTGGACGTGAATCCCTGTCCTGGCATTTGGTTTTCACCTCTGGCTGCGTTGAGTAGTTGAGTTACTGTGACCAAATGCCCATCTTGGTAGTTAGTATTCGCCTCTGGTTGCGTTGAGTAACTGAGTTACCGTTGCTAACTACCCATCTTCCTGTTCTTTTGTTTTCTTTTTCTTTTTCTTTGTTCTCCTGAAGAAGCTACATACAATTGTAGCGAAACGTCGAGATGAACCCACTTTTGGGTCACTCACAAATGACACGGTCCAAACCCGGAAGACAATAAACTATAATTCTGACTCTGGCCGTGGAAGCCTACGATTTCATTAGAGAGAATGATTCTTTCGGAGGAAGGTATATACCGTCGAGCTTGTATAATCTGGTTATTAACTTCAATGTTGCCGTTATTTTCATTCATGAATTTTTCTACGATATTTTCAGATGATAAATATAGACATATTCTACTGTTTGATAATCTAGAGCAGCATAGTATATTTTTTGGATGGATGATTTCTCCCAGGGGGAGGAGATAATCTTGTATTTTCGCATTTTCAATGGAATTAAAAATGATAGCTTGCCGTTTTGACGGAAATTTTTGTCGTGTTAATGCGGTAGAGTAACTTCTTTGTGTAGAATTATCCATTTGAGAATTGCCTGGTAAATTTATTTCATTGATTTGCGACATATTTGCTGATGTTTAAACATTCGTAAAGACGGACCTGTCTGCCGCCAGAAAAAAACCGGCCGGAGATACAGGCAATGGTAATTAAATGTTTTTGTTTATCGTCAAGCAAATATGGATACGAAAATTTTCAATGATGTTAAATACGTACGTAATTATATATTTTCGGTGAAATTTACAGTAAAACTGTACTTACAGACTAGCAAAAGTGAGTTCAGTTGATCACTAATAATTTCACAAAGCGTAGTTAAATTTTGAAAACTTGTTCTCACTTAATTTAAACTGTTTTGGAGAGCCAAAAATAAACACACCGTTCCGATATCAATCGGTAGTAGACCTCAATAGTGACCATTATTGACATAGAATTAAAAACTTTTGTTAGAAAATATTCGTTGAACATTCTTTGGATATATACTACGAGTATAAACATTCGTGCCTAACAATTTCTCAATTTAGATCTGATAAATTGCACGCAATGTTAAAGTGTGTAGAGACAACTACAAAAAACTCTATAACCAGTATAAATCTTACACTATATTTCTTTTAAAGCACAAAGTGACGCCTAATTGCTGTGACCTCTTTTACGAGTTCATCAGACGTGTTAACGTGGTTTAAAAAGAAATAAAAATAGCTAAAAAGAAAAAACTGCACGATTAATCGAACATTTTCGTGTCTATTATAATAAAGTGTTTGCAAAAAGTCTATTCAAAAATAAATAGAAGAGAGTAAAAAAGAATTACTACAACTATTTTTTTTTATTGAAATAACGTGTCTGAATTACAGAGATCGGTAACGTAGGATAAAAATAATATCACTTTAAAATATCAACAGTAGTTGAATAAAATTTCCTATATGAGTGTTTACAATTTATTGAACATTTTTATGAATTGTAAGAAAGCCAGAGATACGCTAGCACAATGCATACCAGTACCTACAAGCACCAGCTACTGTCCCCAAACTGGCAAGTGTGTACGTTAACTGGCATACTTGTTCCTGTCATGCTAGCTAATCGCAAAGAATTTGATTTTTCTTTCTAGTAGCATGCTGTGGTCACAGGCATGTGTAAACGTGCACTACGGCTACGGACATGCCAGTAGCTAGCAGAGAATTGTCAGATTTGTTGTGTTGGCGATAAAAATAAATCGTTTTATTTTAAAACTTTTTAATTTCAAAAATGTTTCGTTGGGGTGATGGAAAAACAATTATATTTATTGTTATATCTAGAGAATTGGAGTGTTTTTTCTAAATCATCTCTATATAAAAATAAAATAGCCCGTGACAAAGGTATTATTATAAGGAGATAACGGCCAAAATAAAAAATTGCTCTAAGACTTTCTCGCCTGCCAATCTAATTTCTCACCCAAATTTTTCTCTTTTTTTGGTTCCACTTTGGATTCATTACTAAATTTCTAACAATATTTGTGGTCATCAGCAATATTTGCTTGTTGAATTAATTTCGAATACCTTTCATGGATCCCCTTTTTTATTGGAAACTCAAAAACTTTGAATTACAAAACAAGTACTTTAGTTTCAGATGAAAACCACTCGATTGTTGCCTAGCACTGGCATGTGTAAAAATCTACCCTTCTATTTTGCCTTGTCAGGATAGACAAGCGAGCTACTGGCATGCCAATTAATAGCAAATGTGTTTTGTACGTGCCAGCTACTTTCCCAATTTCGACACATTTCTAAGTAGAATATCGTAAGTGCATTCAGTCAACTTATGTTGTTATACAGCTGTTTAAAGGTTCGCTCATTGTTTATTAATGATTGTTCAGTGAGGAACAACCAATATATTTGAAAATTTGCATATTAATTAAGAAATAGGTGGGTAATAATCCTGTGTAGTACTTCAATTAATATTATTCTGTTTTAGAAAATCACTTCGATATTTACGTAAACATAAATTATTATATGTGACACTTACTATGAATTACGTTGTACACTATACAAAACTATTTATCGTATGTCATGATACTATACTTCTTTGTAAAATGGTAAATAATTGTTGTAAGTAGTAGATAATATATTCTACTCCGTTAAAATTTTAAATAATAATGTCGTAAGTATATTAATCTCATTGTAATAAAAATATTCAGGGTATTTTTAGGAAAGTAGGCAATGAAAAAGCATGAAATTATTATTGATAGAATCACACTACCATATTTTATTGATATAATTATCGTTATTTGTCATACAAATTCAAAAAGTAGTACCTTATTGTAATTATTTTAAGGTACCGTAGTCTAAATAAATCATGCAATAACTTTTAATAACCCTTATTCTAAGATCCATCAACATAACGTAAATTTAATAAAACATAAAAACCTTGTAGTAACAAACAAAAAAATAAAAAAATATAACTCACTATCACCCTCACTCTGAGTGTGCCCAACTTCTAAAAAGCAATGACGAATAGATACCTCAAGTGGATGCAGCATAGTAAATATATGGCTATGCGATTGAGGTTTTGGCTCACACAATTATCCGACCGAAGTCAACGACAACCTAAAACATTGTATTATATACATACGACATAACTTTTATTTATATTGTTCTGAAGCTATTTTCTTGTGGCATTTTAAGTAAATTACTATTTAACTGGGAATAAGCCACAATTAAAGATAAAAATACGTTTATTGACATTTCAATTTCCACTTCGGAAATCGTTCTTAAAATACAAACAATAAATTAAACAAATTTTGTTTTTTGTTACGTAGTAAAAATTTCTTCTAATAATTTAATTTTATCTGACTCATTTATATTGACAATTCAGACATACATTATGCATTTTAAAGTAGACGACTTTAAAATGATATTGCCAATATTGTTGAGTTGCGCTCCTGGGACGACTTTACTTATAAGATAGTTCATTCGATTACATGAAATCAACTTTAACTTGAGAATATCCGTCAGAAAAAAATCATAGCATGTAATTCGTCTTTAAAAAGACAAACACATGACATGATGACAGTAAAATTCTCCTGTTAGTGATTCCATAGTAAATTATGAGGAAAAACCAGGAAAAAAACCTCATAATACTATCCCGACATGGTAAGTATTTGTTCGTGCATTTAGTTTACCTTCAATAAACACCAAAATTCTGATTTTATATGTTTCGTTATTTAAAAAACATAAATGATGTATCCTCTATATGTTACTGACTTAGTAATACTGGTATTTTCTTATTAATAACTATTAATTTTTTAAATTATATTATATATTATATTATATATAATATAATATTATATATTATATTATATTTTAAATATTAACTATTTTCCCTCATAATTTACTATGGAATCACTAACAGGAGAATTTTACTGTCATCATGTCATGTGTTTGTCTTTTTAAAGACGAATTACATGCTATGATTTTTTCTGACGGATATTCTCAAGTTAAAGTTGATTTCATGTAATCGAATGAACTATCTTATAAGTAAAGTCGTCCCAGGAGCGCAACTCAACAATATTGGCAATATCATTTTAGAAGTCGTCTACTTTAAAATGCATAATGTATGTCTAAATTGTCAATATAATTTTTTTTTTTTCATCGTTTATTTATTGAAATCTGTTTCTACAAATAAAAAAAAAACAATAATCAATATGTTTATCAAGTAATTAACATAGGGGAGAGCTGTCCAGTGACAGAAATCCTTAAGATAAATTTCTAATATATATAAATATTTGAAATATAAATAACAATTTACAAAGACATTTTACTAACATATTAAAAAAAATAGTAATAGTTAAAATTATAACAACACACACAATTATAAGTTGTAGGTATATGTAGTATCAGTTGTAGCTATAAAATGATATATACGTTTATGTATATAAAGGTATAGAGAGGTCTAGAGGATCACGTCGTTTTAGTCTTCCTCTCCTTGGTCGCTTAAGTAGGTCTTGGGCAAGTGTATTTGGATGGTTTAGTAGTCTATTTTTGTAAGTGCCACTGAGTGAGACAACGGTGTCTTTAATATTTTGGATCTGAAGATCTCGGTGTATCACATAATTGGGCACGTACCACGGTGCATTGGTAATATGTCTCAAAACTTTAGATTGGAAACGTTGAAGTTTCAGTAAGTGAGAATTAGATGCTGTACCCCATATCTGTATACCGTAGGTCCAAACTGGCTTTAGAACACATTTATACAGTAATAATTTATTATGTAGACTTAGTTTGGATTTTTTATTCATGAACCAATACATTTTCCTGTATATTAATCCTAGTTGCAGTCGCTTTGTCCAGATGTGCTTTCCCCAATTTAGTCGGCTGTCAAAATGTATTCCCAAGTATTTAACATCACTTTTTTTGGGTATTATGGTATTGTTTATGCACACAGATGGTACACTCTCTTTGCGTAAAGTAAATGTTATATGTGCTGATTTGCTGCCATTTACTTTAATTCGCCACAGTTTTAACCATTTCTCTAGTTCATTTAAATGAATTTGTAAATTTTGACAGGCTGTAACAGGAACCGAGCTAGAAACCATTATCACAGTATCATCTGCATAGGTAGCGATTGTGCTGTTTACTCTTGTGGGAATATCTGCCGTATAGAGTAAGTATAAAGTTGGTCCCAATATACTACCCTGAGGTACTCCCGATAGAATTGGAGATATGTTTGATACTGCTTCATTGCATCTGACCTGGAAATATCGATTGGTAAGATAGGATCTCAGAAGAGCATACAGAGGATGAGGAAAGTGAGTTTTTATTTTAGATAGCAGCCCCTCATGCCATACTTTATCAAATGCTTGTGAGACATCCAAAAAGGCTGCAGTGCAGTATTCTTTCTTTTCAATCGCATCTCTTGCTACTTTGGCAACTCTATGTACCTGCTCAATTGTTCCATGTTGTTGCCTGAATCCAAACTGATAATCAGGTATTAACTTTTGTCTGTCGATTATAGAATTCATTTTCTGAAGGAGTATCCTCTCAAATATCTTAGAGATAATGGGAAGCAAACTGATTGGACGATAGGATGATAGTTCTTGTGGATCTTTATTTGGTTTCGGTATTAGAATAATTTGTGCCATTTTCCATTGAAACGGAAAATAGCCTAACTTTAGTATAGCGTTAAATATGTACATAAGCAACCGAAATCCTTCTTCGGGTAAATTTTTGCAGATTTTTCCCGATATTAAATCATACCCTGGAGCTTTTTTAGTATTGAGATGTTTAACTAACTCTTTTATTTCGTTAATTTTGATATTTTCTATAGGAGGTGACATCTGGTAGGGTGCATCTAAGTTCTTGTGAATGAATTCTTCTTCTTCCTTTGAGATAGTTCTGGAGTGTGGTTGAAAAACTTGGCTGAGATGATTAGCGAATGCTTGTACTTTATCTTCATCGGCCTTGGCCCAATCACCGTCTTTATTTCTAATGGGACCGTCATGCTTAATCTGATGTTTAAGTTTCCTAGAGAGTTTCCAAATAGAGTAGTTTGTGTCATCCGTCGCAGTAAGACTTTCAAGAAATTCATTTATGCCCTGATCTTTGTATTTGTGTAATTCTCTTTTAAGCAAACGAGTAGCCCTATTCAGTTCAGTTTTGTTCTCAGGAGATCTGGAAGTTTGCCACTGTTTTCTTAGTTTTCTCTTTTCGTTGATTAAGATTTTTATATGATGTGGATATGGTTCACAGTTATTACCCCGATTTAGATCTGGAGTTGCTCTCCAAGCTGCCTGTTGAATGATTGATGTAAGGTGATGAACTGCTTCCTCAATATTTTCACTTGTTTTAAGAGGAAGATTTAAGTTAATTGTGTTTTGAATATTAAATCTGAACAGACTCCAATTTGTTTTATGATTTGAAAACGTGGGGTGTTTATTTGTATTATATACATGTTCCATCACATCAATAAATATGGGAGAATGGTCCGACGAAAGGTCAAAAGAAGGTTTAATGTCTAAAAAGTTGTTACTTATTCCTTTTATGATACCAAAATCGATGAGATCGGGTATTTTATTTCTATCTGTAGGCCAGTAGGTTGGCTGCCCAGTAGAAATTGGAGTCAAGTTATTTTCGTTTAAACTTTTAATAAGTTCTCTTCCGCGAGTTGTTATCAGTCTTGAACCCCATCTTGTATGTTTTGCGTTAAAATCACCTACTGCAATAAAGCGATGACCAAGCCCTTTGAAATAACTAGAGAAATGGTCCTCTTTAATTATTTTACCAGGGGGACAATACGCAACTGACATCGTTATGTGCCCTTTACTGAGTTCTACAGATATAGAGGTTGCCTGAATGTTGATTTCACACACTTTATTTATTTCGTGATGTTTTATATTACTTCTAATGATTAACGCAGTTCCACCATGACCTTTTCCCATTGGGTGTGGTGTGACATAGGTGCAAAAATCTGGCATACTAAAATGGCTCTTGTTTGTCATATGAGCTTCAGAGACCATCATGATATCAAGATTGTGTAACTTTATAAATGCCTTAATCTCCTCACTATGGTTTGTGAGGCCGTTTGCGTTCCAATATCCAATTTTAATTTTGGGGTTGAACATTAAGTTTTGATAACATCGTTATGAGAAGGTCGAACATTTTATCCATTCTATCCATAAGTTTTTGGACCATCAATTCTAAACTGTTACTTGTTTCTGTTGTATTCAGTTTTTCCTGTGTAGTATTTGAGACAGATGCGGTAGTATGATTTGGTCCCTCCACAGCGTTTGCATATGTTACAGATGGGCGACGAGTATTTGAGGAACTTGGCGGGCAATGAGATTGTATTTTCTCCCTCAATTTTGGAAATTGTTTTCTTTGGAGCTCTTTGTAGACCAAACAGCCTCTGTAGGATGCAGGATGATTTTCTTGGCAATTTGTACACTTCACATCTTTAATTCGTGTTGGATTTGGACATTCGGATGACAAGTGATTGGCTGTACATTTTACGCATCGTGGCATTCTGTTGCAATATTTGTGAGTGTGTCCGAAATGTTGACACCTGTGGCATTGCGGAATTTCTCTTTTGGGATGTGGTGGTTCAACTTCAACTATTGAGTTAAGTAGTTTATTGACTTTATAAATGTCTTTATTGTTTGCATTAGCAACCAATTCTACGTGGAAAAGTGGTAGTTGCTTTTTATCCTTTATTCGTTTTATGTTGGAGATATTTTTGACTGAATGTCCTAGTTCTTCGAGTGCCCTTTTAATCTCATTAGTTTCTGTTGAGGGGTGAATATTGCGAATAACCACTCGAAATCCACGGTCCTGTTTTATTTGATATGTGTGAAACTGCGTTTTTTTTGCTGTTAAGCTTTTAATAATATCCGAGTAGTTTTCAGGTGAATCTACTTGGAGTTTAATTTGGTTATCCCTAAGGCATTTAATGGTATATAGATTTGGTATTTTTTCATCAAGCAGTTCGCGTAGCGGTTTTATATATTCGACATTCTGAATAAATATTGGTGGAGGTTTATTGGATTCGGCATTTCTATTTTCTTCTTGTATATCATCAGTAGTTAAAGGGCTATATCTATTGGTCGTTGGCGTAGGTTTCTGCAGCCAATAATCCTGAATGGTAGTTTGCTTTTTAATTTTATGCGGAGGGCTATCTTCTGATCGCTGACGCTTCTTATTTTTAATTAAAGTCCAACCTGTAACATCATCTTGCTGACGAGTTTGTTCAGTGGCTTCTGTTTGTTGTTCTAGATCTGGTTTGTTTTCTGGCAAACATGTCGACATTGAGGCACAATGAGATGAGCTATTAGTGGCGTTTATCCTGATTTCATTTGAGGAAATACTGTTCGTTCTATTTTTAAGCGACGGTGGAGGAGTTCGTGCCAGACCGGCCTTTCTTATAGGTGGATTCTCATATGCTGCATCTTTTAATGAGGGAGAATAACTCTGAATATTATCTGAATTTGGAATTTGATTTTGCCATTCCATTTTAGCTACTTATTTAACATATTGTATTTTACAAAATATTTTTATGTATATAATGGTTTTTATGTAATTATTATTTTTTTTTTGCTTTACGATAGGAGAATGAATCCAGATCGACTCTTCGGAGATCAATTCTCCTCTTAAAGCTACTTAGTTTTTATATATTCAGTAATAGGTACTTTGTTTTCCCTTTCTATATTATTTTTTTGAAGTTTGGCAACACTGTCGGCGTTGAGACGTGGGCCGTTTTCTTATCGCAGACTGGATTGCAGATAACCTTACTTGTTTTCGATATTATTTTATGGATGTTTAATCGTACCAGATTGGTTTTTCTAGTGTCAATTTTACACTTCGCACTTTCTACACCAGTATAATTAGTTACTACCGATTTTTATGTTTTAAAACTTTAATTTCACCTGTAATTTTGGAAAAATTTTCACTGTTTATTTATGTTTAACCTGCTGGCTTCACCGCAGCGTTGCCAGTAAATATCCAGTAAAAATATAACTCACTATCAACCTCACTCTGTGTGCCAACTCCTAAAAAGCAATGACGAATAGATACCTCAAGTGGATGCACTATGTAAATATATGGCTATTTGATTGAGGTTTGGCTCACACAATTATCCGACCGAAGTCAACGACAACGTAAAACATTGTATCATATACATACGACATACCTACTTTTATTTATATTGTTCTGAAGCTATTTTCTTGTGGCATTTTAAAGTAATTACTATTTAACTGGGAATAAGCCACAATTAAAGATAAAAATACGTTTATTGACGTTTCAATTTCCACTTCGGAAATCGTTCTCAAAATACAAACAGTAAATTAAACAAATTTTGTTTTTTGTTACATAGTGAAAAATTCTTCTAATAATTTAATTTTATCTGACTCATTTATATTGACAATTCAGACATACATTATGCATTTTAAAGTAGACGACTTTAAAATGATATTGCCAATATTGTTGAGTTGCGCTCCTGGGACGACTTTACTTATAAGATAGTTCATTCGATTACATGAAATCAACTTTAACTTGAGAATATCCGTCAGAAAAAAATCATAGCATGTAATTCGTCTTTAAAAAGACAAACACATGACATGATGACAGTAAAATTCTCCTGTTAGTGATTCCATAGTAAATTATGAGGGAAAAACCAGGAAAAAAACCTCATAATACTATCCCGACATGGTAAGTATTTGTTCGTGCATTTAGTTTACCTTCAATAAACACCAAAATTCTGATTTTATATGTTTCGTTATTTAAAAAACATAAATGATGTATCCTCTATATGTTACTGACTTACTAATACTGGTATTTTCTTATTAATAACTATTAATATTTAAATAATTTATATATTATAATAATTTATAATTTATTATTTTAATTTCTATTTTCCCTCATAATTTACTATGGAATCACTAACAGGAGAATTTTACTGTCATCATGTCATGTGTTTGTCTTTTTAAAGACGAATTACATGCTATGATTTTTTTCTGACGGATATTCTCAAGTTAAAGTTGATTTCATGTAATCGAATGAACTATCTTATAAGTAAAGTCGTCCCAGGAGCGCAACTCAACAATATTGGCAATATCATTTTAAAGTCGTCTACTTTAAAATGCATAATGTATGTCTAAATTGTCAATATAAATGAGTCAGATAAAATTAAATTATTCGAAGAATTTTTCACTATGTAACAAAAAACAAAATTTGTTTAATTTACTGTTTGTATTTTGAGAACGATTTTCCGAAGTGGAAATTGAAACATCAATAAACGTATTTTATTTATTGTTCCCAGTTAAATAGTAAATAACTTTTATTTATTTTACGGTGTAAAATATCTTATATAACATACACGATATTTTTTTTTGATAGCGAAACAACGTAAAATATAGTAAATATAACTTACGATATTTTTCGTCGGTGAAGATAAAAATTATTACGTTTATATTAACATACTCATTTTACTACAAAATATCAATACACAATAATACATACCTTTATTTCTTTCACTTTCTTCAACAAATCTTCGCCCCTGTATAATATCGTTAGTAGAACATACGATTGTATACTTGGACAAAAGTAAACATACGACATTTTACATTTTAATTTTGGAGGCCTTCTATTAGAAATATCTAAATTTTAATTATTGCATACGTTAGTTTACATGTTTAGAAGCATGACAATTTAAAAAAGTGGAAAACCGAAATTTGTTGGTTACGATACCAAACGCAGAAGATGTCGATTTACTGGCATGTGTGTACCCAGCTTTACTTAGAATCTTGTTTATTTAGTTAGTAAATTTTGAGTTGAGTTTGAAGTAACATGCAAACCGCCATCAAAGTCATGAACCATTTGAAAAAGTTAAATATTTGGCCCGAGAGTTTAAGCCACAACTTCAAGGCATATAAGATCATAATACCGTATGTAAAAACCGACATAAAGCATCGCAAAAACATGGAAAAATTACTGCTTAGAATTAAATAGATACTCTAAAAGATGCATTAGTATCAGAGCATAAGAAATATGCAATCAGAGAGGGAGAACCAATACACTTACGAGCACAGTGGAAACTACAACTAAGGAACAAATAATCTCCCGGGATCGATAGCATACCAGCTTAGACTCTAAAAGCCATAAGCGAAAGTGGCGTAGATGTAATACCGAATATGTGAAACATGATATGGATCACAAGATCTAATAATTGGATATGAATATTGACCTGATATAGATATTGGCCTGATAAGTAGTGCGAATCAGCCTTTATTCCTATCCATAAAAAAGGATCACTAACTGTATTCAGCAATTACAAAACTATTGCCCTTATTCCTCATGCAAGTAAAATCTTGCTACATTTAATCAATAAACGGCTAAAAAATGTTCTACTTCCAGAGCTAGCTGAAGAATAATGCAGATTCGTACCAGGAAAAGAAATGTAGGTGCAGTTACTGAACACCAGACAGATAATAGAAAAAGCGAGAGAACACAACATATCAATGTTGCTCTGTTCCATAGATTACACAAGGACTTTCAGTTCAGTAAAATGCCCTCTGTAGTATAATAAGAAATATGGGAGTATCGTAACACCTAGTTAACCTAATAAGAAATCTGCATGAGAAAAATTTAGCCAAAGTTAAAATACACGAAATATATTCAGATACGTTTAAAACACAGAAAGGAACTGCTGTATACTATCAACTTTATTATACAACGCATATACTGACTACATAATGAGAAAAGTACTGGACGAATGGGATGGCGGAATCACTATAGAAGACAGAAAAATCAGCAACCTGCGATACGTATATGACACCCTTATACTAGCAGCGAATAAAGTCGAAATTATTACAATCATTTAACGGCTAAGCCGGATAAGCTAAGAATTCGGACTTCAGATTAACACCGGAAAAACAAAAATAAGGATCGTAGACAGAGCAAATAATAATCTACCGCATAAGCACCAACTGGCGAATTTCGAATTGGTAGACAGATTTGTATATTTGGGCTCCCTGATAACCAAAAATGACGGTTACTCCTCAGAAATCAAGCGTAGACTAGCAATGGCCCCAACCTCAATAGCTAAATTAATTCAAATATGGAAAAACCGGACAATCACAAGGAATACTAAGCTCAGGTTAGTCAATGCTTTTATTTTTCCCATTGCTACATACGCAGCTGAAAATATGAACTTTCAAAAAATATGATAGCAATAAGATCAAAGCCTACAAAATGTGGGCATACAGAAGAATTTTACGCATGTTCTAGACACAACATAGAAACAGCCTGTTAATTATGGAAGATCATTATATACAAGACAGGCTATTAAAAAAAGTAAACCAAGCATACCTAATTTACTTCGGCCACTTAAATATAAGAACGAGGACCAAGGAACTAATGGTAGTGAAAAAAAATATAAAAGAAGAAGACCAAGAAGAATATCTATAACATGATGGACAGACCAAATAAAGATTCCAAAGGAAAATCTCTATATGAAGCCGTTCATATGGCATAGGATCGCAGCCAATGAAGACAGCAAGCTAATAATATTTAGACCTGTCACCATACCCTGACAAAGGCTCAAAGAATAAGGAGAAGAGATTTAGAAGAGAAGACAAAACAGTAATGAATGGTGAGGTGGTAAACAACCTAAAGTACCCGAATGACACTGCTTTTATAGATATAGTGACGAACAGCAACTCAACCTGCTGCAGCTGATTTTGCAGGTAAATTAAAACATCAAAGACGCAGAAGAATGTCACGGCTATGAATATAGACGGTAAATACGTAAACATGTTTATTCAGATCGGCAGTAGATAGAGTAATATGGTCCAATGTGATATACTAACATTCATGGAGGATAGGCCCTTTAAGAAAAAGAAGTATTTCTTAATTGAATTTCGTAAGTTATTTCTTATAAATTTTTCACTCTTAAATCTGTCAATTTTTCACCCTATTGATGATAATGTGGGAACAATGTTTGCGTGACAAATAAGTGATACTGTAGGAAAGTATTTCAATCTTTTCGTGATAATATCAGATTCTACCGATTTTTAGTTTATTAACTTATTTCTGATTTACATAAATCACACAAGTTACAGTGTTTCTTTCTGTGCGATACTTATTTCTCATATAAAACAAACGACACGTTTTTAAACTTTTATAGTTTAATTAAAACAATAAATAACAAATTTGTGTATTTTAATAAAAATATCTACAAAAATATAGGTCGTCCATCTGGCGTGCATGCCAAAGGTAAATTGCAATGTTTATACATAACTCTAGGAGGGCACACCACACCTGGTGGTTTGTACAAAATCCTTCTCGTTTTTAACTGCATTGCAGACGGACCACAGATAGAACTGCATGGCGTAAACTCTGTCCAGTCTGACATTATACACTGTGGTTTCTTTTCTTCCTCGTGCTCCTCGGATACATGTCTTTGTTCGAATTCCGCAGAATTGGCACAATTCACGTAACATACCTTTGATTGGATTAACTTTTTGGGACAAGATTTTCCACCATTTTCAGGATGTCTCTGAAAACAAATTTAAACTAGTAACAAAGAGCGTTTAACCATGATCAACCGTTAATTTTTAAATTTACAGACAGTATAAGTAAAAAACAATGCATTATTGAAGGAGACTTAGAAACCTAAATTATTCCTAACTGCCTTTTCTGTATCTAAATTATTCCGTTTACCTGACTAATTCACATTTGATGTATATTTTTTTCTTCTTCTTCTTTCTCTTTATAAGCAATTCTGCTTATTCATTGGCGCCATATTTTCTATGGAAGGTTGTCACTACATCTTTTGCGTGGTTGTCCGATACTTCTTCTGCCGATTGGTGACTTATCTCTGGCTATTTTGACGAAACGGGTCTCCCCAATTCTGCTTACGTGGTTATTTCATTTTTTTTTTATTTTGTGTCCATTCATTTATACACTGTACGTTACATTTTCTTCTAATGTCTTCACTTCTCTTTCGATCTCTCAGCGTATTTCCTGTAACTCTTTTCAGTACTCTTCTCTTTGCAGTATTCAGTAGCCTTTCGTTGTGGCTGTGTTGCATCTGGTGTCTGAGAGATATGTCATTATTGGTCTTACACTGGCTTTATTAATTCTTGACTTCATCTCAGTGTTAATGTGTCTGTTTCGCCATATAGTGTTATTAAGGCATCATGCCAGTCTATTTGCTTTTTGTATTTGATCTCTTACTTCTTTGTCCAGGTCTCCATAGCCAGACAGTGTAATTCCCAAGTATTTTATTTCCATTACTTGTTTAGTACTGATGCCATTAATTTCTATTTTACACCTGGTTCACCATCATGGATCTGTGGACCAGTCTTTGCAGACTATCTTTATCTTGGGCTATCAATATTGCTTCGTCTGCCTAACAGAGTATTTTTATTTCTTTGTTTCCCATTCTATCTCATCTTTCTTTGTTAATGCTTTTCATGATTTCATCCATGATCAAATTGAAGAGCATGGGTCTCAATGAATCCCCTTGTCTTATTCCGCTGCCTATTTCTATAAGTTCTGTAAGTTGTCCATCTATTATGACTTCCGTTTTGTTGTTTTGGTAGATGTTTTGGATAGTATTTAGGGGAAGGTGGGGGAATGGTGCGCACCTAAGCGAGAATCGTTGTGGTGGTCAACTCTTAAACATAAAAAATAAAATAAAAACGTTATCTGATACCCTAATTATTCTACTTTCAGTATGCACTATAATAGATATTGAATTTCTTAACATAATCATATATAATTAGAAAAAGTAAAAAATTGCATTTGCGCACCGTTCCCCACCCCATGGGGTAACTGTGCGCACAGGGTGGGAACAGTGCGCAGTAGTTTGGAATATACAAGTACCTAATAATACAGTGGTATAAAAACAAATTCACATGCAAGAACAAATATTTATTGTACGAGTGATTATATACCTATAATGTTAAGTAGGTATCTGTTTAACCTTGACAAAAGTCGCAAATGTATTGTTCGGGGCATCTTTACCGGTACATGCCGCGTGGTTCCATAAGCCACATGCAACACACCGGTACCATAGTTCGCTTTTTCCATGTTCTCCACATATGCCACATAATTCAGTCCGCACGTCAGGTTCTGCATCAAATGGAACATAGTTGGGGTTGATATCGTCTACTTCATCATCGTCACAAATGTCACTATCGTCTATGTCAGATACCTCTGATGATTCAGGCGTTGCTGGTTTCTTATTTCTCCCTCTTTTAATTTCCGGAGACTGACATATGCGTTTTTTTACTTTTTTTGCAACATTCTCTTTTGCCGTTATTTTTCTTGTAGTGGTTCCGTAGAAGGAGTGAGGTGGGATCGAGAAATAAGCATTCTCGATTTCATCTTCCTCGTCACGTTCTTGTGCATCAAGTTCAGGTGTTGGAGCCCTCTTCATTTTCTTATTATCTTTCTTAATATTGTTCTTTCCTAATGTTTTGACACTTTTTAATTTCATGTTTTTTTTCACGTCTTTTTCCCTTTTCTTTGCTTGAGCTTGTTCTAATCGTTCTTTTAGGGTGTGCTAGTCAATATTTCAGAGTGTTGTTTCGAACGAGACACTGTTTTTACTCTTCCTTTTTCTTTTCTCCTTGGAATAGGTGCAAATTGGAAGAATGAATTATTTAATGTAGATGTCGATGGTAGATGGTTGTGTCCAGACTTAGATGTAGATGGTAGATGATCTTGTTCAGCGGTAGATGTACATGGTAGATGACCTTGAATAGGTAGATCCTGCTGCTGTTGTTTTGGCATATGAGCTGTCTGTCTATCTTCACCGTCTGAATTTTCACTAGGTTCGGGTGTTGCCGGATTAGGAATTTTTTGTAGATTTGGCTGAGATGCAAGTGTTAATAAATTAGCGCTACGTTCGGGAGAACCTTCTACTACAAACTGTCTCATTTCGTTGGCCGGAGCGAAATCATCTTCGTTGAATTTGTTAGGGTCAAATGGCCTTATTCCAGCAGAACGAAATCCCGAAACTGCTTTCTCCATCGATGCGACTTTTACGAACGCTTTATTTAACAGCTCAGCTACGTCATATTCAGTGATCTTTTCATGGCCTGTTGTAGTTAAATAAATATCATACTCCCTGTATAGCGCATTTTTTAAAGGACCAAAGAAGGATAGGTCAAGGGTTGAAGGTGATGGGAAGTATGTGGCGGAAGGGACACCATATGAATATGATTTGACTTACAGAAATCGTATGCCTCTATGGATATATGGCTTGAATGGTTGTCAAGGATAAGGAGAATCGGTCATTTAAAGTGGATTTGCCTGTTTTTCGAAGTGCATTAACCAATCAAGAAAAAGTTCAGAATTCATCCATCCATTTTTTGAACATTTATAGTTAGCACCAGTTGGCCCATTTTTCTGCAGCGCAGGAGCCATTCTCTTTCTGGGATATATCAGCATGGGCGCGATATAATTTCCTGTGGCACTCATGCAAAATACGGCTGTAATGGTCCTCCCTCTTTCACCTGAAATAGCAGCTCCTACTTTTTTTACACCCTTACGTCCATAAACCTTCGGGCACTTCTTCTGTACAGTGGTTACACCCGTCTCGTCCATATTATATATCCTGTTTGCTTCAAATTTAAATTTTTGTAAAACTTTCTCGAGATTTGAATAAAAAAGTTTTAACTCGTCCGCATTAAATGCAGCAATTCGATTAAGACTAGTCCCCTCAGGCTGTCTCAATGATATTTCAGGATTTCGCTTGAGAAACCCATACAACCAATCTTTGCCTGCTAACTGAGTTTGTTTATTGAAATTATTTGGAATATTTTTCTGTTGAGCATAATTAAACGCTAACTGCCTCAGTTGTCGGGGCGTTACGCCGTAAAACAATTTTGCGAGTGTCAGAATATAGTGGGTTAATTCAGCTTCCACTTCTGCTGTAAAAATCGCCTTTCTACCGAGATGGGGATTTTTAGTTGATTTAGAGAAAGCTTTTTTCTGAGTGTTGATTCAGGAATACCAAAAGACCTCCCAACTTCTCGTATTTTCCTCCCATCGTTTCTAATTGCATTCAGTGCAGTCTCCAGCAATTCATCACTATATTGATGGATTTCAGTCTTTCGAACGTAATTTCGTGGCATCTGAAAATAAAAGACGGATTTTAGTACCCAAAAACGATAACAATATTGCTTCATATTTAATTGATTAGTGGGTAACCGTGCGCATTTTCGCGCACGGTTACCCCACTATGGTTTAAAAACGTAATTACATCATCCTACAAAAATTACTTATCTAAATGCAACCAAATGGTGTGCATATATGCAGCAGATGATATTCTTTAAGAATATAATTATTTCAAAACAAGTAGTTAAGATTTACGGACTCACCGTCTTAATTTGTGCAAGTGGAAAATAGTAACAAAAACCTCAAATGCACACTTTCGCCTTTCACTAAGTACACAACTCAACTGCAGTGGCAGTTAATGGCTTCAGAGACTCTGTGCATGTTCCCGCTTAAGCCTGTTCGGGAGGGACTCTCAGTATGCCGCGTAATTTGAATTTTAATGGTGCGCACCGTTCCCCACCGCGCACGGTTCCCCCACTTTCCCCTACACAGAGTGGCCCAAAAGTCTGGAAACGGCCAATTATCTCGTAAATTGCTAGTTATAATTGTACAAAATTTGAGGTACACCTATTTTGGGATACAGAGATTCCATATTTGATATTTGCAATGTTGCCAGATTTGCCGTTTCTCTGATATTATTAGTAACTTTGGGTTTTCAAATGCATCACCCTGTATATTCAGTCATTATTAGAATCTTCTATTCAATACGAGTTCAACTATATGTAACACTTATGATTTTTTATAGTCTGGAAGGTCTTAAATACATAAAACAGAAGTCTGCCAACGCCTAATTGATTTCAATAAATTTTTTGATACTAATTATTTTCAACTACATTAAAACGTAACAATTGATAGATTAGACCATTTTTTAACAATAGTTACGTTATTAAGTGTTCAAAATGTGCTCAATTTGTGAGTTGACAGTACCCTAATCGATGGTAGAATGCGTCTACCACATTTCTCCATGATTGTCTAGAAATTATTTGAGATTAATCGATAATTCGTTGCCTTTGCTCTGCAAGACTTGGCTGGTTAAGTTTTGTAAACTGAATTTAAGTATCCTAATAAAAATAATCTTTAGGATTGAAATCGGGTGAACGTGGAGGCCATTCAATTCTACCTTGTCTACCAATTTATCGTACGAATATCTCATCTAAATAGCGCCGAACATTTACACCACTACTAAATTTCTTCGATAAAAAATGACCCAATTGACTAAGTACCTACTGTACCTGATCATACATTTAATTTTTGTGGTCTGGTATGGTTTTTCACGCATTCAGTGTGAATTTCATACGAGTTCAACTATTCAATACGAGTTCAAAAATATGTAACACTTATGATTGTATGTAGTCTGGAAGGTCTTAAATACATAAAACAGTGCAAAATATGTAGATTTTAATAAATTTAAATATTTAAATGTAGAATGCTGTGATATTGACATTTGTTCACGATTTACATTATAAACTAAAAGTGACAGTAGTTGTGTTTCGAAAAGTTCTGCAATTTAAATTGCTTCTCTAAAATGCCGTTCTCTAAACCGTTCTCCTATTCATAAGGCGACGGTACAAAAATCTGTAAAGCGATTTGAGAAATCTGAAGAAGGTAAAACAGATGGAAAGAGAAAAGTTTTGTTGAAGATCCACATACATCCTCAGGCAGGGTTGCCAAGTACATGATGTAGGTCGTTCTTCAGTCTTACGTATATTACGTAAAAATAAGTTTAAACCATACAAAATAAACTTATTGCAAGAATTAAGTGAAGATGACTTCGATCTTAGATTAGAGTTTACTGAGGTAATGATGGATAAAATTGAAAATTATTAAAATTTCGTTAACAGAATATGTTTTCCGATGAAGCAATCTTTACACTATGTGGAAGTGTAAATCGACACAATTTAAGGTACTGGAGTGACGCAAATTCACACTGAATGCGTGAAAACCATACTCAAAGACCACAAAAATTAAATGTATCGTCAGGTATAGTAGGTACTCAGTCAATTGGGCCATTTTTATCGAAAAAAATTTAACGTCAGATAGTTGGTGTAAATGTTCGGCGTTATTTAGATGAGATATTTCCCGGACGATAGATTGGTAGACAAGGTAGAATTGAATGGCCTTCACGTTCACCCGATTTCAATCATAAAGATTATTTTTATTAGGATACTTGAAAAATTCAGTTTACAAAACTTAACCAGCAAGTCTTGCAGAGCTAAGGCAACGAATTATCGATGAATCTCGAATTGTTTCTAGACCATCATGGAGAAATGTGATAGACGCATTCTACCATCGATTAGGGTACTGTCAACTCACAAATTGAGCACATTTTGAACACTTAATAACGTAACTATTGTTAAAAAATGTTTTAATCTATCAATTGTTACGTTTTAATGTAGTTAAAAATAATTAGTATTAAAAAATTTATTGAAACAATTAGGCGTTGCCAGACTTGTGTTTTATGTATTTAAGACCTTTCAGACTACATAAAATCATAAGTGTTACATATGGTTGAACTCGTATTGAATAGGAGATTCCAATAATGACTAAATATACAGGGTGATGCATTTAAAAAACCAAAGTTACTAATAATATAAGAGAAACGGAAAATCTGGCAACATTGCAAATATCAAATATGGAATCTCCGTATCCCAAAATAGGTGTATCTCAAATTTTGTACAATTATAACTAGCAATTTACGAGATAATTGGCCGTTTAAAGACTTTTGGGCAACTCTGTAATATTTAGGGGAACTTCTCTAGTATACAGAAGATGGATTACATCCTCTGATTTATTAGCAGGTGTAAAATTTTAGTGTTGTATTTTTCCTGAGTTATACCTCTGTAGTTTTCTGGCTGTTTTTTATTTCTTTTTTTATTAGAAGAATTAGTTCGCTTGTTCTCCATTCTTTCGTTATTTCTATTGTGTTTAATAATTTTATTAATTAATGTTGATAATTTTTCTGCCATAAACATTTTGATATAAGGTTACATGCTCGAATAAATTAACTTGCAATATAAAAGGCAAATATCGAGCACAGAATTAATTTAATCTTGCCCAAGTACTTTCGATCCCTAGATCATCTTCAGGGGCATTTCGTACATTGTCTATAGAAGCCGGAGACAGGAGACAGGAGAAGCTGTCTTTTAAAAAATTTTAAAATGTTTGTTCTTCCTTGTGTAGTGTATTGTAATGTTCCATTTTATGTTTATGACATTTTACTCTTATCGGATAGGCCACAATTGACGAAATGCCCCTGAAGATGATCTAGGTATCGAAAGTACTTGGGCAAGATTAAATTAATACTGTGTTCGATATTTGCCTTTTATATTGTCAAAATTAAACATTTTGTTAAATTATACAATTTCACACGAGTTCTTGTGACCTAACTTATATTTTAGAGAAATAAGCAAAAAAGTATTCTGTTTGTGACGCAGCCCCTCCACAAAGATAACAGTTGTTTTGACCAGTATATATCTCTATAATAAGAACCTATATTTTTCATGCAGTCAATTTTTTGGACTTAATTAGTTATTAAAAATTAAGGCAAAAATAATGTAAATTTTTGCATTTTTGTCTATCAGCAAAAAGTGAAGCATTTGAAACAAATTTGAGAGTACGAAACTTATAAGCCATATACACATCTTCAAGCTTCCAGTCACCTTTTCTATCTATCATAGCATTTTCTTTATACCATTTCCATCCATTTTCTTTTGGCGGATCCCAGTTCAATATTATTTTCGGCTACCTGTGCTCTGGCATTCTTGGTACATGCCCGTATCACTGTAGGGCTCTGTTTTCCAACTTTTTTGTAACTCAGCATTGTATTTCTATTCTGTTCCATATTTCCTTTATTCTTATTCTATCTTCTCTGAAGACATCTTCTCTTAACATTCAATTTAACTGTTCTTATTTTATTTCATATTGTTGATTGGCCATACTTCCGCTTTTTCGCTCCATATAGGGTAATAATTAGCACTATGCTCTAAAGGATCCTTCTTTTTATTTTTGTTTGGTTAGATTGTTGTTTCATATTACTCCATGAAGTGTTTTTGTGGCTTGTTTAAAAAAATAATTTACAAGCGATCTGTCGTCTGGAAGTACCAGAAGGTGGGAAGTTTTTAAGGGTACAAACGGTTTAACACGTTTTCAGACAAGACTACAAGCTGAATGAAAATGTTAAATACCAAAATTGTGAAAAATGCAAAGGTTTACAACTTTTGTATTTACACTTTTTTCACATAAACTGAAAATTTATCTGAAAAATTTTTTATTTTTATCTTCCACAAGAAAAAATTATTTTTTCTTGAAATTTTGTTAAATCTGTCTCAAACACTTTGTAATTATTTTTATGTATAATAAAGAATCACCATAATTTTTAATCGAAATTTCTCACGTCAACACATTGCTTTTTAAAAAGTTGGTATGCTTTTTATTAAATGTTTCTTTTTAATAAAATTCACAGTTTAATCCCTCGTGAAAGGGAAAAAGCTAGTTTAAGAAACCTCAATAAAGAAATAAAACGAAGATGTAAGGCCGACAAAAAACAGTACTATCAAAGTATATGCAAAGAAATTGAGAGACATGGTCAGAATAATCAGCCGAGAGATCTATTTAGAAAAATACGCTACCTGACAAGAGACTTCAGAGCCAGAACTTGGGCCATTGAAGATAACACTGGAACCCTGAGAACAAACAGAGAAGACATAGCAGAGACATGGAGATCGTATTGCAGGGACCTATATAAAGATGATCAACGCCAAGAGCTTGTTAGCCAAATCTCTGACGAGGTGGAAGAAGAACCTGATATACTCGAAAATGAAGTAAGACAGGCTATCAACAAGCTCAAATATAACAAAGCACCAGGTCCAGATATGATAACAGCAGAAATGCTTAAAGCCACAGAAGAAACCGGCGTAAAGTTACTTCATCTACTCTGTAACCAAATATGGCATTCCAAACAATGGCCTGAAGACTGGACAAAATCTACAATAACGACCATACATAAAAAAGGCAGCTTCCATAAATGCGACAATTATAGAACTATCTCTCTTATATCCCATGCCAGCAAGATAATGCTACATATAATCAATGAGAGACTGAAAACATTCCTTCAAAGAGAAATTCCACAAGAGCAAACTGGATTTACCAAAGGTAGAGGCACTCGAGAACACCTGCTGAATATAAGACAGATAATCGAGAAATCTAGGGAATTCAACATCCCACTATACATCTGTTTTATAGATTACCGTAAAGCGTTCGACAGGGTCAAGTGGAGACACTTATGGCGAATACTAAAAGAAGTAGGCGTACCACAACATCTAATTACGCTTATAACCGAACTATATGAACACACTACTGGATCAGTTAAAGTACTTGACACACTTTCGAACGAATTTCATCCAGAACGGGGTGTCAGACAAGGATGTATACTATCTCCACAATTATTCAACATATATGGGGAGTATATTATGCGAAGAGCACTTGAAGGATGGGAAAAGGGCATCTCAATAAATGGTCATAAACTAAACAACCTACGTTTCGCAGATGACACAGCCCTTCTTGCAAATAGTCAAGCAGAGCTGATAGAACTTATACGACTGATCGAAAACGAAAGTCAAATATTTGGTCTGCAATTAAACATATCAAAGACAAAGATCATGATAGTGGATAGACTACACAACAATCATCCACACATAACCACAATTGACCGGTTCGAGGTTGTGAGCTCATACTTATATCTGGGATCATTAATCACAAACACAGGGTCATTACAAGAAGAGATTAAACGTAGATCTGATCTAGCAAAAGTTGCCACAGCAAAAATGACCAAAATATGGAAGGACTGTCAAATTTCAAGAGCGATAAAGATGAGGTTGATCAACTGCTTAATATTCCCAATACTGACCTACGGATGTGAATCTTGGACTCTGAGACAATCGGAGAGAAGAAAGATAGACGCCACTGAAATGTTCTGTTGGAGACGAATGTTACGAATTCCTTGGACCGACCGCAGAACAAATAATTCAATTTTAAGAGAGCTAAAAGTTAGCCAACGACTCTCTAGTAAAGTCCATCTCCAACAATTAAAATATTTTGGGCATGTTATGAGAGCAAACACAGAAAACATGGAAAGACTCATAATACAAGGAAAGGTAGAAGGCCGAAGATCACGAGGAAGATCCCCAACAAGATGGATAGATCAAATTACAGGAATATGCCAAAGACCTATGCATGAATTAAAAGAAATGACCAGAGACAGAGATCTCTGGAGACGGACAATACACGACATCACGTCGACCACTACACTCCCCCTGGGGGGTCAGGATTGAAGAGAGAGAATCCCTCGAAAAAAAGTAAGTTTTCATGTTACATTGATCAACGAACAAACTGTAAATTCCTAGAACAGACATTGTTAAAAACATGCGAAAATAGTTTTTAATAGGATTTAAATGAGATTTTATCAAAAATTTGACTGTTTAAAATTTTTTTTCAGTAAAAAAGTTAATATATTAAATTTTTATTACATTTATGCCATAGAAAATCTCATAATAGATAAAGTAATATGACAATTAATAAAATTCTTAGTGTTTTCACATGCGAGCGATCCTTTTTCGTACGACATATGACAGTGTAATTTTCGAGTAAGTTTTCTGAGTAATTTAGGGTTGCCTAAATCAGATCCCTTATTTTTTAGATTTAAAACCGTCATGATATAACTGTACACATTTCTATGATTTGCAATTTTGTTACAGATTCAAAATCCGTCAAAAAGAAGAAAGTGGAGTCCGTCTTAAATGAGTAAGGCCCTTGATGCAGTTCGAAATAAGAAGATGGGGTGGAAAAACGCAAGTAAACATTAAATGTGCCGAAGACAACACTGATGAGATTAAGCAAAGATACGTATGGTACGCCTATCGAACCAGCACAAACAAAAAGAGGCAGACCTACAATATTGGACAAAAATCTGGAAGACGAGCCAGTTCAATATTGTTGCCCAGAGAAATGGCATTAATCATCCATTCAAAGAAGAAATAGTTAGTAAAAAGTGGGCAAATGTATTTCTTAAATGGCACAAAACAAAACTGTCAGAAAAAAAGCCCACAGGAACATCTTATAACAGAGCTCTTGGGTTCAAAAAGGAAAATGCGCAGAAATTTAATCAACTTCTTGTTGAGAATTTGTACGTTAAAAATGACTTTACTCCTGATAGAATCTATAACGAAATCAGTGTGGTGCAGTCTAAAATAACCAAAGTTATAGGCCTTAAACATAAAAGACAGGTTACTGCCCTGACATCAAGAGAACGTGGAGCCCTTATATCGATTGTTGCTTGTATGAATGCCACTGACTCATTCGTCCCTCCTTTAGTAATTTTTCCGAGAAAAATGTAAGTAAGAAATTGAAAAAAGAAGCTCCATTAAAAACAACTTTTGCAGTACATCCTTCAGGTTGGATTCAAATCAACTCCTTCACTCAATGGTTTAAGCACTTTATCGACTTTGTCCATCCTACAAAGAAGAAACTTGTGCTGTTACTCTTAGATCGCCAGTATACATTCAAAATATTGAAGTGATCGATTTGACAAAACACACCATGTTACTATTGTGTCCATACCACCTCACTCCCCACACAAACTTCAAACTTTGGACAAAAGTTTCATCGGTTGTCTCAAAACTTATTACAGTGAAGAAATAGGACAGTGGTTAAGAAACAATGAACGGCCACTTACAGCTTATGATGTAATGGAGCTGTTTGGCAAAGCATACCTTAAATGTCAAACAGCTGAAATTGCAATCAATGAGTTTAAAGCCAGTAATATCTACTGAACAAGAAGCTGTTTTCTGATGTCAAATATATTGAAGAATCAAACAAAATGCGAGATTCATCTTTCTACGAATCCATGTTAAAGCAAAAATTGGCAAGTAATGAAAGCTTTACAGGGATCAGTGAACAATGTGTTATAACGATGGATGAATCACAAGTTAATGCAGAGTTTCACCCGAATCAACCGTCAACATATTTGGCAGGTCAGGTTAATTCTGTGTTACTATCTACATTTGACAATCCTCATAGTCCAAAATCCTCTATGATAAGCCCGTTTGAGATCACTCCTATTCCAAAAATCAAAAAAGGACCGCCAATAGGTTCCGGAAAGCTTGCAGTTTAACAATCATCACATCTTCTCTTTATAGATCTGTTGATAAAGTTGATACAATCTAAAAAAGCTAAAGTAACCATAAAAACTAAACAGCAAGAATGTGCTGAGGTTTCAAAATCAACCGTGACAGAAAAGGTTTTCTGGTAGCAGGACCTTCTAGAAAAGGGAAAGAGATAGTAAAAAGATATCTTTGCACATTTTGTGACAGAAAATATTCGGAAGATTGTAAAGGAGAACTTGGGTCTCCCCAATTGGGTGCATTATGTGTTCGTTGTGGGCCCAAGTGGGTTGTGCTGGGGCTGATGAAGATGCCTAAATCTGCGATTTTTGTAGATAAATCAATAGTTGTCCTAAACATTTTTATATATTTTGTGTAGTATATTGGAAATTGTTGCAATATTTTTCCAATTTTTTTTTCCAATCTTTTTCATTATGGTACAACTTTATAAATAATTATTAACAACTATTTTGCGAACTCTCCAAACGCTGGATTTCGGAAAATACATATTTTTTATAGTGATTTTTAATTATTATTAATGAAAGTTGAATATAAATGATTCAAAACATTATAAAGTATATGGTATGTACTTTTATAACATTTTCTTTTGCAATTTTTCATACACATGAAATGAAAAACAAAATGTGGATCCGGTTTTGGCTATTTTACTCAAAAACAGTGAAAATACCAAAGTTGTAAACTTTCTGTTATCTATAAATTTCCTGTAACAATAAAACACTGAAAACTTTGTTTTCAAACTTCCACAAAATTTATTTTAAATCTTATCACTACAGCTGTTTCGGCTGATTGCCTTTCTCAAGTGATCTATTTTTGGCTTGGGTTTACAAATTTATAGTCTCTAATGAAATAGGTTGAGGAGGGGAGAACTGTTTGTCTCAAGTTGGTCATTCAGAATTATATCTGTGTTTTTTAATTTGTTGATTTCCATAGATTCTAACAAAGATAGCTTAAGGCCTTTATTTTGAATGTGAAGAATTTTAAATTTGTCATTAAAAGAATGATTATGATCTAGAAGGTGAAGTGCGTATGTCGAATCTGTTTTTCTATTCTTGAAAGCCCTTTTATGTTCTGCTATTCGTTTATCAAAGTTTCTACCAGTTTGACCGATGTAAGTTTTTGGGCAGTCGCCACATTGAAGTTTGTACACACCACTATTTAAGTGTTTTTTATTTTGGCTCTTGTTATTTTTAATATATTTGCCTAGGTTGTTATTTGTTCGGAAAGCTGGTGTTATTCCTTTCTTTTTTATGTGTTTGGCAATTTTTGTTGTTATTTTGCCTGTATATGTAATCGAGCAGAAGGTACTGGGTTTTTTCTCTGGTGGTGGAAATACTAATTTCAGGGCTTTCTTGTGTAGTTTTTGATTTAATTTCTATTATTTCACCACCAGAGAAAAAACCCAGTACCTTCTGCTCGATCTACATATACAAGCAAAATAATCAACACAAGATTTCCGAACAAATAACAACCTAGGCAAATATATTAAAAATAACAAGAGCCAAAATAAAAAACACTTAAATAGTGGTGTGTACAAACTTCAATGTGGCGACTGCCCAAAAACTTACATCGGTCAAACTGGTAGAAACTTTGATAAACGAATAGCAGAACATAAAAGGGCTTTCAAGAATAGAAAAACAGATTCGACATACGCACTTCACCTTCTAGATCATAATCATTCTTTTAATGACAAATTTAAAATTCTTCACATTCAAAATAAAGGCCTTAAGCTATCTTTGTTAGAATCTATGGAAATCAACAAATTAAAAAACACAGATATAATTCTGAATGACCAACTTGAGACAAACAGTTCTCCCCTCCTCAACCTATTTCATTAGAGACTATAAATTTGTAAACCCAAGCCAAAAATAGATCACTTGAGAAAGGCAATCAGCCGAAACAGCTGTAGTGATAAGATTTAAAATAAATTTTGTGGAAGTTTGAAAACAAAGTTTTCAGTGTTTTATTGTTACATAAAATGAATTTCCATCAAGTAACGGTCGAATCCATCAATTATATAAATTTCCTATTTAAGTTTTTTCCATGGGACTTGTAGTTTTGCCGGAAATTATGACAAACAGTTATGCTAAGCCATTTTTTACACTTAAAAACTTTTTACCATTTTCAAAGGCTTAGGCCCTTGTCTAATAGTACTACTGAAGATTTGGAGATGCAGATACTTCACATTATACAATTTTTTATAAGAACTTACTGTTATTTGACGATACCTCTTCTTTGAGCCCTTACCACAAGGAGAACCATGAGTATCACACTTACTCCATATAGACCAGCTCGTCGTTTTGCAGTTTACAACCCGACCGTCTGGACCTTGCTCAACGATTAGACTTTCTCCTAATTTCATATCTAAAAACGTCAATTGTTATTGCCTTTTATAAATTTATTAAACTATCATTTTTAATTACTAACTTACTATCATTACAAGGAATGTGACATTTTACAATCTCAGAAGTAGAACAACTATTTTCTTCATCTTCGCCTTTTTCATCATTGTCTTTGTCGTCTTCAGGTGGTAATCGAAGTCTTCGTTTCACTCCTTTTCCACAAGATACACTACAGCTAGACCATGGACCCCAATTCGTATTTGTACATTTGGACTCGCTCTGCAAATAAAGAAGACTTATGAAATATATATATATATATATATATATATATATATTATATATATATATATATATTATATACGTCTTCATATCAAGGCGAGATCCGATTAAATCGAGGACAACCCGAGATCCACCAATAGGAAATTAATTAATGGAGTATATTGTTCATAACTATCTTTATAATTAACATATTAATCATGGCACACTTAGAGGGGAAAAGATTTTTGAACTTAAATTTTTTTGATAAATTTACAACAAAATGAGATCCGTAGCTGAAAAGGGAAGGGGAAGACTTATATACGAAATTTTAGATATTTACAGATCAACGCGAGATCAGACACTGTTGCCAGCTCTAAAGAGTATTAGTCGAGCGACCGGAGCTCGTGTTGTATTGCATATTTCCTACTCAAACAGTAAAGTAATTTGCGGTTATGGTGTTTTGTATTTTAAAAATATTGCAAGGGCAGCGGTCAGTTGAAGTAGTAAAACAAAATTCAAAGATAACAGAAGCTAAGTAATGATTATAATTTTTATGTATATTATTAAATAATTCAACATAAACTTTATAAACCGAATTACTAAAATGCTCTGTTTTATTGAATTTGTGAAATCTATTCTCAAAGCTCTTTTTGTTTATTATTTATGTACAAAATTAAAAAGGGGAAATTATTTAAACTAAACAGTTTATCTGTATAACAAAAGCTATCATTTTAACATTCTAATCGTGTTTTAACATAAAAATATTAGTTTTGTACAAGAGTAAATACAATTCCATACTGAAGAGTAAATAGACTGGAAAAAGGCTTCTAGAATAGATTTTGGTGGACACTTTGTTGCTAAAATGCAAAACCTATTTTTATTCGTTTCTAATATCTTTCTAATGCAAAATCACTTGGTCGTCCAAAAATCGTTGCGTGAGGGGAGTGGTGGGGAGCCTTACAAAAAAGTGCTAATTTGTTTTTCGTCCTTTTTCGGATCTACGGTATCCGAAAATTCATTCTTCAAATTTGCATATCGATCCGGACATTAGAAATATTTTTATTTTATTTATAAAAATACGTCAAACCATTGTTGTATATCGAGTGCCTTCATACAAAATGACTTAGAATGAGTCTGAAAACCCATATTTTTAAAATCGTTTCTCCTCGCTCTACCCCGAAAAATATTGGGTCTAGCAAAAAATGGCTTTCTATAAAAATTTATAGACCAAACATTAGAGAACATGTCGGTTTGTTTAGAATGTCGATTGGATAAATAGTTTAACAAAAAATTGAATAAATCGAAAGGCATGTCACGACGCACAGTGGCAAACGCAGAGATGCGAGGAAGGGCAATATTCATAATCTGAAGTCAACCTCAAATCGACTTTAGTAATGGCGATGTTGTTAGGGTCGATTTTACATTGAAATTCTGTTGTGTTGTATATTCGATTGCGAAAGTGCATCATTGTGCATTATTTTTTACTAATAGCACGAAATCCACTGAGCTGAGATTTTTAATATTAGAAGTTTTAAATTATTTTAATGAACAGCAGCAGGTATGACAGTGAACTTGAGTCAAAATCAGATTACGGCATGTTTCTTTCCGTAAAGTCCATTTCCATTTTCGTTTGCTGAAAGAAGCGGAAACTGGAGAATACATTTTTGTTCTAGTTTTAGAAAAATGTACCCCTACTTCTTTGCATTTGACCATGTGAACTATTCTTTTTGGGGAACATTACCTTTGTTGGACATGTACAAACTTGCTAATAAGGCTCCAGAATTGCATGAAGACTTTATGAGAAAAATATTTTGTTGTGAAAAGTTTGAACAGAAACTTTAACCAACTATTTGTAGATCCAGCTTGAAACATATAAATACAAACTCAAAAGATGCAGGAGGAATCGTGAGATTGATTAAAACCAGCACTAAACTAGACGAATGGTTGTTAAGCTACAATATGATTGGCATGATGGTAGATGAATTTCGTGCATCATGAGACCTAAGCAACCACTCAAGTCAAAACGTAGACAATAGAAAAAAAACGGATGAAAATTGACAAATATTCTGTACAAAAACTACATGATCAGTTTTTTACGATTTAATGTATTTTTCCAAAGCGTAGATCGTCTTCTCGTAATTTCAGCTAATAAGATTGCATCGCCAAATGTTCACATACCCTTACTAAATATACAAAAAAAAATGGAGAAGAGCCTAGCAAAATTTCTTCTTACTGTTAGAACTCCCAATTTTTATCAGCATACAAGAAGTACTTTTAACATTTCCAATGCTATAAAACTGTCTCTGAAAAGAAAAAAATTATTCATGCTGATCAAGAGCTTTTATAAAAAATACTAACAACCAAGGCAATTGAAAGTAACATAAATATTATGAGAATATTTTCAAATATGAATTTACAGCATATCCAATGTCACTTGTACCTGTAGGAGTTTTATCGATACCGTCAAATAAATCTGCCTTAGGTTCTATAATAGGACAGTTTACAGTTATGTCTAAATCTCTACCATTACCATTACAAAGTAACAAAAGTGTCACATTCTTAAAGGTATGAGTTTAATCCAAGCCGTTGGCAAACCCTCCAACTGCAAATCATTTGGCGACTATGCAAGAATTTTAAAATCAATAGTGTTCAAGAACCTCTACAACCCTAAAAGGATTGGTTTTGTATTTGACCAGTACTAACAATCTTTGTAATGGTCCATATAAACTTTATCCTACTTCAGACAGTATAATATATAATATTCGTGTACATACTCATCCAAACGAAGGTATGAGTATGTAGTGTGACACCAAGACTTTGACTCCCGAATCTGTTGCTAACTGGCTGGAGTAAAGAAAATGTAGAGCTGGTACCAGTTTTAAGCACGGAATCCAAGTTGAAGAAACATACATACATATACTATACTCCTAATAGGTGTAAAAGATGAGTTTATTTTTACCTTTTTGTGACGAATAATTATTATATTGGTTTTTTTCTAATTGTCAGACTGTACAGGGGCTCCAATGCTCATGTAAACGGAAACGAGATCAAATTCATTGGTTCTTGTAAATATATTATGGCCCAATGTTAAATGTTACAAAAAAGGTGATAAACCTGAACAATTTTAACCATAGAGAGTGTTACTTCTTTTTATAGTAATGAAGAGTCTAACATAGAGTAAGATAACTAACACAAGATAATAATTAAGAAATAGGTACATAGATTTAATTGTTTTTATTACTATCCTTTGTTCTTGAACGTGAAATTTGCTGCCAGGGAAAAACCGTTACAATTTTAGATGTTTTATATATCACAAGCTTTTGAATTTTAACGCCGTTACAACGTCCTTAATAAGCTTTATATAATACTAGATAATAATGTATGCAAATTTTTGGGACAAACCCCGATGTACCAAGTCACCTAGGAATCGAACACAGAAAGAGTCCCACAGGTCAATCCTTTTGATAACGTGGGTATCTGGGATGAGTGAATTTTCCTACGGGAGTGCGAGCTGTATAGCTAAATTTGGATTTTCTTCAGTAAACGAATTTAAAGGAAATATAAAGTTAATTTGTTTATAAAGCTATAGCTCGTAAACTATTTGACGTACAGTGTCCAAGTTTAGCATAAATGAACTACATATATTGAAAAATATTCCCGTGGAATCTTAATATAGTACGTGAACAGCATAGTTGGTCCCTTAATTATAAATGATATGCAAAACAGATTTGTGTTTGTAACTCTCATTCAAATTGAACGCGGTTAGATTTATTTTGTAGGTCTTTTAAAAGCGATTAAAATAAGTTTTTGACATTTTTTGTAAAACAAACAGTGGAGAAGATATGCGAAGAAAAATTGTAAAAAAATAATACTACAAATAAACAATGTCTCCGAAATTTTTTAGACTTCGAGTACTTACCAACGTGTTCTACATAATTTTATCTAAAAAATTACTTAAAATCATCTAACTCCTTAAAATGTCATCAAAACGACGATTTTGAAGCTCTTCCCACTGGTTAAAGAAGCTATTATAGATTCACACAAAAGTTGTGTATTTTCAACTCTAAATTTCTAATTTAATTAATTATTCTAATTTTATATCTATATCCATAATAGTTCTAATCTAATTTCAAAATGTTTATTTAAATAAAAATGAAGGGTTCCAGTTGAAAATTCAAAGTTGCTACACCCACCGCGTTCGCAGGGAGAATAAGAACCCCGCTATTGCATAAGTATATAGATTTTGAAAAACCATTAAAAAAGAATTCCTAAGTTTTTTCGATACGACGTCTAGTTCTCGAGATATTTGACAATCGCCTTTCTGGACAGAGCTCTTTAATAATGTAAATAATATTATTCAAACCGGAAATAAGCCGAAGGGAGTGAGAGGTCTGACTGTAAAATTCATTTGCGATGTTGCCAAATTTACCGGATCTCGGGTTGTCTACAAAATGTATATTTAGCATATACACAACGGATCGCTCGCACTGCCTCTACAGCGGATTTAGTGGAACTACTGCAATATAAAATTCACCAAAAGGGGTGCAAAATGAGGTCCAGACAAAAATCGATTTCTTTGTACCCCCATCATTGTTACATCGAGATGTCACTATATACACGTGAATACAAGGTGAGATCCAAAATCGGATCTCGCCTTGCAAAACGGATCTCATTTTGTATAGCTTATGATACAAACGGATCTCGCCTTGATATGAAGACATATATATATATATATATATATATATATATATATATATATATATATATATATATATATATATATATGTTTATATTATATATATATATATATATGTTTATATTATATATATATATATATATATATATATATATATATATATATATATATATGTTTATATTATATATATATATATATATATATATATATATATATATATATTATATATATATATATATATATATATATATATTATATAGGAAGGGTACGGTCGTAAAACATGTTAAGTAACCACATTACAGATTTCAATTTTCAAAATTGGGTATTTGACTCATAGATGAAACATTTGGGAAATAACTTCTAATTTTTATTATTTTGCAAAATTCAACATTACCATTATCACATTAAATAATCGTGTAGCTAGTATAGTTACCTCCTCACTGCATTTTCCATTTTCACCTCGACATCTTCGGTTCTCTTGAAGCTCCTTATCACATTCGTCTTCGTTCTGGGCGTGAAGAAATTTTCTGTCCCTAGTTTTTGTTCCGTAACCACAAGAGACGCTGCAACTAGACCACTCAGACCAACCCGTGACTGAACAGTCAACGTCGTCTTCTTTAGAACCGTCAGATTTATCTTCCTCTTCTTCAGATTTGGACTTTTCTGCTGAATTTTCTTCGTTTGAATCTTTTTTGTCTTCAGATTTATCTTCGTCGTCATTCGAATCTTTTTCCTCACTTCCACTCTCTTCTTCGGATTTTTTTTCTTCGTCTAAATAAATTTTTGTAACAAATAAAATATCATGGTATTAACTTAATATTAAACCTATACTCTATAGTGTTAACTAATATAACTAAGATGGACAATCTGTAAAAATGGCAACAGTTTATAATATGTAAGAAGACGAAACAACGAAACATTTTAAACGGGGTATAAAAGAAAACGTTTGAGGAAAATTAATAAACGGGATATAATTTAAAAATATTACCCTTATGTATTCAACAAACAGAACAAAGGAACGATTATGGACAAAGACGGGATTTTAAAGTTGAAAAGAAATCAACACGTTGGACCAAGTATCCTAATCGCAATATTGCAGTAATTGATACAACAATCTCTGTGATGGATGATCACACCATTATCTGTAATTTGGGTTGCATCACAACTGACTCAATATACGGACAGATTTCATTATTTATGTTTATTCTTTTGAATTCCCATTTAAAATAGTAAATAATAATATTCAGTCGGTCAGATAGCCAAGCGGACTGGGCGGCCGATTCCTCACTCGCTTCACTGCGAGTGGTTCAAAGGAAGTGAGTTCGATCCCCAGCTCGGTGTACAGAAAACAAAAAAAAGTTATTACACTATTACTGATTTACACCAGCACTTTTTAAGTTAATATTTTTACTAACGACACTATTATTGGTTCAGTTCATTATTTTTGACATGTTACATTATTGTTGAATCACAACTTTAAATAATTTTTGTTGTTGTTTGTAAAACATTTATTAATCATGATCTATTTGTCGATCACCAGATAGTAATAACTCATTTAAAATGTGTAGCAGTGTTATTGGGAAAGCTTACCAACTATTTTATTTTATAAATTTAGAGTTACTACACTCTTTGTGATATTCTTGCGTCAAGTACTTGTATACTTAATCTAATAATATTACTTGATTCATTTCTAGATTCAATACTTATGAGTCTTGAGCGATTACTTGTTGCTTTGGCAATAAATGCTGAGAATTGCGAGCAGGAAATCTCTTCACCGTCGTTATTGTCACTAGAGAGTACAAATAATGAACCTGGTGCCCAAATAGAAAACAGTGACGTTGCGAAAGTATACCACCTATACCTTCAACATTTACGAGTCATCAAGTACTTCAAGAAATTGACGTAAACAGTTTCTTTAGTAAGATTAGTAATGCTAAACCTATTACAGAATCCAACCAAAGGCAATATTACATTTCACCGATGCACTCAGATAAGGGCGACTTTGATTCCGATTATTCCGAACGAGATTCGCATTTCAGTTCTGGTGTGCAAAGTAAAACCTATAGTTTGCTTCGAGGTCCAACAATAAAACCATCAAGTAGCTCTTCTTCAAGAAGCTTTTCATTGAGTAGATCTTCTACGAGTAGCTCTTCATTAAGTAGCTCGGATGATAGAGTTGTGGATAATTTAAGTCCTTTTGATGGAACTGCTGGGTTAACTAATGAATCAAATGTTTCTTCGGAAGAGCAAAACAATAATACTAAGGATAAAAAGAGGATACATAATATTACAACCTGCGTAATAAATCGTGAGAATGATAATCGTATGAATCTGTGAACAAAAAATAAGTACCTGTAAGGAAAATGGGCCCAACTTGTGGCGAAAAATGCAAGTTAAACTGTCGTTTACGAATGAACGGGACATCAAGACAAGATATTTTTATTAAGTATTGGAGTTTGGGAGATTTGCAAAAACAAAGAGAATTCATACTATAGAAATTAAACCAAATACAGATATCCTTTAACACAAAATTTTTGCAAACTAAACACTGGATTTAATTTTACAGTAAACAGTGATCACAAAAAAGTTGGCAAAACATTTTTTAAAAATACTCTTGTTATAAACGGTCGACCAATTGCTACAGCCCTATCAAAAAAACAGAGTGTGGTTTAATACAAGATGAATTAAGCGGAAAACACGGCAAACAACGTAAATATATTGATTAAGTACAAAATGTTTAAGAATACTGTATTTTGTTATCTGTATCTGTATTTGTTTGATTATAATATAAACGTAATTAAAAAAGCCTTGATTTATTTATTAATATCAAAAACAACAATTCTCGGTAATAATTGTTAACGTGTAATACAGTCTCTTTAGATTCAATGTTAACAAATACCAAGAATCAGTTCCTAAAAGTTTAAAAACTAACGTAAACCGCAGAAAAAAATAGTAAATCAAATTGTAGTAACACAAAATATTTCATAAATAATGTTATAACTAAAAATAATATTTAATTTCGAACATTTTGCTTAGAGCAATATAGTGTTAACTTAAAATTTTTAAATACCTTTACTGTCAGTATTTTTACTTAAATAATAGTACAAAGAACCTTCCTTTAATATTAATTAGAAACATATTATGAATTAATTTTTGGTTTACCTGCAATAGGAAATGATTAATTAGTTTTTCGTTGATTCTGAAAAATCATATTTTTTGAGTTACGACACTATTGTACTATTAGTGCGATATGATACAGTTACCAAAGTTATTTATGTTTTATGTCCTATTATTATATATCTAGCTTACTACCTTATTTTTGAGCTTTTTATATTTCTTTGGTCCGTTGATGAGTAATCTTATACTTTTTACTAGTAGCTTTCCACTTCTGCTTATGTGAATTTTCTGCTACTTTTTTCTGTCTGTTATCCAAGCATTACTGTTCTTTATATTACTTATTTTCTTGAAATGTCTAGATGTCTATAACGTCTTTAACCTTGCCTGTTTTAATGCTTTACTATGATATCTCTAACTATCCTCATTTCACACGTTTCCACAAATACGTTATTTTTTTTGCATTGAGTTGTTTCTGCAATATAGGTTATAAAATAACCTTGTAACGTTTTGTCTATATAGTGATGAATTAGTGACAGTATGAAGTAAAAATTTTTTGGTAAATTATTGAAGTTATACTTCTATACGCACGGTCGGCGTTGGAAATTTGCACGAGAGTGAAAATTCTCATCCTTAACGCATTGAAAATCTCGTCGGCGGTCTCATGCTGCCTGATGTCTGTTGAGTTGTCATCTTCGTCGTCTAATACGCTCAGGTTGTCTGGACGAAGAACCGTATCAATGATGTCCTGGTCGATGAGTTCACTTTCTGAATCATCGGCTGCTAACCACTCACTTATCTCTTCTTGGTTAATTTCGTCACATCCGGCAAATTTTTTATTATAAGTTTTAATTTCTTCTGTCGTTTCTTTATAATTTTCTTCTTCAGGATCGTCAATCAAAATCCAATCAAAAAGTTAGTTCCAGCATTTTGCCAAAATTGAAGAGTTGATCTTGGTCCAGAACTCAGCACACCGATAAACAACATGTTTCATTGTTGAAAATTTGAGAATTTCGGGAACACTTTTGGATTAATTCATCTCCTGTAATAACAGATGTCTTAAGAATGCTGCTCTAAAATGTCTCTTGAATATCTCTATTACTCCCTGGTCTAACAGCTGAATTAAGCTCGTTACATTTGGTGGCAAAAATCTGACAATTATCACTATTATGTAGATTTTAAGGGTGAGTTGGCGCATTTTCAACAAGCAATAATGTTTTGATGGGAAGGTTTTTTTCATTTTAAACAGGATTTTACACTTGGGATGAATTCATTTTCGAACCATTCTGAAAATAAAGTGGTCGACATCCATGACGTTTTCTGGCTTCTATAAAAAACTGGAAGTGATTTTGCCTCCAATATCTTTTAGAGCTCTTAGTTTTTTTGATTTCCCAACACACGTCGGCATCAATCGGTGAGTAAAATTAATGGAATTGTTTACGTTTTGCGATAAAATTTACTTTTTATGACGAATCATTGAAACTCAGCCGTTTCGTAAAGAAGTTAACTATATAAATAAATATATATATATATATATATATAATATATATATATATATATATATATATATATAATATTGTATATATATAATATATGTTCATATATTATTTATGTGATAGTTTGTAATATTATTAAATGTTCATAATTATTTTAGGCTTTTGTATTTCAAAATAATCACTGTATAACAAACAATTGTCAATTTTGAAATCCGCTAGTATCATGTCTAATTGGCAAATCTTTTACGTGTTTGGTTCATACGCTGGTGTACGTGAGTTCGAATCCCAATATGAATTTACTTTTTTATTTCTGAAATATTTAAAAACCTCATGTTAATGTTATTAAATATATGTAATATACGCAAAAATGCTAAATTTTAAAATAAAATGAAAATTCACAACATACTCCAAGTTGTTTCGTTTTTTATTTTTATCTTCGTAAAGTATGTTATGTATATTGGCAGTTTTAAATACTTATGAATATTGCATTTTAATTTGTATTGTATTATTATATTGAATTATGTTGCAGTGTATTGTATCGTAATTTTTATATTAATAACAAAATAAACAATGAATTTTACTGCAGAGTATGTGTAAAAAATTTTTTTTGCATTCTACTCCTGTTATACATATATGAAAGTAAAAATATATATTTTGATTAAAATATTGATACAGTCCTTCATCTATCCTATTACAGGTCAAATGTTTATATACAGCAAACGATGCACCATATACCTATATACCTAATTTTTCTCTTTCTGCTCTCTCTTACCTATAACATTAAATATGTAATGATTGTGCAGATTGACTCCATATAAATTTGTAACGGCGAACGCGTGTATAGAAGTATTACTTCTACCGGCAGTCCCACTGGACTGCCACACCTGTTTTTTTTATGAGATTTTTGGACATTATTGGACAATATACTAAACTTTCTTCTTCTTAAATTAAATTGATAGAGTACTTAGAATGTTACCTTCTTCCTTTCACATTGGTATAGCATTATATGCATAGCACATAACAGAGATAATTTATAGAGTATCGGGCGACATCTTGATTTTATTATTTATTTACCATAGCTTGTGCTCTTCTAGAAACTGACTATATATTTCCTCTTTTCAGGCCGGTCAAGAATTAATTAGAAACAAACAAAACAAACAAGAAAACGAAATAACGCAGCCTGAATCATACAAAAACTATAGAACTTGATTCCGTTATAGGCTACCTCCGAAGATAAAGAGGAACTGCCTAAAGAAAACTGTCATTAAGATCAGCAAAGACAAAATAAAATTTAAAATCTCTAATTCATAATCTATAATTTAACATAAAATCTGAACGACAAGCATGGGACAATTTCAAGTATTTTACTACTCAGTGATCTACCATCGGTTTCTAAGAGCCTACCGTGGCATCTATTTTTGGTTTCATATATTTTACCTTTTGATATCTAGAATAATAAATATTATTATAAAAAAAAGGAAAACAAATAAAGATTTAAATTCCTATTAAAAATTCGCTGCTCAAGTAAAGTAAATTTGATGTAAGTAGTAGATATGGAGTTTTATATTTATTTAATTGTAAAAATTCACCTGAATCTTTCTGATTTTTAGATTCGTCTTCTTCCTCGTCTTTACTATCTTCTTCATCCTTTGAATTATCATCACCTTCCGATTTATTTTCATCATCTTCCTTACTATCTTTGTCTTCTTTAGACTCACTTTCTTCATCAGAACCCTTTTCTTCTTCATCGGAACCTTTTCCTTCTTCTTCAGAACCTTTATCTTCTTCACTTTTCTCCTCATCGTTTGACTTAGATTTCTCTTCTTCTTCTTCCGAAGCCTTGCTATTTTCTTCTTCGTCTGATACTCTAGGTTTTTTGTGATGATTTCGTCTATTACTTTTTCTTGAACTGGTTTTACAGTACTTTGCTATACCTGAAAATAAAATAAGAAAAGTTTAGAATAGATATTGATGTGGTAAAAATTAAAAGTGGTACGTTATTACTAAAAAGTAAGAATTACTGCTGACGTGGCTGTCATTTCTTAGGAGCAATAGTTTCACTTCTAGTCGATTATTCTTTATTTAAGTTTCATCTTCTATCGAAGGTTGGAAATCATCATGACTGTGAGGACCCTGTTAACTGCCGCTCTAAAAAGTTTTACTCTATTACCAACCATTCTCTCTTTGTAGTAAGTTTTAAGCCATAATATTCTTCGTCTTTCTAAATTTTTTATTTTCGATTTTTATCTTGCACAATAAGTTGCAATAATGAATAATTTTGTCCTGTCATCACATGTCCTTAAGTACTCAAGTGTACTTCTTTTCATAGTCAATATTCTTTTTGTTTCATTTGCTTGCCATATTTACTTCATTTCTAGGTACTTCTACGTTTAACATTCTTCAAATCCATGATATTCGTAGAATACTTCTGTAACACCAACATCCAAAGGCGCCCAACTTATTAAGATGTACTGGTTTTTTTGTCCATGCTTTCAAACTATAAAGAAGAGTAAAGAACATGTAATACCGAAGCATCCTTAGGCGTAGTCTTAACCATTATATCTTGACAACAAAAAACCTTTTTACGTTTAACAAATGATGCACGTGCTATTTCAACACGCGTTTTATTTTCTTCGGTTTGATCTACATTTGATGTTATCCATATTCCCAAGTATTTATAGGTATCCACAATCCTAATTACAGTATCTTTAACAATTAATTGGATATTTGTATCTCCTGATTTAATTATGATCATGCATTTAGTTTTCTTTAAATTCATCCTTATTCCGTAGTCATGACAGCATTCATAAAGGCGTTGCTTTACGTTCTGTAAATAATTGTTATAATCCTTTATCATTACTGTATCGTCTGCAAAACGTAAGATATTCAAAACTTCTTCATTGATAGATATACCTTCTATTGAATCTGAGCGCTTCTTTAAATACCACTTCACTTTAGACATTAAGAGTAGTGGGAAAGCATACAACCCTGGCTGACTCCTCTCTGTATTTTGATATCTCAGGTGTTCTGATTGTCAACTCTTATCTTGGCAGTTTGATCCTAATATGGATAAGATAAAATTTTCATATCACAACTGTCAATACTTTTGCTTTTTATGTTAAACTTTATCAAATACCTTTTCAAAATCTACAAAACATAAGTATGTTCTGATTGATACGCATGCATCTCTGAGCCAGCACATTTAAGCCCACCTGTTTGGGAAAGTATGTCGTATTTATTTTCATATTTTTACATGCTTGTACTTTCTTTTACTGTACAACAATATGATCTAATTTGATGATATATTCTAACTCATTTGCTTTAAAATATATTGTTTCCTGTAAAATCTCATAATTAAACTGGCTTTAAACATATTTAGTCTGTTCAAAGAATTTGACTTCTTTTGTTATTTTTGGAAATTATTTCAAAGCGCCCTACAATAGAGTTGATTTATGGTATGCAGTTGCCCTACGAACTATTGACTACCCACCCCTTAGAAGGGGTGCAGAATGATGCACATTTTTATCCTTAAAAGGGCGAGACACTATAAATCAGTCGTATTTTTGTGGGTATCCTCTTGTTTTTATTATTTTTCCATGTCTTTTTGCTAGTCAAAAGTTTTCTACAACTGTTGTGGTACATTTGACCTCTGTACTCGTATGTGTTACATTTCTGGTGTTATTTCTATTCTAGAACATCTTTGTCAACGAGTCTTGTCCAATTTTCATGCTCGCTCTGACCCGACAAGATTGGAGCTCTTGGCAGCCATATTGCTGGCTGATCTAGTCACCTTCGTCAAAGAGTTCTCTTTGCAATATTCCGATATTTGATTCAACTTAAATGCGACAAAACGCCGAGATTTCGACGCTGTTCTTCTTCTTGTTTTTCGCACCCAACGGAATTCTTATAGGAAAAGGGCCAAAGGTATTATGTTTGACACAGTCTTTCTAGTTTAGTAGATTGAAAAATTCTACTGATTCGACGCTATTCTTTTCAAATTGATGGCATTGTACGCGTTGTCAATCTGAGCACAGTTTCAGATGGCATCCAACAATGTCCTGTGGTCAAAATATGACCTCCGCTTATTAATCAATCCATATTTTATTCTTACCTAGTTCTTTTTTAGTATATCAGCTTTACTTTTTAGCTGTTCTAAAAAACATTCTTTTTGCTACATACCATTACCAGATAGACTCTATTAAATCTTTGTATATTAAATGGTAGAGTAATTCTACAATTTACTAATTATTTAACGTGAAGATCAAATACAGTTTGTACATTCTTTATGAATAATTTCAGATTATGTAGGAATATTAACACCATATGCCAATAGAATAAATTGTTGATTATATTTTTATTATCTACACTTTACAGAGACTGGTAAAATTGTCTTTGATCTTTCAATATTTTCTCTATGTGATATTACTTTATAATTAATAAACAATAGACGTTTAAACATTGACAATAATTTACCCATTCTAATATAAGATATAAAATGCGCATTAAAAAACATGAAAACTGAAAAATAACCTGGTCCCAATTTGATTCACAGTAAAATTGTAGAGCTCTTAGAAGATCAAAATTTGCAAGTCAAAAATTCAGATTTTTGCTTTAATCTGTAATCTTCGCATTTCTACTTTGGTGCTTTATTCACAGATATCGCTATAGCGTCCATATTGAAGCCATTTTTCTATTACATGTTTTCATAGTAAAGATTTAATTTCACTTTTAGAGCTTTTGTAACAGTAGCTCTGATGAATTCTGGTGAGACGCAATACCTATAAGCGAATATACAGAGGCCCTATACGTGAAATAAATTTTAACTGTCTTTTCTTTTATTTTGGTTTACTCATTATGAGTACAAGAAACCAGTGCCCAAGGATTTTTGCTTCGTCTGTTTTGCCTTCGAATTTATAGAAGGTACAGATTAAAGCAAAACTCTGAATTTTGGTTTCGCCGACCAAGAAATCTTCGCATTTCTCCTGGAGTTTTACTATGGATAGTTCAGGGTGATATGGTGAATCGAGTGAAATGGTGAAACGCTCTATTTCATTTTCCGGTACACAGATGTCTCTGTAAATCTATATGTCGACAGTGTATTATAATTTATGCAGCGAGCACGTTGTGAAAACCAGCCCAAAAACCGGATATTTGTGCAAATGTTCCCGCTTATATATCATGCATCTTATAGGAAGCCACGTCCACGATGTATTTTTGGATATATTCTGCCTTCTTAGACTATTTATATACACATAAACATAACCTAGAAATCGTTGCCTCTAACATTGTGAACTTCTTGCTGTACTATTCACCATTTCATCCATGGTAAATGGTAGAAATGGTAGACTCACTCAAGGGTGATATGGTGAAGTTCTTTTCCAATGAGTCTGGATCTCATCGCTGGATATCCCCTTGCAAGACTATGATGACGACGTGAACGATAATGATTTTTGTATATGGTGTGGTGAGCTGTACAGTTACACTTAAAAGAACGTGTATGGGATCGAATGCATTAGCTGCTGGAAAGATTCGAACGTAGTTATGAGGTTTGAATCGTTTGTAAATGCCCCTTTGTCCGCTTCTTGTCGATCGACGATGATAAGTATAATAAAGGTTGAAGTTATGCAGAAAAATGTTGATTTATTGACAGCTACTGGTAATTACACAATATGATGTTGGTTAGGTAACTACTTATAATAAACTGTGCTCACATGAGCTCAAATCCCCAATTTATAATCTCACAAATAATTCATACCTCAGCACAGAGGTTATTGCTTGCGTATTGTATCATACCATACCAACAAACTTTGCTTACATTACAATTTAATCTAGGCCTTAATTGCGACACTTAGGAAGTTCAATTAGAAAATATATTATTCGGCAATTTATTTAGTTGTAGGTAAATGAACTAATTATTAAAATATTATACGATATGGTTTTACAATGGCTCACTTATACACGGTGAAACTATAAAAGATTAAGAAGTTAAGAATAATGTGAGATTACAAATTAAGGGTTTAATTTGTAATTGAACACTGCCAACTTTAGCTGTACGAAGACTTTTTAAAATATGAATCCATGTGTGATATATGTGGTGAAAAGCAGAAGAAGTAAGTTTACAATTTCACCCCAAGTGCCTTCGCCATTTCACCCTTATGCATGGGTAAAATGATGAATTTAATAAAAATAAATATTGTTTTTTTTTTAAACATTTGTAATGTCTTAAATAAACTATGACACTGTTAAGTTGTTGCCAATATAATTATGAAAGAAGTGTATTTTTATTTCGTTTAAATAAACAATTTCTTGTCTTCTACACAACTTCACAACTTTTTTGTTCACCATATCACCCTGATTTACGGAGTTTATAGTGGAATAATCAGTAATAAATTTAGAGCTCCTGAAATTTAGTAAAAAGTGTTACACACTGTATTTTACCTTGACATGTCTGATGTTGTACTAGTTGAACATAACAATTCTGCGATTTCCTAATATCTACATAACTCCTCATTCTTGTTTTCTTTCCGAGACCACAGGGTACTGAACAAGGTGTCCAATCTCCCCATTTAGTAGTAGCGCAGGCATCTTCTCCCGAAGATTCTTCTTGTTCATTAGAATCGCAAGGTTTTTCGTAAACACGTTGCCTAGTAAAATGTAGTTTGGCAATTGGATTCATGGGTGCACCGTCTTCATCGTAAAATGGTGATCGTGGATCATTGGGATTGTTAGGAGTTATTGGCATGATAAGTTTTCGTGAGAATCGTAGAGGATCAGAAGACTAAAAATAAAATTTTCTTATTTTCTATAAAATAATTATAAATCATATTAATTTATAATAATATATCTGTGGCTTGGAGCTAAAAGCGCCTATGTCAATGTCAATTTCAACCAATACCCGATCCATAAGTTTAATGGTGGCCAATGTCAAGATTAATGAATTCACATAACGTTAAGCTAAAAGGGCCAAAGTAAACTTTGGCCCTTTTAGTATTATTATTTTGTGAAATAAACAGTTGGCGATTGTCTACATTGGTCTTTCTAGGTAGTGTGAAAGGATAGAGATAACTGCATTTTAGCATCCGCAGTGTTGTCGGCTGTCATTATCAGTAGTGCCATTGTCACGTTGAGAAGTTGTACATTGTAATTTCAGTTTTTAAGTTGAATTTTAAGAAAAAATGAATGTTAATCTACGGACAAGAAAGATTTTAAAAATGTGTAACACTGACGATTACAGTAATGGTAAGTGATAAGATAAATTTAAAACATTACACTAAAATGTAATACTCGCGATTTTGAGGTTACATTTTGTGGCGTGGCTAATAATACGACCGGTGTTAATTTTACTTAAGTAATTTGTTGTACCAAAATTACATTTGAATATTACTTATATTACTAACCTTCATCGTTTTCTTACAGAGTCGACCTCAGTCAGAGATAATGAAATCATAGGAAATATAGATTTAAGTGATCCAGAACCGTTTGAAGATAGTGGTGATGAATATGTACCAACAGATTCTGATAATGACACTGACGAAAACCAAGTAGGGCAGTTTGAAGATGTTAACAAAATAACTGTAGTAGATAACAATCCACAATTGAGTGGTCCTGCTGAAAATCAATCACGCAGAGGAAGAAAGAAAGAAATACTAGATGAAGCTACAAGGAAACGAAAGCGGAATCCTTCAAAGTGGATAAGAAATGTAAGAAAATCGTTGAAAACTCAAGGTAGAGCGTACACGTCAGTCTGTGGAAACAAAACAATACCTGCTAAGCAGCTGAAGGCAGCCTGCATATGCAAAAAAAGTGCAGTGAAAAATTTACCCAGGAGGAACGACAAAGACTTTTCACTGGATTTTATCAGTTGTGTAGCTCTGGACAAAACCAGTTAATAGCAAATTCCATAGAAGAAGAGGAAAAGAAGCTCCAACGATTAAGACGTAATGATGGTAATCAAAGTAGGCGAAAGTTTACTAGAAAATATTTTTTATCACAAAACAGTGGTAAGAAAATTGAAGTGTGTCAAAACATGTTTTTAAATACATTTGACATAAGTTTGAAGAAAGCGCGAGTAATTGTTGAAAAGAAACGGTCTACCGGAGGTTTATGTCCGGAAGATGGACGTGGAAAACATGGAAAGCAATCTAAGGTTCCAGAAAATGATAAACTCTTGATAAGAGAACACATAAACCAATTCCCGGCTTACCAAAGTCACTACTCGCGCTCCCATACGCACAAGAAGTACTTGTCATCCGACCTATCTATTGCTGAAATGTACCGACTGTATGTCAATTATTGTAAAGACAGAAATATTCAACCGCAAAATGCCTGGATGTATAGAAAAGTATTTGTTGAGGAATTCAACCTCTCTTTTCATAAGCCTAAAAATGATACGTGTGCAAAATGCGACAAGTTTGAGATGCAGTTAAAATGTTGTAACAGTGAGACAATACGAACGTCAATCGAAGAAGAAAAAACAGTCCATTTACAGTTAGCTGAGTCCGCCTACGAGTCAAAACGAAGAGATAAAGAAGAATGCAGTAATTCAGGTTACGTTACCATTTCCTTCGATTTACAAAAATGCTTGCCTACTCCCTACCTCAGAAGTGGTTTGAGTTTTTATAAACGCCAACTGTGGACGTTTAACCTCACTATCTATCAAACCATGGGAAAACAATCATCTTCCATATGTTACGTTTGGAATGAAACAGTGGCTGGCAGAGGTGGACAAGAAATTGGTTCCTGTATTTACCATTACCTGCATAAACTCACAGAAGAAAATAATAATATTCATACAGTAACTATGTACAGCGATTCTTGCGGAGGACAAAACCGCAATATATTTTTCGCTACAATGTTACTGCAAACTGTTTCTGAATTGAAAGCTAAAGGTAAAAACTTGACTATTAACCACAAATTTCTTGAGAGTGGTCATACTCATATGGAGGCAGACAGCATTCATGCCGCAATAGAAAAAACAAAAAAACGTACTACTGCGGATATTGAATTGCCTCGAGATTGGGCAAACTTGATACGTTTGGTGCCAAGAAAACCACCTATACAAGTAATAGAATTGGAACAAAAGGAGTTTTTAAATTTTAAATCATGTTTAAATACTCATTATGTGCATCGTAAAAAGAACACTCTAAACGAACCAGTTCAGTGGTTGCAAATTAAATGGATGCAATATTCAACCGACACCCTAGCTATCTTGTATAAACACTCGTTTGATGGTGAGTTCAAAACGTTGGATATATCCAGAAGTCACACGAAAACAAGGCAGTGTGATCATCTTCCTACACTTCTACCACTTAACAACGAACCACTTCGTTTAAGCAGAGAAAAACTAAGGGACTTAAAGGCACTTTTACCGTACATAGCTAATACAAATCGAACATATTACAATAATTTCATTGAACAAATAACTGCAGATGACAATAAAATAGTGGAATACTTTCCAGATGAACCTCAAGAAGAGGAGAATGTATCAGAATAATAGAAGTAGTATTGCCGATATTTTTTGATAACAAAAATTATATTTTTTTTATTTTTGGATACAATTTTAGTTTCTTACTACTAGTTTTAATTTTCTTACATTGAATTACAATGAACTTTGTAACTCCATAATAAATTATTAAAATTATGCTGTTATTCTTATTGTTACTTTTTTTGTTAGTACAACGAAGAAATAATTAATGAAAACGGCGAAGCACTAATAGACTTTTGCGCTAGAAATGAAATGAGAATTAACAATACATACTTTCCTCATAAAAACCAACATAAATACACTTTTAACAATAATCGAGGCCAGCGATCAATGATAGATTTTATAATCACAAATCGAGCGATAACTCCGTCACAAGTACTTGATGTCAGAGCACTAACATCTGCTAACCTGGGGACTGATCATAACCTTGTTTTATGCAAGATGCTACTAGAACGTCCGCAACGAAACAGAAAACCCCCAATGTTCATCGAAAAACATAATATAGAGTCGCTAGCAACAGAGAGTACAAAACTGCTCTATGAGAACAGGATTACCATCAAACTAAAAGAGATCGACTTAAAACCCGAATGGGGAGTAGAAGATACTTGGCAAAAAATTAAGAAATGCATCAACGAAGCAGCAGAAGAAGCGATTGGTAAGCGGAAAATTAACACGAGAGCGACAAACCACACCAAACCGTGGTTTTGCCAAGAGGTAAAAGAGGTAAAACGCAAATGCTACCTGAAATATAAAAGCACGCAATCGGAAGAAGCTCATGCAGAATATGTCCAAATAAGAAACGAAGTAAACGCCAGAATAAAATCAATCAAAAGAGAACATTGGGCCAAATTCACTTGCGACATGGACTACGACCTATATGGTGCCCAAAAGAAAGTATGGAAAATGCTCCGCAACAGGAAAAAACCAGTTAACGAGTTCGTGCAGACCAAAGGAGTACCTATAGAAACATGGCAACAACATTTTAAAGAGCTATATGATGCTGAAGAAACGCTGAATATAAACGAAGGCGAAACAGATGTGAGTGCTACAATCAATGACGAAGAAGTAGAAGCAAAGATCAAAAAGCTAAAAAACAGAAAATCACCGGGAACGGATGGTATACCCAATGAACTTTTAAAATATGGAGGCCCGGAACTTGCAAGTAAACTGGCACAACTATTTAACAAAATATTAAACAAAACAGAAACACCAGAGGAATGGCATAATAGTATCACAATCCCCATATTTAAAAAAGGACAAAAAACCTGCCCACAAAACTATAGAGGAATAACCCTCTTAAATACAACAATGAAACTTTTCACGGGTATTCTCAAGGACAAATTGGAAAAGCAAATCACTAATGCTGAAGAACAACAAGGTTTTACAAAAGGGCGGTCTATAATAGACGCAGTATTTGTAATAAAACAAATAAAAGAAAAAGCTATAGAGTTCGGCATGCCAGCGTATATTTGCTTCATTGATTTGACGAAGGCATTTGACAGAGTTCGCCTGGGAGACATTCTAAATATATTAATAGAAAATGAAACACCGACCAGTATAACAAAGATACTCCATAACCTAAATAACAACAACGTAACCAAAGTTAGAGCAGGAGACGAATTCACTGAAAATATTCCAACACCGGGAGGAATTAGACAAGGCGACAGTTTAAGCCCCTTCTTGTTTAATCTTCTCATGGGCAAAATTATCAACAAAGTAACATCTCTTAATCTCGGATATAGAATGGGCAACAAAAGAATTGGTATGGTGTGCTACGCAGACGATGCAGCAATTATTGCCGAATCAGAAGATGATCTCCAAAGGCAGCTCTTTCAGTTCTTTCAAACAAGCCGACTATTAAATATGAACATCTCTACCAACAAAACTAAATGTATGACAATAGCAAAAGATCCGCTCAGATGTAAGTTAGTGGTTGAGGACAACCCCATAGAACAGGTGATGCAATTCAGATATCTGGGCATAGATATATCAAGCACCCATGACCCAGTAAAGGACCTGAGGAGTCAGATCAACAAAGCATCTGCACTGTCAGGATGTCTGCGGGAGATAGTCTGGTCTAATCCGTATATGCGCACAGATAGTAAAATTAGAATCTATAAGACTTGCATACGACCGATCATGACATATGGCATAGAAGTGCGCGAAGATACCAACAAAACGAAACAGATGCTAAGGGTTGCCGAAATGAAAACCCTAAGAACAATAATGGGGAAAACAAGAAGGGACAGAGTGAGAAATACAAACATTAGAGAGCAGTGCAAAATTCAAGATATTGTAAGATGGGGAAGACAGCGCAAGAGGATGTGGTACAACCATGTAAGACGAATGGATGAGAATAGACTCCCAAAAATTGCCCTAGAAAACAATCCGCCTGGTTCAAGACCCCCCGGAAGACCACCTAAAAGATGGAGGGATAGTTGGCAATCTACCTCCCAAGAAATTAACCAGAGGCAGCTTCAGAATTAAACAGATCGAAAGATCTACAAAAAGTAGAAGAAGAAGAAGACTTTTTTTGTTGTGATATCCAATGTCATACACAATGAAACAAACACGTCATACATTTATGCAATAAGGGCCAAAGTCATTTTTTTTGCTAAGACTTTTGAATTTAGAAAAAAATAAAAAAACACTATATCATATTCTGCTCAAAAATATTATACATTGAGTCAAATCTGGTACATAAAGGTTGTTCGCCGGATAAGCTGTAATTAAAAATATTTTTCACCAAAACTTCAATTGCGATTTTCTGAAATATGAACATTTTGATATTTGCCCTTTTAGCTCCAAGCCACAGATATAATATTAAATCAAAATTAAAGTAATAAAAAATATTCTAAATAAATCTAAAATACATAATATATTAAACAAAATAGTAAATTCTTAGCATTATTAGCGTTTTTATGAGAAGGTATAACATTTTTTTAAATTTTTTTAATGCTTTCACGTTTAGGTATAATAAATAAGTTAACTGCTCTATATTAGAGAAGACGCAATATTAATTTTTTTTATTAACCATAATTTACATCATATCTTACGGTTAAGTACATAATTTAATTTAATTCCATTTCATTTAGTTTCTATAGGAAATACAAATATTGGGAATATACAAAATGGGAATAGTACAAAACACATGGAATGTAGGTATATTTATCGCAGGTAAAAAGATCTCAAACCTTAGGTATACAGACGATAAAACTCTAGCTCCAAAGAAGATATTTCAAGCTACGACTAGTGGACACCGAAAGCGATAAATGTGATCTTACGACAAACAAACACAAAACGAAAATTATGACAGTCGATTATTCAAATCCTAAAACGTTGTCTATCGATAATAAAATCTGATAATAGAAAAATAACTGTCGTCTTCGAGATGTGCTGGAGCAGAATGCTTCGAATCGTATGGATAAAACACATAACAAATCTCTCAAATAAACGGTAAAGGTCGTAGAGGCAGAGGTCACTTACCCACGTGATAAGGAGATCAAGTGCAAAAAGAGGCAATTCATTATCTAAGTCCATGAAAGCAGCCCAGGATAAAAGCCGATGGATAGTTGTTCGTATGATAGGAAATCACGACAGATATAATATATTGTATCGTTGGTTTTCGTCAAACACTTGGATTACAAGCTTTGTTCATGACCTGTTGTGTCCTAAACCCATTTCCACTTGCCAATATTTACTTTTTAAATCTAATATTGAAATAATTTCGCTCCGGTCACAGCATCCAAAGTGTAATCAATACTGCAATTAATAACGATACTTAACCGTTACATCATGTAATCTCCTGTAATACACACCTAATCTAGTAGAGCTATTGCTCATTTTTATCAAGACAACTGGTCAAGTTCATAGACTTTGTGATGGTTTTCTTACACCTTGTTCCTGCATTTCCTGTAACATTGTGTCGCCTTCTTCTTGTTTTGCAAACAAGACTGTTGTAGGAGCTTATTTGATGAAAGCAGAATTTAAAGTGTTTATTTGATGTTAGGATGTCGGTCACATAGCTCAGCGGGCTGTGCGGCTGCCTCTCATTCGCTTCACTGTCGAATGGTTTAGTGGATGTGGGATCGAGCCCCAGCTCGGTGTACAGAAAACAAAAAGTCTAACGCAGCAGTTTAAAATTCTAGATGAATCTGCGGCTTAGACTAGAATATGCTGGGATCTGATCGGCCTATGGTGGAGCAGTACGGCAAGAGATAAGGCTTGCGGCTCGGTGATACTCCTCCATAGATCCCTACCGGACGGCGTAACGCCTAAAAAACCGGATATATATATATATATATATATATATATATATATACATCCTACTATCATTTTGGCATCGATACATTATGCTTTTACCATCAATTTAGCATCGTCTTGCAAAGTAGCATCTGTATATCGACGCTACTTTACAAGACCTTAATAACTTTTTTCCTGTACTTGTTACAAGAATTTTAACCATCTCAATGATTAGAGATTTGATACCGTGTTGGTATTTTAAAATGTCCGCTTTCTCTTTTTATCCCTTACTGAGTTATATAAGTTTATTCCAGGAAATGTTTGAGTCTAAAATGATGGTACAGTGAAAATATTATATATATTTAGTTCAGGGTTTTACCGTTTACTCGCTGCCATTATATACATGAAAATGTATATCGCACTTTCATTATCAATCATTTTGGCATCAGAAATTTGGCATCGCTGTTGAATATAATATTACCCACAACGAAATGGTAAATTTAAGAATTTATATATATTTTTTTCATCCATAAATCATTCTAGCATCTTGTTTGATTAAAAATAACGGGTTATATATTGGGTATATATAACGGGGTATATATTGCATATTTTTGCTCCAATTGGTCCAGTCGTGATGTACAGCACCTCAAATGATAGGATTTAACCAATAAAATACAATAAGACAGAAAAGCAGCATGTCAAAAAGGCCTTAGTTATATACCTTCGTTTCTATAAGTCCAATCGTGACGTACAGTATCTCAAATGATAGGATTTAACCAATCGAAAACAATGAAATAGAAAAATCAAATACAGCAACATGTCAAAAGGGCCGTAGTCACGTATTTTTGATCCTATTAGTCCAATCGTGACGTATAGTACCTCTAATGATAAGATTTACCGTAAGGAATACAATGGGATAGAAAAATGAAATACAGCACAATGTCAAAAGGGCCTTAGTTGTGTATCTTCGGTTCTGTTAGTCCAATCATGACGTGCAGTACCTCAAATGAAAGGATTTAACAAATAAAATACAATGAGATACAATGAGGTAATGGAGTTGCATGTCAAAAGGGCCTTAGTTATGTACCTTTGGTCCTATTAGGCCAATAGTGACGTACGATATCTCAAATGATAGCACTTAACCAATCTTCTTCTTACGGTGCCTTATCCTTAAGGACGTTGGCCATTACATTTGCCCATTTAATCTTATTTGTAGCAGTTCTGAATAGTTCTATGGAGGTCATGTTCGTCCATTGCCGTAAGTTTTTAGAAAGAGTTGCAAGAGTTTTTTTGCAAGAGTTGCGAGAGTTTTTTTGCAAGAGTTGCGTCTTCTTCCTGGTCCTCTTTTGCTATTGACTTTGCCTTCGATTATAAGTTGGAGCAGTTCATACTTTTGACTTCTTATGATGTGACCAAAATATTGTGTTTTCCGTTCTTTTATTATAAGCATAAGCTCTCTTTCCTTATTCATTCTCCGCAAGACTTCCGCATTCGTCGTATGGCTCATGTAGGATATTCTGAGCATTTTACGGTAACACCAGAGTTCGAATGCTTGGATTCTTTTTTGTGTTGCTTCTGTCATTGTCCAGGCTTCAACACCATAGAGCAGGGTGGAGAAAACATAGCACTTAAGTATTCTAGTTCTCAATGAGATGCCCAGCTGGCGGATGATAGAACTTTTTGCATTTTGTAAAACATTGTACGTGCCTTTTTCAGGCGTATTCTTATCTCTAGTGAGTGGTCCCAAGTTTCATCAAGATTACTTCCAAGGTACGTTGTTCTTGTTACTCTATCCAGATCTGTTCCGTCGACATTGACCTTCACCCTTCTGTTTTGGTGCTTGCTGATGATCGTCGTTTTTGTCTTCTTTGTATTCAATTTCATTCCAAATTCTCTACAGGCTGTCATTACTCGGTCCATTAAGCGTTGCAGGGCTTCAGCATTATTTGCCAGTATGACAGTGTCATCAGCATATCGCAGGTTATTTATACATTGCCCGTTTATAATTATACCATCCGAGGTGCCTTCCAAAGCTTTCTGAAATATCTTCTCAGAGTAAACATTGAACAGCAAAGGTGATAGGACACATCCCTGTCTTACTCCCTTCTCGATATTGATTTTTCCAGATGTTTCGCTTGTTATTCTGATTTTAGCCTTTTGTTCTTGGTAAAGGTTTGAAATGATCCTTAAGTCTTTATCGTCGATATTACATGACCTTAAAATATCTATTAGTTTATAATGTTTCACCAGGTCAAACGCCTTCTGAAAGTATATAAAACACAAGTATACATCAGAATCGACATCTCTACATCTTTCAACTAGCACACGTATTGAAAAAAGTGCTTCTCTTGTTCCGTACCCATTCTTAAAACCAAACTGAGTTTGACCAGTGTGTTAGTCTAGTTTATTGTATACTCTATTGTGTATTACTCGTAGGAAAAGTTTCAATATATGATTCATCAGGCTAATAATCCTATGGTCTTCACATTTCTTGGCGTTTTTCTTCTTTGGTAGTGGTATAAACACCGATGTCAGCCAATCATTTGGTATTATGCCTGTTTCGTATATTTTGTTAAATATATCTTCCATTACTTCGATGTGTTCGTCTAGTAATATCTTTATTATTTCAATTGGGATATTATCTTCCCCAACAGCTTTTCCGTTCTTTATCTGATTTGCCGCTTTGATAATTTCTTGCTTTGTGATATAAGGTCCAGTCGATGCCTCCTGCATGTAAATGTTCGTCCTCTCTCGGTCTTGAAACATCTCTTCCACGTATTCTCTCCATCTACCTATTTAATCTTCTCTGTTCAGTAGCGGGTTCCCATGTTTATCTTCGATGAAAGACGTAGGAGTTTGTTTAAATATTCCAGCGGCTTCTTTTACTTTTTTATGTAGATTGAAAGTATCATGTCTTTGTTCCAACTCTTCAATTTCTTGGCATCTTTCACTTAGCCAGGTTTCTTTGGCTTGTTGGATCTTTATTCTGATATTCTTGTGTATTTGCTTGTATGTTGTTTCATTTTTACCTCTGTATTTTCTTCTTTCGTCCATCATGTTTAGAATTTCTTCTGTCATCCATGGTTTGTTACTCTTGTAAGTGTTTTCTCAATATAGTGCCAGTCTTCCTCGGGAGTTTGTGTCGATTGTACTGTTCTGTTACTCAAGTGTCTATGTATTTCTTCCCGTATTTTATTACTAGTGGATTCTTCTTTAAGCTTATCTGGGTTAATAGCTATTATTTGCTTATTTCTTTTTGTTCTTTTAAATTCTATCCTAATTGTTGTAAGAAGAAGATTGTGGTCGGTGGGGATGTCCCTAGTATTTTTAAAATATACCAATTAGATAATAATAATCAAGCAATAGAACACTGAAAACTTTTGTTTTTAACTGTCCGCCCGTGAATGACTTGCCATTTTTTAAATAACACTTCATATTGCACTTTTTTATTGTATTTTTCTCATTTTTTAAGATAATTCTTGTAGGAATATATTTATTTATAACATACGGTCTTATGGTCTCACGACAAGTATTACGGCTTGATTATACAACCTAAATATATCTTGTACCGCACTGTTAATTGAGAATTATGTTTGTAATGCGATAAGAGGACCGTATATACGAGACACCAGTGACTTATGCCACACATAAAACTTCGACAGGAAATTCTATTTCTACATTTCTATAAAAAAAATAGATTACTTGTTTTGTGTAATAATTTAGTTTAGGTCGAACAAGAGTTGCAGTAAAAATTTTTTCTGAAATAGAATTTAAATCATATTTCGAATGCTTTGTGAAAGATAACCAATTTATAATATTCCCGACAACGTAAAAACACATTTCTTTTAGAATATGGGTCGATGAATTCAAATCATAGTTCAAGAAACGAATTTATGTGCAGATGTTCTATTACAAAAAATTCAAAACCAAAATCTAGATTAAAAAAGTCGCAACTACTTATATACTGAAACTTCACCCCATTATTGATTTCACAAGTGATAAAAAGGGTCGACAAAGAACCAGTTTTAATTATTACAACATTTAAACATAATAGTTGTATCTTGGTTTATTCAGGTGGAAAGAAAAATTAGACACAAGTGCTAAAACCACAAACTATTCTAAATTATAACGTTGTGAAAAAAGAGTTGATTTTAGCGATCAAATGGCTTTTTACAAAAGCCCAATACGCAAAATACTAAAGTGGTACCGGAAAGTGGCAGTGGAATTAATATTTAATACCGCAGTAGTCAATACTTAGTTGCTAAATAATAGAAAACGCGAAAAAAGCGACAACCTATCCTTGAGTTCAGACTGGAATTAGCGAAGGCGTTTGCAAATAAAGAAATGTTGAAACCCTAATGACTAATTACACCCAAAAAATACCATCTCAGGCAAAGCGATGTAGATAATAAAAAGAGAAGGAAGTGTACAAGAGGTTACAAAATTTTAAGAATAAGCGTGACTAGTAGAAAGGCCGATAGAAAAATTAAAAAAATTAAAACATACTGTGAAGAATGTGATAGCAAAACTGCAATATGTCTAGTGTGCTTCAATGAAGCAAATTAAAAAGCAATTTTACTTATACAGGAATTATTATTGAGTAAAAACGTGTTGTGCCTCAAGTGCCCTTATAGTATTGGAAAACGTAAATTGATAGTTTCTAGTAGTATGTTTTCATTGTTAATTACGTATGTTAAAGTAAGTTATAGTATTTGTAAAAAAATGGATGTAAATAATATTATGTGTTCGACGTCTAAAAAAGCTAGACGTAAACATAAACGTAGATTGACCACTGCTGAATTACAATCATTTTTAGAAGCATCTGGCGAGGATGATGTAGATTAAATGAATGGTGGAAGTGACTCTGACGAAATATTTGCAGAAAGTCGTTTAGAAAAATCGAGGATTGCGTTTTGGAAACAGACAACACAAACAGAATTTAAAACTTTTCTCGGGCTTATATTCCAAATGAGGACAATTAAGATGAACCGTCTAAATGACTACTGGAAAAGTATGGGTAACTTCTATAATAGATCTATCAGTAATTGACTTTACTAAACAATTACTGATAGTCCATATTAAGAAATAACCGAATAGACAATCCCCACTTGTCAAAGAAACTAAAAAAAAAAACGTAAAGTGGTCAGTATTTACAGTCCTGAAGGAATATGTGTGACCAAGTGCAGAGATAAACAAGACATAATTACTAATTAAATGGGAATAAGCCACAATTAAAGGTTAAAGTACGTTTATTGGCATTTCAATTTCCAATTCGGAAATCGTTCTCAAAATAGAAACGTACTTTCGTATTTTGCCGAAAAACCCTCAATTATTTTGCAGTAATTTATAAATGTTAATACCTTCGTTTGTACATAATGGCATTTAATATAACTAATTTAAATTGGGGCAGATAATACGTTATTAATATATATAATAACGTTAATACGTTATAAACATCGAGGTATTGAACAAATTTAACACCGGCAGTGACCATAGACTAGTTCGTGCTGATATACGTATTAACGTAAAGAGAGAAAGACGAAAACTATTAACAACAAACCCTTTACCGACGGCAGACATCCTAGCCAGTAATAAAGAGAAATACCAAGAGGAATTAGCACGAAAACTAGTAGCAAATACCTTTGAGCACAAGAATATAGATGAACTAGCTGAGAAAATAACTAAAGACATACAAACAGTCACTAAGAAACTCTGTTGCAGAATAAGAAAACAAAAGGAAGCTAAACTAAAACCCGAAACTCTAGAACAGATAGAGAAAAGAAGAAGAACGAACAGAGATAACCCGGACTATAAAGCGCTCAACAGAAGCGTTAAGAAAAATATTAAGACCTCAGAGTTTATAGAACAAACCAGATTCTTGAAACCATAGAAAATAATAAGAACATGAAAGTACTAAAAACATGTAAATCCGCTGGCAGGAATAAAATCATAAAGATAAAAGACGACCGTGGAACATTGTGAAGGAAGAGATCGTTAGAGAAATTCGAAAATTTTATGAGAAGCTGTATAGTTCTACTATTCCGAACCCCGGTATACCAAAAAAACATATCTTAAATGTGGGCTCAGAGGACTTCCCTGAAATAATAACATCAGAAATTAGAGCCGCCCTAAAACAAATGAAAAATGGGAAAACACCAGGAGAAGATAAAATGACTTCAGAGATGCTAAAAATGGGAGGCACTGCATTAGAAGAGGCAATAAGAGCATTACTTAATAAACGCCTATTGGAAGGACAAATACCGAACACATGGAAAAATGCGGAAGTCATTCTACTCCATAAAAAAGGGGACGCCGCAAATATAGAAAACTACCGACCAATAAGCTTATTGTCACACCTTTACAAACTACTAACCGAATAATAACAAATAGATTGACAGCTAAACTAGATGCATACCAACCAGTGGAGCAAGCAGGCTTTCGTAAGGGTTTTAGCACTATCGATCACTTGCAAACAATTCGGACCATTATTAAAAAAACAATAGAGTACAACATACCACTACATCTGGCATTTGTCGATTATCACAAAGCATTCGACAGTATCGAGAATTGGGCTTTCTTAACAGCATTGGACGACGCCAGAGTAGATTCAAGATATGCTGCCCTCCTTAAGAATATATACGATGATGCTACTTTTCACGTAAAAATAGATGATGATCTGGAAACTAGAAAAATAGACCTTGGCAAAGGTGTGAGACAGGGCGACACCATCTCACCCAAGTTATTTACTTTGGCACTAGAAAATGTTTTCAAACAACTAAATTGGGCCGAAAATGGATTAAAAATAGATGGAGAATATCTTAACCATTTGCGTTTTGCAGACGACATAGTACTAATAAGCACAGATATCCATGAACTAAAATCAATGCTACAAGATTTAAATCACAAATCGAATCAAATAGGATTAAAAATGAATCTCGACAAAACAAAGATATTAAGCAACAGCCTAGAAAACATCACGATAGATAACATCAATATAGAAAAGGTAGAACAATATATTATACCTAGGACATGCAATTAAAAACGAAAAGGAAAATCAAACCCTAGAAATTAAAAGAAGGACACAAATATCATGGGCTGCTTTTGGTAAGTTGAGCTTCATTTTAAAAGACAGAAAAATCCCAATTCACTTAAAACGAAAAACCTATGACACTTGTATACTACCAGTTGCAACTTATGGATTGGAAACTATGGCAATAACAAGAAAAATGGCAGAACAATTAAGAGTAACTCAACGGGCCATGGAGAGGGCCATGTTAAATATAAGCCTCAGAGACAAAATTCCTAACACCGAAATACGTCAAAGAACTAAAGTAACCGACATCATGGAAAAAATAGCGACATTGAGATGGCAATGGGTAGCACATGTAGCAAGACAAGACACCAACAGATGGTCTCATAAAGTGACATTCTGGAGACCTCGAGAAACAAAAAGAAGCGTGGGAAGACCTAAAAAGAGATGGATAGACGATATAACTGCTGTAGCTGGAAAGCAGTGGATGAGAATTGCAAAAGATAGGGAAGCGTGGAAGCAATTGGAGGAGGCCTATGTCCAACATTGGATAAATGAAGGCTGAAGAAGAGAAGAAGAATACATTATTAAAGTGTGGTATATTTCACATAGATCACAAAGTTATCCAATTTGTTTATCCCAAAGAGCGATTATCTAAACGACTGTACTTGACCAGATAGTCACTCTGTACTCTCTATACACACGTGTATTCTGTAAATCGAACTCGCTTTTATAAGAGTTCGTACTTTCAACGGAAAAATTTAGTAAGATAGGTCAAAATAGCACAATTCTTATTATTTGGTTGAGCTACCCTAGTAAAGAAATGAAGGTTCTACGTGCCACAGAAGCCGAGATATTAAATATTTTGCAAGCGTGCTTCAATTTAAAGTCCGAATCTAAAAAAAAACAAGCTCAGTCAGTTCTTACCTCCATGGTACTTTTCCGTGGCGGTAATTTACGAATACCATTATTTTAATGGGTTATAACATTTTACTCCTTTACTGTGTAAGCCATCTATAACTTCGATCATATATTATAGATCTTAATTCAAAATCTTTTCAATTTTTAGATCTTGTATTAATAAACAATAAAAATATGATTTTAAGAATTAAATGTTATCTTAGTTCTTATTGGTTAAATATGGTTCTGTTTTTGTCTCTTTGTTTTCTTATAAGCCATTAAGATTGCAAATTACAAAATACTTGTACATACAAGTATTGGACAAGTATTTGGACAAGTTCAAAGTGATTTGCTTACTATTTAGCACACCTTAAAAACCCATTAATTGCGATAATTTGAAGTAGCTATATTATCTGCCGTTGGGCAAAAAATTCAATTATTATCATTTATAAATTACTAAAAACATAATATTTTAGAGTTTAGGGTTTTTTGCAATTACCTTGCTCAATTAATTATATATTTTAATTTGGTATCTCTCAACATAAAAAACCTTTTATGGTCTACAACTTTTATTTTAATCATTTTTCTTTAGAATGTAAAAAAACGTTTTACAAGCAAACATTTTTTTTTGTATCTTTTAAGATTGTTAAAAAAAAAGAACAAAGCATAATCAACTGTACATCTTAGAGTATAGATACATATAGATACATATTAGAGTATAGATATAGTACAATAGTATCTCTCATACTATTTAGAATTTAAATAACCGTAGATTTTTGAAAACTATTTACCGAGGTTCTGTGAAATACTTTCTTGTTGCATGGTTAAGTTAAATATTATTTTTTTATGTATATTATGTATATAAAAATGTAATATTAATTACATTTTTAATTAACTAATATTTATTGTTTATTGTACAAATTATCTAAAATGTGTATACACATTTTGTACAAAAAAAACGTTTTTGAGAACGATTTCCGGAATGGAAATCAAAATGTCAAACACAAGTTAATTAAAAATGTGATTCTTATCACAATTACAACCAATAATTGAGGCGTAATCCCATAAAAACATAATATTTACCTCAAACTATTCACCGATAGCTTGGATTAAACAGGTTGTAAATTGAAATTTATGTAAAATATTCCCCTACACAATTCTCTGGGAAAAATATCTACCTTAAATAAATATATCTAACATTTAGGCAAAGAAAAAACCAGTTAAGACCGCAACGTGTTAGCAGGTCGTTAGCACGTTGACCGAAAACGGATCGATATTTATGTACCTAGATATTATTTTAAGTATTAATACCGGCAACATCTATTGGCTTTAAAATGATAGCAAATACAGTGATTTTAAATGATCGATGTTAAAACGTAGGATTGATGTAAAAAATTAAATATATAAAAAAATCAGAATATTGAAAAACCGACAACGCTGCTAAGCCAACAGAGGTGCACTAAACGAACATACACGACTTATATATAGAAAATAATAGATTTTCTTGGTGATGCTAAATTACTGCAACGTGAAACGAGTTTAAAATGATGGCGGGATGTATATATATATATATATATATATATATATATATATATATAATTATAAATATATATAATATATATATACTATATAAATATATATATATATATATATATTTATATATATAATATATAAATATAAATATATATATATATATTATATATATATATATATATATATACATCCTACTATCATTTTTGGCATCGATACATTATGCTTTTACCATCAATTTAGCATCGTCTTGCAAAGTAGCATCTGTATATCGACGCTACTTTACAAGACCTTAATAACTTTTTTCATGTACTTGTTACAAGAATTTTAACCATCTCAATGATTAGAGATTTGATACCGTGTTGGTATTTTAAAATGTCCGCTTTCTCTTTTTATCCCTTACTGAGTTATATAAGTTTATTCCAGGAAATGTTTGAGTCTAAAATGATGGTACAGTGAAAATATTATATATATTTAGTTCAGGGTTTTACCGTCTACTCGCTGCCATTATATACATGAAAATGTATATCGCACTTTCATTATCAATCATTTTGGCATCAGAAATTTGGCATCGCTGTTGAATATAATATTACCCACAACGAAATGGTAAATTTAAGAATTTATATATATTTTTTTCATCCATAAATCATTCTAGCATCTTGTTTGATTAAAAATAACGGGTTATATATTGGGTATATATAACGGGGTATATATTGCATATTTTTGCTCCAATTGGTCCAGTCGTGATGTACAGCATCTCAAATGATAGGATTTAACCAATAAAATACAATAAGACAGAAAAGCAGCATGTCAAAAAGGCCTTAGTTATATATCTTCGTTTCTATAAGTCCAATCGTGACGTACAGTATCTCAAATGATAGGATTTAACCAATCGAAAACAATGAAATAGAAAAATCAAATACAGCATCATGTCAAAAGGGCCGTAGTCACGTATTTTTGATCCTATTAGTCCAATCGTGACGTATAGTACCTCTAATGATAAGATTTACCGTAAGGAATACAATGGGATAGAAAAATGAAATACAGCACAATGTCAAAAGGGCCTTAGTTGTGTATCTTCGGTTCTGTTAGTCCAATCATGACGTGCAGTACCTCAAATGAAAGGATTTAACAAATAAAATACAATGAGATACAATGAGGTAATGGAGTTGCATGTCAAAAGGGCCTTAGTTATGTACCTTTGGTCCTATTAGGCCAATAGTGACGTACGATATCTTCCCCAACAGCTTTTCCGTTCTTTATCTGATTTGCCGCTTTGATAATTTCTTGCTTTGTGATATAAGGTCCAGTCGATGCCTCCTGCATGTAAATGTTCGTCCTCTCTCGGTCTTGAAACATCTCTTCCACGTATTCTCTCCATCTACCTATTTGATCTTCTCTGTTCAGTAGCGGGTTCCCATGTTTATCTTCGATGAAAGACGTAGGAGTTTGTTTAAATATTCCAGCGGCTTCTTTTACTTTTTTATGTAGATTGAAAGTATCATGTCTTTGTTCCAACTCTTCAATTTCTTGGCATCTTTCACTTAGCCAGGTTTCTTTGGCTTGTTGGATCTTTATTCTGATATTCTTGTGTATTTGCTTGTATGTTGTTTCATTTTTACCTCTGTATTTTCTTCTTTCGTCCATCATGTTTAGAATTTCTTCTGTCATCCATGGTTTGTTACTCTTGTAAGTGTTTTCTCAATATAGTGCCAGTCTTCCTCGGGAGTTTGTGTCGATTGTACTGTTCTGTTACTCAAGTGTCTATGTATTTCTTCCCGTATTTTATTACTAGTGGATTCTTCTTTAAGCTTATCTGGGTTAATAGCTATTATTTGCTTATTTCTTTTTGTTCTTTTAAATTCTATCCTAATTGTTGTAAGAAGAAGATTGTGGTCGGTGGGGATGTCCCTAGTATTTTTAAAATATACCAATTAGATAATAATAATCAAGCAATAGAACACTGAAAACTTTTTTTTAACTGTCCGCCCGTGAATGACTTGCCATTTTTTAAATAACACTTCATATTGCACTTTTTTATTGTATCTTTCTCATTTTTTAAGATAATTCTTGTAGGAATATATTTATTTATAACATACGGTCTTATGGTCTCACGACAAGTATTACGGCTTGATTATACAACCTAAATATATCTTGTACCGCACTGTTAATTGAGAATTATGTTTGTAATGCGATAAGAGGACCGTATATACGAGACACCAGTGACTTATGCCACACATAAAACTTCGACAGGAAATTCTATTTCTACATTTCTATAAAAAAATAGATTACTTGTTTTGTGTAATAATTTAGTTTAGGTCGAACAAGAGTTGCAGTAAAAATTTTTTCTGAAATAGAATTTAAATCATATTTCGAATGCTTTGTGAAAGATAACCAATTTATAATATTTCCGACAACGTAAAAACACATTTCTTTTAGAATATGGGTCGATGAATTCAAATCATAGTTCAAGAAACGAATTTATGTGCAGATGTTCTATTACAAAAAATTCAAAACCAAAATCTAGATTAAAAAAGTCGCAACTACTTATACTGAAACTTCACCCCATTATTGATTTCACAAGTGATAAAAAGGGTCGACAAAGAACCAGTTTTAATTATTACAACATTTAAACATAATAGTTGTATCTTGGTTTATTCAGGTGGAAAGAAAAATTAGACACAAGTGCTAAAACCACAAACTATTCTAAATTATAACGTTGTGAAAAAAGAGTTGATTTTAGCGATCAAATGGCTTTTTACAAAAGCCCAATACGCAAAATACTAAAGTGGTACCGGAAAGTGGCAGTGGAATTAATATTTAATACCGCAGTAGTCAATACTTAGTTGCTAAATAATAGAAAACGCGAAAAAAGCGACAACCTATCCTTGAGTTCAGACTGGAATTAGCGAAGGCGTTTGCAAATAAAGAAATGTTGAAACCCTGATGACTAATTACACCCAAAAAATACCATCTCAGGCAAAGCGATGTAGATAATAAAAAGAGAAGGAAGTGTACAAGAGGTTACAAAATTTTAAGAATAAGCGTGACTAGTAGAAAGGCCGATAGAAAAATTAAAAAAATTAAAACATACTGTGAAGAATGTGATAGCAAAACTGCAATATGTCTAGTGTGCTTCAATGAAGCAAATTAAAAAGCAATTTTACTTATACAGGAATTATTATTGAGTAAAAACGTGTTGTGCCTCAAGTGCCCTTATAGTATTGGAAAACGTAAATTGATAGTTTCTAGTAGTATGTTTTCATTGTTAATTACGTATGTTAAAGTAAGTTATAGTATTTGTAAAAAAATGGATGTAAATAATATTATGTGTTCGACGTCTAAAAAAGCTAGACGTAAACATAAACGTAGATTGACCACTGCTGAATTACAATCATTTTTAGAAGCATCTGGCGAGGATGATGTAGATTAAATGAATGGTGGAAGTGACTCTGACGAAATATTTGCACAAAGTCGTTTAGAAAAATCGAGGATTGCGTTTTGGAAACAGACAACACAAACAGAATTTAAAACTTTTCTCGGGCTTATATTCCAAATGAGGACAATTAAGATGAACCGTCTAAATGACTGCTGGAAAAGTATGGGTAACTTCTATAATAGATCTATCAGTAATTGACTTTACTAAACAATTACTGATAGTCCATATTAAGAAATAACCGAATAGACAATCCCCACTTGTCAAAGAAACTAAAAAAAAAAACGTAAAGTGGTCAGTATTTACAGTCCTGAAGGAATATGTGTGACCAAGTGCAGAGATAAACAAGACATAATTACTAATTAAATGGGAATAAGCCACAATTAAAGGTTAAAGTACGTTTATTGGCATTTCAATTTCCAATTCGGAAATCGTTCTCAAAATAGAAACGTACTTTCGTATTTTGCCGAAAAACCCTCAATTATTTTGCAGTAATTTATAAATGTTAATTGCTTCGTTTGTACATAATGGCATTTAATATAACTAATTTAAATTGGGGCAGATAATACGTTATCAATATATATAATAACGTTAATACGTTATAAACATCGAGGTATTGAACAAATTTAACACCGGCAGTGACCATAGACTAGTTCGTGCTGATATACGTATTAACGTAAAGAGAGAAAGACGAAAACTATTAACAACAAACCCTTTACCGACGGCAGACATCCTAGCCAGTAATAAAGAGAAATACCAAGAGGAATTAGCACGAAAACTAGTAGCAAATACCTTTGAGCACAAGAATATAGATGAACTAGCTGAGAAAATAACTAAAGACATACAAACAGTCACTAAGAAACTCTGTTGCAGAATAAGAAAACAAAAGGAAGCTAAACTAAAACCCGAAACTCTAGAACAGATAGAGAAAAGAAGAAGAACGAACAGAGATAACCCGGACTATAAAGCGCTCAACAGAAGCGTTAAGAAAAATATTAAGACCTCAGAGTTTATAGAACAAACCAGATTCTTGAAACCATAGAAAATATTAAAGAACATGAAAGTACTAAAAACATGTAAATCCACTGGCAGGAATAAAATCATAAAGATAAAAGACGACCGTGGAACATTGTGCTCGCATAAGGAAGAGATCGTTAGAGAAATTCGAAAATTTTATGAGAAGCTGTATACTTCTACTATTCCGAACCCCGGTATACCAAAAAAACATATCTTAAATGTGGGCTTAGAGGACTTCCCTGAAATAATAACATCAGAAATTAGAGCCGCCCTAAAACAAATGAAAAATGGGAAAACACCAGGAGAAGATAAAATGACTTCAGAGATGCTAAAAATGGGAGGCACTGCATTAGAAGAGGCAATAAGAGCATTACTTAATAAATGCCTATTGGAAGGACAAATACCGAACACATGGAAAAATGCGGAAGTCATTCTACTCCATAAAAAAGGGGACGCCGCAAATATAGAAAACTACCGACCAATAAGCTTATTGTCACACCTTTACAAACTACTAACCGAATAATAACAAATAGATTGACAGCTAAACTAGATGCATACCAACCAGTGGAGCAAGCAGGCTTTCGTAAGGATTTTAGCACTATCGATCACTTGCAAACAATTCGGACCATTATTGAAAAAACAATAGAGTACAACATACCACTACATCTGGCATTTGTCGATTATCACAAAGCATTCGACAGTATCGAGAATTGGGCTTTCTTAACAGCATTGGACGACGCCAGAGTAGATTCAAGATATGCTGCCCTCCTTAAGAATATATACGATGATGCTACTTTTCACGTAAAAATAGATGATGATCTGGAAACTAGAAAAATAGACCTTGGCAAAGGTGTGAGACAGGGCGACACCATCTCACCCAAGTTATTTACTTTGGCATTAGAAAATGTTTTCAAACAACTAAATTGGGCCGAAAATAGATTAAAAATAGATGGAAAATATCTTAACCCTTTTGCGTTTTGCAGACGACATAGTGCCAATAAGCACAGATATCCATGAACTAAAATCAATGCTACAACATTTAAATCACAAATCGAATCAAATAGGATTAAAAATGAATCTCGACAAAACAAAGATATTAAGCAACAGCCTAGAAAACATCACGATAGATAACATCAATATAGAAAAGGTAGAACAATATATTATATCTAGGACATGCAATTAAAAACGAAAAGGAAAATCAAACCCTAGAAATTAAAAGAAGGACACAAATATCATGGGCTGCTTTTGGTAAGTTGAGCTTCATTTTAAAAGACAGAAAAATCCCAATTCACTTAAAACGAAAAACCTATGACACTTGTATACTACCAGTTGCAACTTATGGATTGGAAACTATGGCAATAACAAGAAAAATGGCAGAACAATTAAGAGTAACTCAACGGGCCATGGAGAGGGCCATGTTAAATATAAGCCTCAGAGACAAAATTCCTAACACCGAAATACGTCAAAGAACTAAAGTAACCGGCATCACGGAAAAAATAGCGACATTGAGATGGCAATGGGTAGCACATGTAGCAAGACAAGACACCAACAGATGGTCTCATAAAGTGACATTCTGGAGACCTCGAGAAACAAAAAGAAGCGTGGGAAGACCTAAAAAGAGATGGATAGACGATATAACTGCTGTAGCTGGAACGCAGTGGATGAGAATTGCAAAAGATAGGGAAGCGTGGAAGCAATTGGAGGAGGCCTATGTCCAACATTGGATAAATGAAGGCTGAAGAAGGGAAGAAGAATAAATTATTAAAGTGTGGTATATTTCACATAGATTACAAAGTTATCCAATTTGTTTATCCCAAAGAGCGATTATCTAAACGACTGTACTTGACCAGATAGTCACTCTGTACTCTCTATACACACGTGTATTATGTAAATCGAACTCGCTTTTATAAGAGTTCATACTTTCAACGGAAAAATTTAGTAAGATAGGTCAAAATAGCACAATTCTTATTATTTGGTTGAGCTACCCTAGTAAAGAAATGAAGGTTCTACGTGCCACAGAAGCCGAGATATTAAATATTTTGCAAGCGTGCTTCAATTTAAAGTCCGAATCTAAAAAAAAAACAAGCTCAGTCAGTTCTTACCTCCGTGGTACTTTTCCGTGGCGGTAATTTACGAATACCATTATTTTAATGGGTTATAACATTTTACTCCTTTACTGTGTAAGCCATCTATAACTTCGATCATATATTATAGATCTTAATTCAAAATGTTTTCAATTTTTAGATCTTGTATTAATAAACAATGAAAATATGATTTTAAGAATTAAATTTTATCTTAGTTTTTATTGGTTAAATATGGTTCTGTTTTTGTCTCTTTGTTTTCTTATAAGCCATTAAGATTGCAAATTACAAAATACTTGTACATACAAGTATTGGACAAGTATTTGGACAAGTTCAAAGTGATTTGCTTAATATTTAGCACACCTTAAAAACCCATTAATTGCGATAATTTGAAGTAGCTATATTATCTGCCGTTGGGCAAAACATTCAATTATTACCATTTATAAATTACTAAAAACATAAGATTTTAGAGTTTAGGGTTTTTTGCAATTACCTTGCTCAATTAATTATATATTTTAATTTGGTATCCCTCAACATAAAAAACCTTTTATGGTCTACAACTTTTATTTTAATCATTTTTCTTTAGAATGTAAAAAAACGTTTTACAAGCAAACATTTTTTTTGTATCTTTTAAGATTGTTAAAAAAAAGAACAAAGCATAATCAACTGTACATCTTTACGAATTTTCATCAACTATCTCTCATACTATTTAGAATTTAAATAACCGTAGATTTTTGAAAACTATTTACCGAGGTTCTGTGAAATACTTTCTTGTTGCATGGTTAAGTTAAATATTATTTTTTTATGTATATTATGTATATAAAAATGTAATATTAATTACATTTTTAATTAACTAATATTTATTGTTTATTGTACAAATTATCTAAAATGTGTATACATATTTTGTACAAAAAAACGTTTTTGAGAACGATTTCCGGAATGGAAATCAAAAAGTCAAACACAAGTTAATTAAAAATGTGATTCTTATCACAATTACAACCAATAATTGAGGCGTAATCCCATAAAAACATAATATTTACCTCAAACTATTCACCGATAGCTTGGATTAAACAGGTTGTAAATTGAAATTTATGTAAAATATTCCCCTACACAATTCTCTGGGAAAAATATCTACCTTAAATAAATATACCTAACATTTAGGCAAAGAAAAAACCAGTTAAGACCGCAACGTGTTAGCAGGTCGTTAGCACGTTGACCGAAAACGGATCGATATTTATGTACCTAGATATTATTTTAAGTATTAATACCGGCAACATCTATTGGCTTTAAAATGATAGCAAATACAGTGATTTTAAATGATCGATGTTAAAACGTAGGATTGATGTAAAAAATTAAATATATAAAAAAATCAGAATATTGAAAAACCGACAACGCTGCTAAGCCAACAGAGGTGCACTAAACGAACATACACGACTTATATATACAAAATAATAGATTTTCTTGGTGATGCTAAATTACTGCAACGTGAAATGAGTTTAAAATGATGGCGTTGATGTATATATATATATAAATATATATATATATTATATATATATATATATATATATATATTTGATGTTAGGTTACCTTCTTGTAATCGGTAGATATCAAGGAGAACATCTTCAGAAGTTTGCAGCCGTTTGTAAGGTTTGTCCTGATTTTTGTCGAGATATTCACTACTCTTCTGGTATAGGAGTTGCAGTAGCGCTGTTAATTTTAAACCCATCGGGGATCTTTCTGGTTGCGCAATGGACTTTCTGATACAAGTGACACCATCGAGAGTACCCATTTAAATTTATTTCTTTAATCGAACATCGTAGTTGTTTAAATTCATTATTCGATTGAAGAACAAGTCGCCAAGCATTTCAACGAGATTTCTCGCTCCAACTGAAGGGTGCCTTTAGTGAGTTGTTGGACAGCTGGCTCGAAGATTTTTGGAACAGTATTCGGCACGTCTGGTTCTAATTTTACAACAACAGCTTCTGTGATCTTAGATCAGGCTGGTAGTAAAACATTTTCAACGCAGATGTGACATATTGTTACACTACATTCTGATAACTACAACACTACTTTTTTATCTTAAATTTGAAAATAGTTTATTTTGAAATCCAAATACTACATAGTCTAGCAAATACTAACATTATTTACAATATCAGCTACCAGCACACGATGTATGGTTTTTTGCCCTCCGATCAGCAACTCCACGTCCTTACAACCATGGATTGGAGCTATTGTTCGGTTTCGGTTGTTACAGTATAAAACAGATATCATTCTTGAATGGAGTATAGTGTGTGAGTTGCACCAGTATTATTTGTTATTTAACAAATTTTTCCATTAAGCTTATCAGAATTTATAAGACTTTTTTCCGTTATGCTAAAGTTGCAAAACTTAGCTACTGCGGTATTGTACTCGTTTCCCTGTTCATTTTCCGGAGGCGCCTAAGACCGACATTGACTTCTACGATGATCTACTTCTCTACAATTCCAACATCTAAAAGTGGTTGAACGACTGTTGCAGCTTCTTTTTTTCTGTTTGATTGAGAAAACCTCTAAATCTTGCTAGAACCTTACCAAGTTTTTCATTATCGCCTAAGCTTGACGAATAATTATTATATGACTTTTTGAGAAAGTTTTGGTTACATCCTACTCTAATCCATAAGCCAATATGTCAGTTTTATTTCTAGCCATTCGCAATCCTGCTGTATTTGGACATCGTTAAGTCTATTTACAAAATTCTAGACGGCTAGTTGTTATAGAAAATCGTCTGCGGCAGTAGGATAGGATAGAAATAAGAAGTGCTATATCGACTTTGAATTTTATAAGAGATTTACCGGATTTCTGCTCTCTGGACCTTAACCAAGTTTGATACACTTCAAACTTCTTGTTTGCAAAACAGTCATAGCTTTATATCAAAGGGAAACTACAAGTGAAGTGGCCTTTTTTTCATCAGACCACGAATTGGCTTTTTTAGCTGGCAGAAACTGTTTCAGATTAACTGACCAACTAGTCGTACCTACCATCTAATGTTGGTGGTTTAATTTTAGCTGGGAAAAATGACGTGTGAATTGAGGAATAGTTGTAACACTTGCCTAAATCATTATTTTGGCTACATCTTATTTCAATTTGTGGTGCAATTCCTGCATCTCTGTTCGCAGTTGCGAGGTATTTTTATTCACAGTCTCTTGTATCCCTGTGTGAAGTTGCGTTGTAGTCTCAGTAGCGGCTTTTTGTATTTCTGTACGCAGTTGTATGGTGGTATCACACACACTGCATGTTCTGCAAGTTCTAAATTGGTTTCATGTATCCTCATATCGAGCCTTGCTAATTTGAGAAACATGTCTTATTTAAGACCATTTAGCTGTTTCGTGATTGTAGCTTGGTTTTTATTTATTCCGGTCTAGTTTTTGGTCATCTTTCTTGTTAAATTATTTTTCATTGTAGTAATTAGACCCTGAAGCATGCAAAGTAATAAAGGATCTTGAGAGGTAGGACCTACTAGAACATCTCCAGATTCCGTCAGCAAATCGTTTTAATCCCTGTTCTGAGCTCGACCACTAAGATGTCCCACTTCTAAGACCAATTTGTACCGTGGGCTTACGTTAAATACATGGATCACGAACTTCAAACTATTTTAAAAATATACATATACAGAACTATCTAACTGACAAATCAAAATTAATTAAATGAATCTTCCAACCACCTCCACATTCAACTGTGTCTTCGTGTACATTCTATAAACATGTCATCCTACGACACTTCTGGTTTAAGAATGTTTTCAAATACCAACAGCTGTCACACTGTTTCGGTTGTAACTATATATGGACAAAAAGATGCAACACTCTGAACGACAAAAATATATTTTAATATATATATATATATATATATATATATATATATATATATATATATATATATATATATATATATATATATATGGAAGGATACCTTCTAATATTCTTATTATTTGATCACATTATAAACAAATTTGTAACGTCATTTTCGTCAAAAAATTAATGATGAATGGCTCCTCCTTGGTTTTCTATACGCTCAATTCCTCTTTGGGGGCATTGATCGAATTAGTGGTCTATATAATATTGCGGGATATTAATACAGATTCTTCTTATGGAATGCCGCAGATCTTCTAAGTTTGCTGAGGACGTGGCAATCGCTTTAGGTTTCGAGCTACCTTATTATACACACAAATCACTGATCTTGGAGGCCATTCCAAAATCTCTACACCAATGCTTGTATAAACTTTATGGTTTTACGGGCAATATGAGATCTTGCGTTATCCTGTTAAAGATGGTATTTGGAATGGTTTGTAGGTAAAGATACCCGGTAAAAACCGGTTGCAGTACTTCACCAATATATTGTGGAGTTGTCCCCATATCATAATGCTTGGTTGGCTGTCTTGCTGTGTGACGTTCAACAGCCAAGTCTATATTTCGTCTCTCACCTCGAAAAAGTCTTATCCTTATATACCCATCAGAGTTACCCAAACTAAACCTAGATTCATTACTAAAGCACACAAAATAAAACTGGCCATTTCAGTTTTGCCGTGCTCTACACCATTTTAAGTGTCAAACTTTATACTGTGTTAAATGAAACATTAAAAGCGGATGGTAAGCCCTCAGTCCCATTACAAGTAATTTTTAATAAACTGTTCTTCTTAAGACTACGCTTTCTGTAGCTGCAACTAAATCATCTCTTACTTTATGTACACTGTCCCGTCTATTTCTGAGAGCAAGAAGTCTATGATGGCGCAAATTATGGCCTTGCAAAATTCTAGGACGCCCAGACCTTCCACGATGCTGATAAATCTTATCATTGGACCTCCTTCTCCAAACTCTTAACACTGGTAATAGTCATTCGTAGTTCGAAGTTGCTTTAATCACGAAATTTCCGATGACCGCAAACTCTTGCATTAAAAATTTGTTTAGTCTGGTTGTCTAAACCAGAAACAATTCAAAATAACTAAAAATTACAAATCAACAAAAGTTAAATACACAGAAAGAAATAAACTTTCTTATCTTTCTGATTTTGCGAAAAAAAAAAAAAACTTCAGTTACAGAAAAGATAGCGAGTTAAAATACAAAGATTATTAATCCAAATAATTAGTCGTACACAAACTGTTGCATTTTTTTTGGCCATCAGTATATTAAAATTTTTCTGTTTCTTTGTTTAATGAAATTTATGGTTTTTTTTGCTAAATAACTTCTTACTTACTAAACATGATACCCTTTTATCCAATATTTTATGTAAAATATTTTACTTTCTTACCATGTATCCTATACCATCATCGGTACCAGCATCCATGGGATATAGGTTGTACGAGTAGGATTCGGCCCAAGTACAATCGGCTTGACACAATTCGAAATTGGCAACTCCAACAAACCAATCGGGCGATGGAGTAATTTTGGATGCAAGGGTGACCATGTGGTTGTTGCTGTCAACCCGAAATACTGAATATGAAGATTCTGTTATGTTTGGATGTTGAAGACCTCTAGCTTTAATAATCGTTCGTATGTTAGTTCCCTAAAATTTGAAAAATGCCTTATTAATAAATGAAATAAAAATAGTTTTATACCTATCTATAGATGAAGCAGTTTGCTTGATTAAAATTGATTAAACTTCCTGTTAACAAAATATATAAATATAAAAAAACTGTTTTCAATTTATACTGTATTTATTTTGCTAAATATCTTATTGGGATGTTTAAGCTTAATTGCATACTTTCTAATTTAATAAAAAGAGATATAAGCAATCAAAACCAAGACGAACAACAGATGATAAAAGAAAAGTAAAGAGGCTATCTAATAAAGCCAAACAATTCGGGAACTGTAAAATATACAAGAAAACTCTTACTGATTGCAATAAAAAGACAAGAAAAGCAAAAAGGAAATATTAAGGGAGGTCCTGCCAGAGTATTTCAGCTAGCACTAGAATTCACTAGATTCTTTCCAAGGATCCAGCATAAGGACCAGGCCTACTTAAGTTCTGACGGCACCTTGCCAAAGCTAAAAAGAAAATGCTATAGATTTTATTGTAAAACCAATTTTCAAGTTCAATAATTGATAATAAGCATACTTAAGCTAAAACCGTAGAACGACCTAAACATCCTAGGAAAGAAAACTGTTAATTCTATGCAAAATATTTAAAACGGATAACGTAAAATGGACCATAAACCACTTTGCTCCATTTAAATCTACAGGAGAAGATAGAATATTTCCTGTCCTACTACAAAGGATTGAACCTTATTGCCCATCTTAACAAAAGTCTTGCAACGTCGAGAACATCAAGGACTGGGTAAGAAAGATAAGGGTATAGAATGGAACGTTTATATAAGCCGAATTACGTCAGAGTAGTAAAGACGGCAAGAGAGGGCTGCCCAATAGGAAGACCACCATTAGGAAGACCACCTAAACAATGAAACGATAACTTACTGGAGGCACATCAAAAAACAGACAGACTCATGCCTAGAGAAAAAGAAGAAGACGAACAAAAATCTTTAGGACTAGCATAGCACTAAGTTATATACCAAAAACTTCGACTACTGTAGCGGTAGTGTCCATACATAAAAGAGGACGGATAACGCCCTATCCAAATCCTACAGTCCGATCAGTCTAACATCATTTCTATTGAGACAATAAAAAAAAAAATTTATAGACATATTAAGGAGGAGCCATTTAGGGTACATCCTTTCAGTGGCAATCAACATGAATATCCAAAAGAAAATCAACTAAAATAGCACTGAGTGAAGTAGTTTAGTAAATCAGTCAGTTAATAATGAAGAATGCTATGTTAGATATGCATTAATATTCCCTTTATAATGCAGCAGCACCAAAAGGGATATCCGCTACCGTATGCAACTGGATCAAAGCAATGCTAGAAAATAGGCTGATTTTAACAAACCTACAAGTAGTGAAAATTGTGTACAAATCAGCAAAGGGGTGCTTACAGGGGGAAGTGGAGTCCCCTTTCTGCGTGGAGAAAAAAAAAATTAGTAAAAGTAGACTTATGATAACTTGTTGCTTTATATCTTTTGCTTTTTAAAACTATTACATCTTTTTTCATTTAGTTGAATTTCTGCTACAACACTTTTATAATTTCTCATATAATGTATTCTTTATAAGTTCTCGTAGTACTTAAGTATGATATTTCTAAGTTTATTAAGCATGTATCTATCGTTTCTTTCTACTGTATCGAAAGCTGCTCATAATTAAGATATAGCTGTTCTATTGTTTCTACGTTCCTCTCCATAATATTTTAATTGTTTATATTGTCATTCAACCCCCTCTGTAGCTCAGTGGTAAGAGCGCCTACCTTTAAAACTAAAGGTCGTGAGTTCGAATCTCATCTGTGTGGAGAAATTTTCGTTTATTAAAAATTAATGAATGAAAATAATTTCTATCCTTGTGCGATCGGTACTCACCGGAGGGACCGCAGACGTTCGGATACAATTAGCGTCTCTTAGCAAAGACAATGACGTCGACTTTGCTAAGTATCAAGACAATTACTCTACATACACACACACACTACACTAGGTACCTGACTGTACCATGCCAATGATCTTAGTTGTCGAGGCATTAACTCAATAATATATTGTCATTCGTTAGTTTTCCTTTCATTACAACAAGTTTTTATTCCCTATTTTATTTTCTATCATTTGCCTTAAGTCTTTGTTTCTCTAATCTTGTAATATACTTGTATCTCTATAATTATGGTATTGATATTGTTCTTCTTTTTATGTAGGGGATTAAGAGGAAATTTTCTATTTTCTATTTTACTAGAATCTTCCTTGTCTTTTCTGCCATGTCTGGTTATATTCCATCAGCACCGCAGTTTTTCCTACTTTAATTCATTTTAATGTATCTTCTACTTATTATTTTTAGATCTTTAGATTATTGGACTCCTTTCTCCTTTTATTTATTTTTTAATACTTAGTCCCTTTTATAAAGGATTTTAATAAATGTTTTTTATTTTTTTGTCTCTATTGTGTTTGTTATGTTTAGTCTCTTATCATAAAATTTTTCTGCAACCTTTCCATATTTTAAAGATATCATCTATTTTGGTTTTAAGTTAATTTCTATTATTTATAATTAATTGATTAATTGCAATTTTAATTAATAACTAATACACAAAGTAATGGAGACCACAAGCTAAACCAAAGTCATAAAATATTCAAATTAGATAGATAAAAAGATGATCTCTAGTAATCAAAAGATATACAGCTGCGGTATGTCAAAAGTGTTTGAACGCTTTATCTGGATAGATTTTTTATTTTTTTACCATTTCTTTTATTTCGTCTTCAACAGATTGTGTCCTTCCTGATTCAGCTAATTCTTTTAACCCTTCACTCGCATAATCTTGCTCATTCCAAAAGGAATGATACTTTCGATGCGATGCTCCAATTATATCACTGAATTTTGTGCTCCATATATCAGAGGGATAATTTCTGGGATGGGTATTCCTAGTCCAACGTCCTTCAAACGCCACCTACAAAAAAGGAATATTTTATTAATACAGAAGTAAAGAACTTAAAATTTGTATATTGGTATAAAAATATTTAATAAACTTTTTTTTGTATTTTGAGAACGATTTCTAAAGTGGAAATTGAAACGTCAATAAACGTACTTTAACCTTAAAAAAAATAATTAAAACTTGTTAAAAGTGTCGTCCAAAATTAGAGATACTGACGATAAAGTCCATACGTTTTCGATCTAGCTCAGATCATCATCAGTGTATTCTTTTGATACTTGTAACTAACACTAAAATTGCATTGGAGACATCAATATATATATTAGCAATGGTTGTAAATGTTAATGCTTAAAGAACAACATGCTTCCTTCCTTAACTTAAACACATGGTTCTTGTTAGTTAAAACGACACACACCAACTCTCGTTTGTCGTAAGTTATATATGTATTGCTTATAGATGAATCCTCTTTAACAGCTTGAACGTCACGAAGAAGATTTTCGTAAATCGCTAAACCCTTTAGATATATCAAGTTTTCTTATGTATTTGTTTTGCATTAAAAAAAAACACATATTTGATACCTAAGAGTATTAAGTTCTGTATTATATATCTTAAGCAGATTGCTTTCAATAATGGCTATGATCCTAACATTATATACAAACTTCTAAATAGAGCCAAACTAAAAATTGCAGAAAAGCTTGCATATTCATCACAGTTTTTTATGCCATATTAATCAACACCAAATATAGGATGAATACACTTGATAAAAGTGGTATTTACAAATTAAAATGTGATGATTGTGATGCCTCTTATGTAGGTAGAACCATCAGAAAGTTATCCACTAGAGTCTCTGAACATTTGAAAAGACCAAATTCTTCAAGTTTTGGTCAACACTTAGTATCCAGCAACCATAATTTTAACATCAATTCTGGTTCATCTATCTTACATGACATTAGTAGAAAGAAAAACTATCTTGAGTTGGATTTATTGGAAGATTTGGAGATTACAAGGGAAACAAATGAAAACTCTCACTGTCTTAATACTCAAATTAATTTAAATTGTACTAAATTTAATCCTATATTTAAAAACTTTATTACAGCTTCACCTCGTAGAAGACCCAGCTCGACTGTTTAGACTTCATGCACTGAGCATTTCAATATTAATTTTAAAGTTCTTCCATTGACTGTGGATTCAACTGAACTACTTGGATTATAACCCATTTATATATTTTGCTTTCAATTTTGATTTTAACTTTTAGTAATTTAACTGCATATTCAGATTTTTCCTTTTTTACAGTACTGATAGCGCTTGGTGGACCATTTTATTGTAGTCAACCATCCACTGTCTAATATATTGTTTAGTCTTTTCTTACATTCATACTTTATGTCAACTTCAATCGCTCTCAAACTAACATCCTAATTATTATAGACAGGTTTGAGTGTGAGATTTGGATTATTCAATCTACATAAAAAATATACTAATTTTATATTTCATCAGTTGATTTCCTATAGTGGTGTCAGTTGGACCTTTGGTCAATATTTAGTTTCATAGAATTTTGAAAGGTGCAGATCACATAACTGCCCTTTACAAGCTGTCATTTGTCACATGTCATCTCAACATTTCCGCTAGACCGGGAGCCCATTCTGTCTCCGGTTTCTATATAACATGTAGCTTCTCCTTTTAAAAATTTTAAAGTGTTTGTTTGTCTTTGTGTATTGTATTGTTATGTCCAAATTTACATTTATGACATTCTACTCATGTCGGATAGGCCACAACTGACGAAGTAAGTCTATAAACGTTTATCACATAAAAACTTTTTTCAACCATAAACTTGGAGTTTTTTATCCAAGTGAATTAATTTTCCTTCTTATAAAAAAACGTTTCTTGGCTTATTTCAGATGCCCCTGAAGATGATCTATTGATCGAAAGTACTTGGGCAAGATTTAATTAATCACTGTGTTCGATAGTTGCCTTGTATACTATCAAAGTTTAATTATTCGAACATTCAACCTTATATTGAATTTTCTCTTACCAGCACGAGCCGCTCTCGCTTCCTTGAAGGTTATATCTTTGAAGGGATCAATATGTCTCTGATACTCACAGAAATATTTTTCTTGTACCAATTTTGCAGTAGTGTTCCATATGGTTTTAATAACACTCTCCTTGTAATCACTACCATCAATTTTTCGCATGTTGAAGGCCCAGTCTTTTAGAATTAATGCTAGTCTTTCGTTGTTATTTTCTGCATCTAATTTGTAGTTGCGATCCACACAGAACATCATAAATTGTCTCCATATATAAGATTTAGATTTTCTTGTGTTACTCGGTATATTTTCTTCAATGTTTTGGTTTATAAGTTCGTTTGAAGTACAACCGAAACGACTCATTTTGACGTATACAGCTACAATAATTTTTTTGGCAAACGTCAAACTTTGCTTTGCGATCGGTATCCATGGTTACGTCGTTGAAAACACAAGCTGATAGACCAATCAGAATTGAAAGACAGTTGGTGTTTTCGCGATAACACAAGCTGTCTTTGGTTTGTGATTGGTCAGATTATGTGAAAATTTTAAGATGTGTGAAATACTCAATACATCGAGTTAGAATCTATGGAGAGGGCATCACGTGACTAAAAACGACCTCACTTCGGCCATATTGTTAATATTGTTTTGAAACTTTTGACAGATCGTATATGTTTGTTTACATTTGTTGTTTTTCGAATATTTTCAGTTTTATAATACTTTTATAGAAACTGTAATATATTGTGATAGTGCATAATAATGGTTTCTTGTTCTCAACGTAGTTGCAGTAGCAGAAGTAATGTTAATAAAAAATCTTCAGGAATATCGTTCCACAGGTTAGTATACAAATATGTAAACAAAGTAATGGCCCGTACTTCAGAGAGTAAATTAATAGTATTTGACTGTATTAATTTATCTTTATGTATAATATATCGTGTTTTTAGTGTTAACCGCGGGATAAATAAATCATAGTTTATTAAATGTATTACACTTTTTTAGATTATGATTAAATCTTCTGAATAACTAGTCATATTTGTATAGTAGTTTTAATATTATTGAGTCTGGCCCTGATGTCACCGCCATATTGGTATTATCGTTAGCCACTCCTACCTACGCCGTTTTTAATACATACGTTAATATGCTCATAGCTTCTCCATAGATTCTAACTCGATGAGCCAATATTATTATATGAAGCTAATACCTGGCCATTAAAAAAATGCAATTTAAAAAGAATCGAGGCTTTCGAACTCTGGTTATACCGCAGAGTATTAAAAATATCATGGACTGATAGAATTACAAATAAAGAAGTACTGGAGAGGGTTGGTAAAGAAATAGAACTAATCATCACTATACAAACCAGAAAACTGGAATACCTAGGGCACGTGATTAGGGGACCAAAATATGAAATTTTGAGGCTCATAATACAGGGAAAGATTCAAGGAAGATCTGATGGCCGAAGGCAGAACTCATGGTTGAAGAATCTACGTGATTGGTATAAATGCAGATCGATTGATTTGTTTAGAGCAGCAAGTTCAAAAATAAAAATAGCCATTATAATTACCAACCTTCGTAGGGAGACGGCACTCTAAGAAGAAGAATCCTCTTTAATATAAATAAACAAAAAAAATCAAATCAAATGGATTTTTTTTAGATATATGCCAGTCAACATTTGCACAAAATATTTGAGTATAAGATTCTCAATTTACCTCGTATTTAGCTTCAGAACAGGCACAACACTTATCAACTGATGGTGGCTTAACATTCTCATCAACCTCATTGTCTTCACATAAAATTTTTGTAAGCTGACCGTCTTCACTAAACCAGTTTTCTCTAGACTCCACCACTGTAGCCTTGATAGCCACACACCCACTATTTTCTGGAGGTGCAGTCCAGTAGACCTAAAAACATAATTTCAATACAATTTCCACAACGTATTTAATGCAAACTTTTTAAGAGATGTAAATATTTAGTTATTAAAAAAAAATCATAGGCTGACAAGTAAAAGATGAAATGATCACAAGTTTACACTGGATAAAAAAAATCTAAAATCTGACAGAGTTTATTTTAACAACAATATAGTTAGGTTATGGTTGCGAAGTGCTGGATTCATTTATCTAATAGATGTTATACAAATTCTTTGATTATTAGACTTCGCACTTTTTATATTACAGAATTTTACATTTGAAGACCTTGGGTGAATAATAAGGAATGTCATTCAATGTTGAATTTAAGAAAATTGAAGTTTAATATTTGTAATTGTGTAACTCATTATTTTTAAGAGATACCTGCGATCTATTTTGAACTTTTTACTGTTAGTCTACTTCTTAGTGAGGTTAATAATAATAAAATGGTATTTATTTTACTTATAGCTTACTCAATATATACTTATAAATAGAATATAAATGGAGTATTTTTTCAAGGTATCTAATCTACATGGTCTACTGTATCTAATCGTTTTAACATATGAACAAGAAAATGCAGATATTTAAACATATTGTAATTTTTATTCTGGTCCCCTACTGAGTCACAAAAAATGTTTACTGTTCTTACTTGTTTGTCCAACTGATTCGCGATAAAGTGATTCACGAAAGATATATCTTCGTTTGAGCCTTTTCTAGCTATGGTATCAGGATAAGTGTAGAACATAGATTTACCGGTAGAAGGCAGATGAATGTTACAAGAAAACATTGACAACTGTCTGCTGTAGTACACATCGTTTGTGCTGATGTATGAAAGTGAAATTTTTTTGGTAGTCGATGAAAAGAAGTTTATATCCCTTGCCATGCATAACAAACCTTTTTGCCTTCTTTTTTCGGTTATAAAAAACCTGGGCCTTTAATTAGTTAAGGTTGTTTTCTGTATATAAACATTTTAATTTACTTTATTATTCGGAATTGTGTTCTTGTTTCTGTAGAGAAGTGACTTCAGCCAGGTGTTTATCACACTCACTGTATATATCTGACCTCGGAAAACCACAAAACATTAAAATTATGAAATTATCGTCAATACCTGTTATATGCAATCAACAATCAGAACCTAAGAATTTTTCTTGGAATATTTCGTAGATTTTTTTACAATAAACTCTTCAGAAAGGTAAATTTTAGGTGACTTTTTATCAGTATAATGGCATGATCTGCTTCAAGTACATTCTTTTGGAATCTTTAGTAATATTACTTAGTTTATGTGGCCGATTGAAGTGCTTACCTCTTAGATCAGAGGGAGCAGCGCCGTTCATTTTAAGCCCTCTTTGAATATACTCAACTTTTCTCTTAGTGATGCCGTATATTGAGCAATATGCTTTGAAACTAGCAGGTATCTTTTGCATTTGAGCATCTCTCAAAATCCTAACCATATAACCAAAAGAACAGTCGTGATGTCTCGCTATCTAGGAATTGGGCTGCCTAAAACGTCTTTGTGCGATCATTTTGATCAAGATTAGACCTGAGATATGGGAGTTCTCTTTATCACTTAAATATAGAACATTAAAATCATACAGCAGTTTAATTCTTGCGCTTTCGGTTACATTTTCATATTTTAAAGGCTTACAATTACAGCTGTCACCTCTCTCATGACTCTGCAGACGAAGCTTTCGTACGACATTATTCATTCGTTCTTTAGATTCTTCCTTTTGTTTTGTTGATTTCACGTCTTCATCACTACTTGACATTTTTAACACCTAATGACTTATTACAGTAAATAAGCATCACTATTCAAACTAACACGGCACACAATAACCTCTAAAACAACAAAATCCAAAATGACTAACAAAAGAAAAACACGTGTCTCGTACTGGCGCTGTGCCCGTGACTGACATTCCTTGTTATACTTACAAATTTTCTTCGGACATTTCTGGTGTTTAGCAAGTATAATAAAACTTTATCGTCGACTTTCAACTGACATCGTTTGTTATTGCCAACCCATAACTTGTGCATCACAAACTTTGCTTGTTTCTCCGTCAGATGGCATCATTACTTTAATTTGAGACAAAAATGTACATTCCTTGTTTTTGATCCGAAATATAAGCACACTAAATTTGATGTCTTGATTTGCATCTTGGAACATATTCTCAATATTCTACAAAGAATACAAACTATATTGTTTTGTACCTGCCAATAAAAAAATCTAATACTTCAAGTTTGGCTGCCGCATTCATAATTACAATTCAGCATATTATTGATTTTATAGTAACGTGTTATAGATTTTAAGGAAAAAATTAAACGATCTCAATATTTTTGAGGTGTCCACAAGGAATCTACTTCCTGTAGTTGGCTGTATACCATATATTAAAAAATTTAATTAAAAAACCTTTATAAAAGGTATATATTTAAAAACCCTAACGGACTAATTAAACAAAACGTTTTCGGAATCCATATTCCATCATCAGTGTCTAGGAGTACATGAATGTAGCCACTAAATATATGGGTAAAAACCCGTTAACAAATAATTAGTTACATTTGGTATACAATATTTCTTATAATATGTTAAGATGTTAAAGTTACCGTTGGATAAGGTAACATGGCGACATATGACTCCACGTTGAAGTTGCTAGTCCTGAGACGGTGTGTCTACAAGGACTGTATGCTTGACTTGCTTCCATAATATAAGAAAACCTGTCAGAAAAACACTAATAGCATAACATTTGTCTTAAAAAAAATATTTCTAGTTATAACAGTAAATTATCTTGTTAATATTCTCTTGTAAGTCATAAACAAAAATTAAGAAAAAACTTATCGCACTATAAGTACCTTGACATGATAAGTATTCGGTCTTAAATTTAGTTTAGTTTTAATATTAACAACAAATTCTAATTTTATATGTTAATATTTTTAAACCATACATAATCTATATATACTTTTAATTTATTTATTATGCTATTCTTCTTTAAATGACTCTTCTTTTAATATTTTTAACTTTCTTGTTGACGCTCCGTTGAGACGACGAAGACCAACTTTCTTACCAACTGGCACGTGGCCACTCAGGCTGTCAAGGTGTGATCGGACAATTTTCTTTGGCAATGTTGCCACCGAATTTCTGCCATTCTATAATACGGTTTCTATATTCTTTTCTTCTGTTTAGTTGTACCTCTTCTGTTTATATAATTCTTATCTTAAATGTCACATATTGCTCTTACTTCTTCATTACTTTTATGGTTATTAGTATAATACAATTGGTCCAAAAAAAGACCTGACCCCATCATCCGAAGAAAAAGTTTTTCTGCAACACCAAATTGTTGCTAAAACTATGCGGTTTAGAGTAAAAAATATTTCATACAAAAATATTTTACATTAAAGTCGAAACAAAAAAGGTCCGATGTATAATCCTACTAAAACAAACTGTTCCAAAGTTACGAAGGGTGTACATGTAGGCTATGCTACATAAAATTACGCAAAATTAATACGTTTTCTTAATATATAAGTATAAATTAAGTTCTTAAAAAAATCACAGCATGCGATTTGTCTTTAAAAAGATAACTACATGTCATAATGACAGTAAAATTCTCCTGTTAGTGATTCCATGGTAATTTTTTTTTTTCTTAACTTAAAGTTATTTCATGTAATCAAATGAACTATCTTACAACAAAGTCGTCCCAGGAACGCAACTCAGCTATAATGGCAATATCATTTTAAAGTCGTCCACTTTCAAATGTATAATATATGTCTGAATTGTCAATGTAAGTTAGTCAGATAAAATTAAATTATTAAAAGAATTTTCACCAAGTAACAAAAATCAAAATTTGTTTAATTTATTAGTGTTTGTATTTTCAGAAAGAATTTGGAATTGGTAAATAAAACGGCAATAAAGTTATTTTAATTTTCAGTTGTGGCATTATTCCCATTAAAATAGAAATTATTATCTACAATTATTCATATAATTTATAGGACCATTATAATTTATAGGATTTATAGATAGAAAAACTTTTAAAATAATGTATTAGTATTTATATTAAATTGCATTTAATGAAAATTTTTATAATAATCTGTTTAAAAAATAATAATACCTGTACTTCCCATTTTGGCAATTTGCTATTTTCTACAACTGTGTTTGGACATCTGTCACTAAACTGAGAGAGAATCTGAGCTCCCATTTCAAATTCAAATTGTCCTGTAGGGTGATAAGATTGTGCTGTAGATTTTCCATCGACTGATTCCAAAGTTAAGAAAAATTGTCGAAACGCTTTCTTTGGATATTTAGTAGGATTCACTCTCAACGATACTACAAAAAAAAAACAAAATTAATTTTAACAAATAATAATATTATGATTTTTAATTAATAAACTTAAATAGTGATTAAAAAAATAATTTATATCTTATAGACTAGAGAATATTATACAAAATATTTATAGTAGGTATTTTTAAGAATTTTGAATAATGATGAGTGTAAAAAGTTTTATTTTAATAATTATAATATTATAGATATATTTAAGTGAGCCATCTGCATAGGCAACTAAATATACACTGTATTATAATGACAGAAGAATGAATTTCAACAGAAAGTGACATTTGAATAATAATTACGGATGTAAAAATCGTGTTGAGTATTAAGTTAAGGAGTTTAATTTACATATAAGTTGACATTCTGATCTGAGAAGCCTAAATGTCCATAAAATTCTCGATAGAAGGGTAAAGAATTCTCTAGAAAACGTCAATATAAGAAACTTAACCCTATTTGCGAGGTAGACTATTCGAGAACATTCATATATCTATGAAATAGAACAAATTCGAACATGATTTATTGCTAGAATATTCGGGAACGATGAAAAGATATAAATACGATGTAATTTGGAGCAAGGCGATTAGACAGTTCAAGACAGTTGAGATTAGACAGTTCAAGACAGTTGAGATTAGACAGTTCAAGACAGTATGAGAGTAAATTAGGACAGTGAACAGTATTAAGTTAGATAGTATGAGATTAAATTAAAACAGTTAACAGTTACAGTAAGACAGTATGGAGTTAGTTGATTAAGACAGTTACAGTTGGACAGTGAACAGTTACAGTAAGACAGTATGAGAGTAACAGTGAAACAGTTAGACAGTGCATTCATTAAGCAGTCAATCATTCAGTCAGTTGATCAGTAAATAGTACAAGCAGATAGTATACAGTAGTCAGTACCGATCGATATAAATAACGATCAAAAGTTATTATGAACATAAAAAAGAGAAAACTTGAATACTTAGGCCACCTGATGAGAGGACAAAAGTACACATTCCAACAAAATATAATGCAAGGAAAAATCCAAGGACGCAGAAATCCAGGTCGTAGAATAATGTCCTGGATGAAAAATTTAAAAGAGTGGTTTGGCTGTACCACTAACGAATTATTCAAAACAGCAGTAAATAAAATTAGAATGGCCATAATGATATCCAATCTCCGAAAGAAGAGACCCTCAAAGAAAAGAAGCAGAGGGATACGTAGAAAATTCTTTAAGAAATAATAAGAAATATTAACAGTCTGTTGACTGTCGATCTATGTCATTTTAACTGACAAAAACCACGTGTTCAAGTCGAGCAAAAAAATGTTGCTCTTTAAGTATTAAATTTTTTATAATGTCATTGACCTAGAGTCACACTAAAATTTAAATTTGGAAACATCAAAACTATATATTGATGTCACAACTACGATTTTAGTGTTAGCTTTAATTACAAAAGAAGGCACTGAGGATGATCTGATCTAGATCGAAAACGTCACGTTATGCTCCTGTATAAATTTTGACGACACATTTTAAAAAAGTTTTACTTATATATTTTATACCTAAATACAAATGCGAAGTTTTTACTTCTGTATAAGTCTTTTAAACGATGGTATATAGCCAACTACTGGGATTTTCCCATATTTTTTTTAACTTTAAAGTTTTTAATAAATGTTCATAAGTAAAGTTTATGCATATATTCTTTTCAACATACAAAACGACTGCAGAAAAAATATTGTACGTAACACGATCCAAAAGTAATTTTACGAGACTTGCAGGATCCCAGGACTCGCCAACGGCTGACCCTGGAAACTTCCTAATCGTCTCGTAAAATATCACTTTTGGAACTTGTTACGTAAATTACTATGTACTTTCATTCAAAATTCTGCTCAGTTTAATGTAAAATATTGATTTGAATCAATAAAAATAAAGATTATCAAAAAACAAACACCGTTTTTTGCACCTTAAAAGTGTCATGAAAAATTATAACCAAGAGTTTAGAGCTGCAAACACTTGGAGGTTACTCCAGGCATTGTCCTTTATAAGGTTGTGCTGTTTTCAAAAATTCTATATAACACTAATTTCAAATCAGACTGATTACTTACCATTATATTTTTGATTAGGTGTATAAGTCTTGGGATTTCCTTGAATATAGATTATATATCTGTCTATATCATTTATATTTTTTGGCTTAATTATATCTTCGGGAATAATATCACAGTCTAAGGTGTTAGCGATGCTAATTAGGAATAAAATTCCGATAAATGCAGCCTTAACATACATCATCCTGTAAAAAATACAAAGTAATAAAATATGTAGGTATAATAATTTTTAACAATATTTTAAATGTGCGAACCTTTATAAATAATTACAAGTTTAAAAAGTGAACACATCTTTCAGTACACTATCCAATTATCGAACGCTGGAGATCACATTGTCAATAATAACATTGACAATAATACATTGTAAAAATGATGTGCTCTGGCATGCTTGACAAGTCATAAAATCTGTACCCCGAGGTATGAGCCAGAACACAAAGTGTATCAATACTGAGCGAATCATAAGAGTAATAGTCTGCGAGGCCTCGGATGATGAGCTTTCCGATCCGGATGGCCCCCGGCGTATCTTCTCGTTCAGGGAGTAATGTGTAAAATCGTTTACTGGACGTGTAGATGTGACTCATCAAGCTTTACATGCGGAATGTGCCACTGGTGAAAACAGAAGCTTAATAACCGCAAACCTCACAACATAGCTACACGAGAAAACGAACTATTATGAAGAAGGAACTGGGACGAGTCAGTATTTCTGTAGCCAATCTCTCTGAACTTCATTTCCTTAACGGGGGACGTACATAACTAATTTGGGACATTTCATGTGTCTTTCCGGCAACAATAGCAAAAGTAATAATGATGTTGCTTTTGGGTTTTAAAATCATTTTTTCCTTATATACTGGACTATCGAGCTATCAGTGATCTAATAATTTCCTTAAGACTGGATGGAACCTTATCTGTTATTTATTTGGTTTAGGTATATGCGCCTACTTCAACTGCTAATGATGATACAACTGAATCTTTCTAAATAAAGAAACTGATAAAAATAACGTTTCATAAGGGTAACGGTACGAAGGGACCGAATGAAGTTTGTTCATTTCTCATAAAGTATTATTATAGATACCATGCCATTAGTGAAATATCTTTAGGTTTTCTCTGAGGGTTATGAAGCACAAAATAAAAACCACACTGTTTAGGTTTTTTCCGTTGTGATTTTGCTACAACAATCTAAGACCTTTGACAATTATTTTCCTATTATTAGGGATTATTCCTTCCTACCTTTGATAGGGATTTTGCGGTGATTACAAGAAAATTAGAAAGGAACATATATATACAATGGACGAATATAGACAGCTAATAAAATTTTTAAAATAATATAAAGTATAAGTATAAAAAAGATAATAGCTAGTGACCACAGTACTACAAAAAAACTATGTTATCGGAGAAATCCAGTGGCAAATATATTCCACGGAATCAGAAGTTCAACCAAAATATGCATTTTCACCATTCCTCGAGAACTTAAACTTGGTTATAGCACAGCCTTTTATTAGCGGATTAGCCAATCACACCTTCAGGCTTAACCCATTGATGCCCAATGGGTCGTTAACGACCCATCTAACAAAAAGATGTTCCAAGCAAATATGTCGAATTTGCCAGTCGCCGTTTCTTGACAAGTTTATTCCTGACTATGCAAGTAAGCAGTTTATTTAGTGCAAACTGTTTATTTTACTCGTAGTGGTTGTAGAGTGCACATCAAAATAGAACTCGAATAACGTTCGCAGCATGGCTTCATTGAAAAATTTGTAAGTACAATTAAATAAATCATTTTATTATTTAAAGTCATTTTATCTAGTTAAGCACAGGTTGTGCTAACATATTATAATAATACTAGTATGAAAATAATTTGATATATGCCATAAATATAATGTTACATTTTGATGGGTTGTTAACGACCCGTTGGGCACATGACATATCATACTGAGAAAATGTTTTTTTTAGTAAGAAACCACTATCTACTGCAGAAATTCTGGAGGAAATAGAAAGAATTGAAAATAATGAGGTTATACCGGATGACATATATATTTTGCCTCCAGATAATAATGGTTGGTTAACAGATTCGGATTCTGGAGACGAGAATGTAATGATCCGGATAGACTAAATAGAGGTCAATTGAATCCGGCGCTGAAGTACAATTTCAGAGGGATGAAGAAGACATAGAAAACGAAGTTTTTCAAGAAGTATCTGATTTTAATGTACAACATCCAACAAAGAAAATAAAGAAGACGCCACGAAAATGGTCGAACATTATAAATTTACCAACATTACGTGCGGATTCCGATCATACGAGATTACCAGTTTTAACACTCACTTCTGACAGTAATCCAGTTGAATTTTTTGAATTGGTTATGAGCAGAGAAATAATAGAGTATTTAGATAAAGAAACAACAAATTATGCTGCCTCGAAAAATCATAATATTTCAATAGAAGTTGAAGAATTTTCTGTATTCTTGAGAATTTTAATTTTAAGTGGTTACGTTCCATTACCAAGGCAAAGAATGTATTGGGAAAACTGTGATGATACACATAATATTTTAGTAACGAAATCTATCAGACGGAATAGATTTGAAGGTCTAATCTTGGCAAAAGGCCAAGATTAGACCTTTGCACCCATTGAAAATCAAATTTCTATAGACGAATCTTTTTTTTTTTTTTTTTTTTTTTCGTCTTTATAGAGGGGGGGTCTGGAATCTTCAAAAGATATCTCAGTCCAGGACGCCGCCTGACTGACCTTAGTGCAGGATTCGTTCTTCGTACTCCCGGCGATAGTTCCCGAGGTACTTTAAAATGCCCTCTCGTCGCCGAGTCTACGCCGAACGCCTACCTGCTAAACCAGACCCTCCTCTGTCATCCAGCGATCCGGAAGCGGAATGGCCGCTGTAAGGCCGGCATCACTTCCGAAGCACTACCTTTATTCATTCATTCTCCATTCATACACATTCACACTCCTAGTTCGGCATCATTCTCAGAAGGATATTTCCTCTTTCCCCACAGTCATACTCACGCATTCTAACTCAAAAAGTGTGACCCACTTCACCTTTCAGCATCATTCACTCTACCTTTGCCGTTGGTTCAGCTGTCTTTCTTCCTCTTCCTTTTTTTTGATCACTGCACGGATATAACTGTGTATGTTAATCCAACCTAATTTATTTTCAATCATTCTCTCAATCATTTCTCTCACTGTAACAAAATTCACACCTGTCTCTCTCTCCATTCTGTTCCTTTCCACTATCCATCTGCTGCAATCTAACATCGTATGTGTCACAGTGTCCGAATATCCACAATACAGGCATTCATCTGTATCAGCCTTACCGATCCTATAAAGGTATGCCCTAAAACACCCGTGTCCTGTGAGCACCTGCGTCAGGAAATAATCCAATCGCCTGTGGTCACAGTCCACCCAAACTCTTATGTTAGGGATCAGAATTTTCGTCCACTGTGACACATCCTCCGTATTGTTCCATTCTTCTTGCCATCTTTCAACTGACCTTTCCCTTACCTGTCTTTTCTCAGCCACAGTAAGGTTTGGGCCTCTTCTCTCATAAAGCTCTTTTCTTTCCACCGCCAAAATATGCAACGGAACACATCCAGTGATGGTCCATAAGGCTGCCGCAGACACAGTCCTGTAGGCGCATGCTACTCGCAACAGACTTGTTCTGTCTACTCGTTTCATAAGACTCCTATAGGCCGTTATCTCTACCGCCTCGCTCCAGACTGGTGCTGCGTAGAGAACGATAGACTGTACAACACCGTGTAAGGCCCTCCTCCTTTCGGATTTGGGTCCTCCAATGTTCGGCATTACTCTCCCTAACGCAGCCGCACTATTCGCAGCCTTTCGGACCACCTCCCGAACGTGTTCCCCCCATTTTCCATTCTGGTGCAATGTCACTCCTAGATATTTTACTTGTGTCTTGGGTGTTAGACATACCCCCGCACATTTTAATTCAACACCTTGCCTGTTCCTTGTCCCCTTCAGAATAATGGCTTCGGTTTTCTCTGTCGCAAGTTTTAGTCCGTGCTGCGTCATCCATTTCTTTACGACGCCACCTGCGTTCCGAACCCGGTATTTGAGATCTGGCTCATCCCGGGCTACTACCAGTACAGCGAGGTCATCCGCGAATGCGAAGGGGGTTGTACCCTCTCCGTATTCACAGTGCATAACCCCGTCATATGCCAGATTCCATAGCGTCGGGCCCAAGACAGATCCCTGGGGTACCCCGGCCGTCACGTCCACGATCGTGCCTTTTTCCACCATAATCCTTCTCTCGGACAGATACTCCGCCATAACATTCATCAGGTAACCAGGACATTCTCTCTCCTCCATTGCCTTCATTACCTCGTTCCACTGCAGCGTATTGAATGCATTCTTAACATCAAACAACAGCAGGGCCGCCCAGCGATGTTCATTCCCTCTGTTGTGCAATGTTTCGAGTACACTCATAATTGCATCAATCGTGCTTTTCCCTTTACAAAAACCAAATTGCCTCCGAGATAAACCACCTGACCTCTCAATCATCTCGTCTATGCGTACTCGTAGCATCCTTTCATAGAGCTTACTGATGCATGGAAGAAGACAGATGGGGCGATACTTTTCCCTACCTTTGGGAAGCAGTATTAACCTCGATGTCCTCCAAGGCTCAGGAAAGGTCTGTGCTTCCAGCAATGCATTCATGTGTTCCAGAAGCCACGTAGGCTTATAATATATTCCTATCGACGAATCTACGATTCCTTACTTTGGTCGTAATGGGTGCAAACAATTTATTCGCGGCAAACCAATAAGATTTGGCTATAAAGCATGGGTAATGGCTTTATCAAATGGATATTGCCTAAATTTTGACATATATCAAGGCCGAAAATTAGCTACTAGTGTTGATAAAAATTGTGGATTAGGAGAAAGTGTGGTCTTGAACTTTGCAGAGATTTTGCGAAATACATATAAAAATATAAAATTTTCCTTATATTTCGATAACTTTTTTACAAGCATGTCTTTGCTATCATCACTTGGAGAAATGGGATTTAGTGGCACTGGAACTGTACGCGAAAACAGAACAGAAAAGTGTCATTTAGATGATAAAATTATGATAAAAAAGCCAAGAGGGTATTATTGTAGCTCTTTTGAAGGGAGCGCTAAAATTGCGGCTGTAAAATGGAAAGATAATAATGTTGTCACTATATTATCCAATGAGCATGGAACTGAGCCAATACAAAAAGCAAGCCGATATTCAGCAAAAGAAAAACTAAAAATTCAAATAGATCAACCATTTGTAATTTCGCAATATAATAAATATATGGGTGGAGTTGACTTGATGGACAACAACATTTCAAACTATAGAATAAAAATACGTGGAAAAAAATGGTACTTTCCGATATGGCTATGGATGCTGGATGTTTGTGTTACTAATGCTTGGACACTAGCACGACAATTTGGATACAAAAATGACAACTTAGAATTTAGAAGACATATAGTACGTACATTATTATCTAATTATGGAAAGTCACCCCGTTCCACTGGACCACAAAATATTGCAATAATTCCTACACCATCCTCATCAACACAGCATCTAATTATTACTGGTGCTCAAAGAAGAAGATGTCGCATATGTTCAAACAAAACAACAAAAGCATGCGACAGATGTGAAATTCCACTCCACGATAAATGCTTCAAATATTATCATACAAATTATTTTAAGACTTAAGTAATATAATTAAACTATGCCTGCTTTATTGTTTTCATTTTAGGGAGTAAATATTTAATTTGTTGAAAGAAAATAAAATAAAATGTAATTGCATAAAAGTTACTATTAGTATTATTTTGTACCCTATATGCCCAACGGGTCGTTAACGACCCAGCATGTTTTTCGAAAACCAGTTTTTGAAAATTTTTTTTAGTAATTTTTTAATGTATTTAAGGGTATTTTATTATATTTTAGAAAAAATCATCGATATATTTTGACAAAAATAGTTGTGGGCATAAATGGGTTAACAAAAAAAAAATGCACTAATATTGCCTGAAGCATTAGCATATTCTAGTGAAAAGACTTCGATTAATTATAAGAAAATTGTTGACATACACACAAACTACAAAGTTATATAAAGGAATATATAAAATATTCAATATTTTTATAATGAATCGTTCAACTGGTCTCAACGACCAATAAAATACGTGAGGAAGATAAATCATGACACGTTTCGTTTTTTTTGGATTGTAATATTTTTTGTACTTTTGTTAATGTTAATTCATTATAAAGTTTAGTTTTAGGTGACGCTGTACAATTTACTTAAGAAAGTCAATCAAGTTTGAGCTCATGTAAAGCTTATTCTCAATCGTTTTTTTTTTAATATTTGGTAAAAAAAGTCACGAAACGTGTCCAAATGGAATTAGGTCAAGCTTTAACATGTAGAAATCTTTATGGTTTCCTCAAACAGTTTTTTGTTTTTTTAAAAGTTTTAGTTTTGTGATATCATCAACCAGCCCTACGCGTCCACTGCTAGACACAGGCCTTCCTCATTTTTGTCCATTGTGCTCTATCTTGAGCACTTTTCATCCAATTTCTTGACAATTTCTTGCGATCGTCAGTCCAACGAGTAGGGGGTCTTCCTCTACTTCTTTTGTCTAACCTCGGCTTACACTCAAGCAATCTCTTCGCCCACCTTTTATCACTGATTCGGGCTACGTGTCCGGCCCAGTTCCATTTCATAGCACTACCAGGCTGTTCCATTGTTTTTTGGTTGAAATTGAACCCATTTCCCTTTAAACCAAAATACATCGATAACGAAGCGATATACCTTCATTGACTCGATATTGCAGCGTTTAGAATTTAGTGTCAATGTCAAAGTTTCGGCACTATAGTTTATCACAGGCAACACATATGGGTCAAATGTTTTACGTTTTAAAGAAATTGGTACATCGCTTTTAAAGATGTCTTTGAGTTTTCTATAGGCTGCCCATGCTAGGTTTATTCTTCTTCGTAGTTCGCATGTTTGGTTGTCTCTTGGGATCTTTATTTCGTGTCCAAGGTATATGTATTTTTCCACCAGCTCTATTTCGTTGTCTCCAAAATTGATATTTCCGCTAGATACTAGATTTGTCATGAATTTTGTTTTGGAGATGTTTATTTTAAGATCCACACTGGCACACACTAACTGAAGTTCATGTAGCATTGTACATATCTCCTTGAGGTTTCGAGAACAAAACTATGTCTTGCGAATTTTAAATTTGTTAATCTTTACGTCAATGATCAGGCCTTTCTCTTTCCAATTAAGTTTTTTACAAGCATATTCTAGTACTACGGTAAACAGTTTAGGCGATAAGGTATAACCTTATCGGATTCCTCTGCCGATTGGGATATGATCCGGGTTTTTGTGTAGTTTTACTGACATAGCTGCGTTCTTGTATCTATTGTAAATTACTCTGTATATAGGTAGTCAATGCGCAGCATGCTTATCGGGCTTCCAGGATTTTGTCAAATTTTACTGTGTCAAAGGCTGCATGGAAATCTACAAAAACCAGAACGAGTGGTCGATTGTATTCGATAGTTTTTTCTATTACTGGTTTAATGCTCTGTGGGTGATCATTTGTTCCAAATCCGGTACTAAATCCCGCTTGCTCTATTGGCTGGTAGAAATAAAGTTTTTTTAACGATTCGTTACTTTTCTTGTAAGTAGTTTGTATAGGTGACTAAGAAGACTTGTAGATATGTATTTTTCTAATTCATGGGATCTACTTTGTGTACAATAGAATTACCTCAGCATTGTGCTATTTGTCGGGTATATTACTGTCCAAAAGGCACATGTTAAAAAAGATTTTTATTTTTTAAGTAGCTAAGTGCCTCCGATTTTGATTGTATCAGTACCTACACAATCTTTGCCTGGAGATTTGTTATTCTTAAATTTTCATAAGGCTAGTGTTATTTCGGCTATTATGATTTCCGGTGGTAGTTCTGATCCTTGGTTGACAATGCCCTTTTTCCTTGTTAATATTTCTTGTACTTGATCTCTCTGCTATTTGCTTTTTGTTGGCTTGTGTACAGCAATTTGTAGAAGTCTTCTATAATGATTCTTTATTATCTGCCTTTTTCCTGTTCTTAGTATTCTTCTCAATACTGTCATACCTCTATTGTTCTCAATGGTATGTTCGATTTGTTCTTGGTTGTATTTTCGAGTATCTAGTTCAACAGCTTTGGTTATTTCTTTATTTAATTTTTGTAGTTCCTTGGCTTTAGTTTCCGTCTCGCTTCTCATTTCTCTTCTTTTCTGTATGGGTTGTCTAGTATTTTTATTTTGTGACATGGGCTTTCTTGAATAAGTAATTTAATTATAATTTTACTTCGGACCATAGTCCATTTTTATAGTTATCACCCACTCAAGGTATTACTATTAGAATAATAACAAACGAGGTTATATTATATTTATAATATATAAAATTGTTATCTTAGAAAAATATTTTTCGTAAGAATTTGTCGGGTATGTGGTGGTTGTACGAGTAGAATAATCGTGATGAGTTTTAAACGTAACGTCGCGGATATTGCGTACTACTCTAAAATTTTCTTTTTTGTGTGCTGTGCTTATTTTCTAGCGTTGGCTGTTGTCGTATTAATCAACTGATAAAATGTTTTCACGATCAGCAGCTAGATGAATCAATTTCAGCATTTCCTTCGATTTTGCCGTGAACTATCAACCGGATTAAGCAATATTTAGGTCCTCTCATTATATGACCGAAATATTGGGCCTTTCTTATTTTGATAATGTTGATCAATTCTCGCTCTTTGTGCATGGTCTCTAGCACACGTTCACTAGAGATATCTATGCTGTCCACGGATTCTGAGCATGTAACAGTAACACCACAAATCGAATGCTTCTAATTTATTTGGATTTTTATTTTTGTTGTCCAGGTTTCACATCTGTAAAACCAAGCGGACTAGACCTAGCACTTTAATACTCTTAGATGTGTGGTCAAAGACAGATTTCTATTGCACAATACAGAACGCCAGTTAATAAAGTTTTTTAGTGCAACTTCTACTCTGGTCGAAATTTCCTCGTCACTTTGAACCCTGCAATCAATCTAATTACCTAGATATCTAAAGTGTTCTACCCTTTCCATGATTTTGTTATCTAATTTTAGTATCGAGTCTTCGATATTAATTTTTCAACTTTTCCCCCACCATCCATTTTGTTTTCTTTGCCTTGATCGTTAAACCTTTATCAGTTAATTCGTTGTTTAAAGCGTTTAACAGGGTTTGAAGGTCTTCTATGGTCTCTGTCATTATCGCGGTGTCATCTGCGTATCTGATGTTATAATAATTTCACCCCTATTTCAACACCATCGCAATGACTATTTAACGCTATCTCAAAAACTGGTTTATTGTAGACATTAAACAACAACGGTGACATAATACATCCCTGTCTCACACTACGTTTAATAGAAACTTAAGCTGAAACCTCTTGATCCACCTTAATACAAGCGATCTGACTGTAGTAAAGATTTTTGAGCAATTTAATGTCATACGTGTCCAGACCAACTGAGTCCAAGCATTAAAATAGTAGCGTAAATGGTACTTTATCAAAGGCATTTTCAAAATCTATAAAACATACGTAAATATTTTTTCTAAACTTAATGCTCTTTTGTAAGAGTATTCGCATATAAAAAAATGGTCTTATTTAGTATATAATTAGAGCCACTTCTTTGATTTTTCTCTTTTTACCATCCGTTTCTTTTATAACTATATTTGAATCATTCTATTAACCGCTATGTTCATTATTAAACACGCATGAAATAAAGAACATAGGGTTCAATGGAATGACCTAAATATAGTCCTAAAAGAAACGGACGATAAAAAGAGAAAAATCAAAGAAGCGGCTCTAATTATGCTAAATGAGACCAATTGTATCGCAAATTCATCGGCAGAATGTAGTGGGATCTGATTATCCATATTTAAAGAAAATGTTATTAAAAAGAAAATACTTGTATTAGTATCAGTCAGTAACATATGGAGGATACATCATTTATGTTTTTTAAATTACAAACATATAAAATCAGAATTTGGTGTTTATTGAAAGTAAACTAAATACACGACCAAATACTTACCATGTCGGGATAGTATTATGAGGTTTTTTTCCTGGTTTTCCCTCATAATTTACTATAGAATCACTAACAGGAGAATTTTACTGTCATCATGGCATATGTTTGTCTTTTTAAAAACGAATTACATGCTATGATTTTTTCTGACGAATATTCCAAGTTAAAGTTGATTTCATATAATCGAATGAACTATCTCTGTGGAAAGATGGCAAAAGCATATATGTCAACATTTTGAGATTTTTATACCCACATATTCGTATTGATAAAATCTAGAAGATGGCAAAATAAGGTATGCTGCAGAAGTTTAGGTATTGTGTTATTAAAGGTGTGACATGTATTGTGACAGTATTAAAGGTGTCAAAAGCAAATAAATTCAAAACAGTAACATCTTAAGATGGCAATATCATATAATATCTTATACCGATTTTTGTCTCCATATAACACCTTTAGAGTAAAGTACTTGTGGAGGTGGCAATATTGTTACGATAATTATGGCGTTTATAACTATCAATATATTATGACTAATTCTGTTTTCTGTTCCAGTAAATTCGAAGTTGTTTACAGAAACCTTTAGACCCCAATTTTATGAGTAATCCACGTCTCGAGGCTTTTCAAACAGTTGAAAAACGAGTCGAGCGCCTTCACCAAAATACGAGATTATTCAAGAAGTTCCATTATAATGTAGAAGGTCGCCGAACTTTCGAGATGACAACAGTTGTGTATATAAACGAAAGATTTTTTATTTGGCAGTCAGTCATAAGAAGATCGGGAAACGCGATTTAATTGTAACGAAACGTAAATAAATTATTTGTAATATAAATTAGGATTAATAAAGACTTTAATAAATTCGTAATTAGTTATCGTGAGTTTTAATAAATTAGAATATAGACAATAAATTAGAATAAAGACAAATAAATTAGAACTATATAAATATACAACAGTGGTGTCAGAAGTGGGATATTTAAATAAACAAGCGGGACTTTAAATAAAAAGAAGTGAAATATGACGACGATTTACGAGCTCACAGTTACGAATTTAAGAAGGCATCTTGAGGACAGAGAATTAGCTTCTACCGGAAAAAAGGCTGAGTTAGTCCAACGACTAAAGAAGGCTTTGGAGGAAGAGGGTTTAGATCCGGAAACTTATATATTTGAAGATGCTTGTCATCTCGTCGATTTCGAAATTAGAAAACAAGGTTTCTGAAGATATTTCGAAAGTTTCTTCGATGTAGCCAGAGTTTCTGGCTGAATGTAGCCAAATCTCTGGTGATGTAGCCAAAGTTTGCGGTGACATCGCCTCTTTAGAAGACAAAGTTTCTAACGAGATCTCTTCCCTAGAAAGCAAAGTTTCAGCTAACATCTCCTTGGAAATCTCTAAAGTCACTTCTGAGATGTCTGCCCTCGACGATAGAGTGTCTTCATTAAAAAACCAAGTTGCTGCCGATATGATGGCCTTCGAAGAGAAGATATGGAAAGAGTTGGAAAGGAAGATTGAGGGAACAGGAACAACAGAGAGAGTAAACAATCCAATTACCATAGAGACAAAAGAAGACGAGACGAAATGTAAGTTGGAAACACGGCCGAAATTTGAAGGAAGTGGAAGTTCTGTTCATGTCAAAGTCCCAACTTTCGACGGAAAATCATCATGGAACAACTACATGAAACAGTTCGAATCAGCTGCAAGAGCGAATGGATGGTCTGAAAAAGAAAAGGCTGTAAACCTGACTATCGCTCTTCGAGGAGATGCCTTAGATGTGCTCCAGACCATAGCCGTAGAGGAGACGGATGATTTCGAACAACTGAAGAAGAGGTTAAATATGCGATATGGCCACGAACACTTGGAGCATGTATATCAGTCGCAGCTCAAAAATCGAAGACAAAAGAAAGATGAGGCTCTTCAAGAATATGAAGTAGATATCGCCAGATTAGTGCGATATGCTTATCCAACAGCTCCCGAAGACATGATGGAAAAGTTGGCCGTTCAAACGTTTATTGATGGTCTTCGTGATCATGAGATGCAAAGAACACTACGATTAGCTCGTCACAAGACGCTGGTTGATGTCTTATCCGCCGCCCTCGAATACGAGTCAGCTACGCAGGCCTCTGGCGGGTACAGTAAAGTTAGGACTGTAAAAGAGGAAGAAGATGAAGATAAACTTGACCAGCTCGTTAATATGATGAAAAGCATGACATACAAGAAAACGAAGACCATCTTCTTCTTCGGGTTCCTTCTCCTAGCGAAGGATGGAAATCATCATCGCTATTTTAACTTTGTTGGCCGCATTTCTGAATAATTCTAATGAGCTGCAGCCGAACCACTCTCTCAAATTTCTTAGCCAGGACATTTTGCGTCGTCCTGGGTTTCTCTTCCCTTGTATCTTCCCTTGCATAATCAACCTCAGTAATACGTACTTCTCACCCCTCATTAAATGTCCCAGATATTGAATCTTTCTAATTTTAACAGTTTTTATGACTTCACATTCTTTCTTCATTCTTTGTAACACCTCTATATTAGTTACTTTTTCAATCCACGATATTTTATGCATTCTCCTGTAGCACCACATCTCAAAGGAGTTTAATTTTTTGATTTCAGACTGCTTTATTGTCCACGCTTCCATGCCATATAGTAAAGTAGAGAAGACGTAACAACGTAGCATTCTTGTGCGAATCTCTAGATTAAGGTTACGGTTGCAAAGTAATTTCTTCAATTTTATGAACGTGTTTCTTGCCATTTCTATTCTAGATCTGATCTCCTTTACTTGATCTCCATCTTCGGTTAGCCACGTTCCTAAATATTTATATGTTTTTACTCTTTCTATCGTTGTATTATTGATGATCAGGTTATTTACATTTTGTGGTTTTTTTGAGAATATCATTGATTTCGTTTTCTTGAGATTCATTTGCAGTCCGTAACTTTCACATGCATTGTATACATGTTGTATTATGTACTGTAGATCTTCCATGTCACTTGCAAATATGACAGTATCGTCGGCATATCTAATATTATTAATGCTATTTCCGTTGACATAAATACCTTCCACGATATCCAATAAAGCCTCTTGAAAAATCACTTCACTGTAGACGTTGAATAAGAGTGGTGAAAGGATACACCCTTGTCGAACTCCTCTAAGTATACTTACTTCCTCTGTCAGTTCTCCTTCGACTCTTACTCTTGCTTTCTGGTTTTGATACAGATTCGATATAATTTGTAGATCTCTACTATCAATGTTTTTAGTCTTAAGAATACTTAAAAGCTTCTCATGTTGAACTCTATCAAAAGCTTTCTTGAAATCTATAAAGCAAGCATATATGTCCTGATTCATATCCAGGCATCGTTGTGTCAGAACATGGACTCCAATAATGCTTCTCTAGTTCCTAGACCCTTTCTCAAACCCATCTGTGAATCACTTATTTCTTGTTCAATTTCATGTGGATTCTGTTATGTATGATTTTAAGGAAGGTTTTCAATGTGTGGCTCATTAACGCAATTGTTCGATAGTCATTGCAATCTTAAGCATTTGTGATTTTTGGAATCGTCACAAAAGTTGAGAGAAGCCACTCTTTGGGTATGTGTCCCGTCTTGTATATGGAGTTAAAAAGGTTTACCATGACATCAATATTATCTTCATTAATTATCTTCAATAGTTCAATTGGTATTTCATCGGGTCCTGGAGCTTTTCTGCCTTTTGTGTGTTTTATAGCATACATAACTTCCTCTTTCATTATTTCTGGTCCCGTGGTTTCTCCGTTAACTTCTAATAATTGTTCTACTTTTTGATCATAAAATAGTTGTTCAATGTTGTCAAATCAAGAAACTCACCATCAGGAAAACTAGAACGGGTCGGCCTTAGGGGGGCAGCTTCGACCCAGAACTTTTCCAAAGACCCTCTCATACTAATAGCTTCTTTGAAATGTCGTGAAGATAGTGTATATGTAGATGGAGAAATAAATGGTAAAAAGCATACGTTGTTGGTGGATACCGGAGCGACAAGAACCATTATTCGCCCGACAGTTATAAACAGCCGTAAGAAACTGTTACCAACGAGGTTGCGACTGCGGACCGCTACAGGTGAAAATGCCAACATTCATGGAGAAATCCAGGTACAATTAGGAATTGGAGCAGAAAAGTTCGTCCATACTGTTATAGTTGCTGACATCGAAGAGGATGTTATATTAGGAATGGACGTAATGAATACGCATGGATTCCAATTGGATTTTAAGAATAAGGTAATCAAAGTTGGTAACGAGGAGGTATTTCTCCATCCACATGATGACAACACTATGCAAGCAGCCGTTAAAGAAGATACAGTCGTGCCTGCGAGAAGTGAAACGATAATAGTAGCGCGGCTACAGGGAATTGTGGACGAAGGAACACCTGTTATGATGGAGCCTTGGAATCATGACGACGAAGTTGGCCGTGGAATCATAATTGGAAAAGAATTAGTGACTTCGGCTAAAGAAATTCCTGTGAGACTTATTAATGTCAATGACTACCCAGTGACCATCAAGAAAGAGACAAAAGTAGGAACTTGTGTACCTGTCACATCCATAATCCGTCAGACGACAACGTCTGATAATTCCAACGATAAATTTGATCAAATGGTTGCGGTTGCTGGACAGTCTCTGAATCAGATTGAGAAAAGGAAATTAAGGGAATTTCTTCGGCAGTATCGTGATATTTTCGTACCGAAAGGAGGAAAGACGGGAAGAACTACCGTTGTTAAGCATAAAATTGATACTGGTAATGCTAAGCCAATTCGTCAAACAGCTCGACGATTACCACAGGCGAAAAGAGAGGAAGCTGAAACGATTGTTCAGGAAATGAAGAAAGACGGGGTGATAGAACCTTCTACGAGCCCATGGGTCTCTCCGGTGGTCCTGGTTAAGAAGAAAGACGGAACAACGAGGTTCTGTGTGGATTACCGTTTGCTGAACAACGTTACCAAGAAAGATAGTTATCCTCTGCCTCGGATCGATGACACATTAGACACATTGGCTGGAAGTAAATTATTTTCTACTTTGGATTTGAAGTCTGGATACTGGCAGGTAGAAATGGACCCGGTAGATAAAGAAAAGACAGCCTTCACCACAGGATCTGGATTATGGCAATTCAACGTTATGCCATTTGGACTTTGTAACGCTCCTGCGACATTTGAGAGGCTTATGGAAAATGTGTTGAGAGGGTTATCTTGGAAAACATGCCTAGTTTATCTAGACGACATAATCGTCTTGGGGGAGACATTTGAAGACCATCTGAAGAACTTAGAAAACGTTTTTAATCGACTTAAAGCTGCCCAATTGATGTTAAACCCCAAGAAGTGCCAGCTATTTCAAGGTAAAGTCAATTATCTGGGTCATATAGTCAGTAAAGAAGGAGTGGCCGTGGATAAGGGAAAAATCGATTCTATTAAGGAATGGCCAAAACCAACTGACAAACACCAAGTGAGAAGTTTTCTGGGACTATGTACTTACTACCGGAGGTTTATTAAGAAGTTTGCAGATATCGCTAAACCATTAACGCGACTTACAGAGGAAGCAAGAGAATACCGCTGGGATGTAGACTGCCAAAATGCCTTTGAGACCTTAAAAAAGCATTTAATCACAGCACCAATTTTAGGGTATCCACTGCCAGAAGGAGAGTTCATCTTAGATACAGATGCAAGTAATGTGGGAATTGGAGGAGTGCTGTCTCAGATTCAAGGAGGACAGGAAAGAGTCCTTGGATATTTTAGTAAAGTTCTCTCAAAACCTGAGCGGAATTATTGCGTCACGAGAAGAGAACTTCTGGCAGTAGTGAAATCAGTAGAGCACTTCTATCAATACCTCTATGGAAGGAAGTTTTTAATCCGAACCGACCATGCCGCCCTTAAGTGGTTGATGCAGTTTAAGAATCCAGAGGGTCAGATAGCCAGGTGGATCGAACGACTCCAAGAATATGATTTTAAGATTGAGCACCGGGCCGGAGTTAGCCACCGAAACGCTGATTCTCTTTCCAGAAGGCCATGCCCATCAGAGTGTTCTCACTGCAACAAAACGGAATCCAAGGAAGCAGCAGTGCTAAGAACGACGGTGGTCAACGACGACTGGACGCCTACCAAGATCAGGGAAGAACAAGAGAGAGATCCAGTTATACAGAAAATCCGAAAATGGAAAGAGGAAAACCGTCGACCACCTTGGCAAGAAATATCGAACCTAGGCTCAGTAGTTAAGACGTATTGGGCCCAGTGGGACTCATTTATCATGGAAGATGGCTTGCTCAAACGAGTCCTGGAAAATGATGACGGTTCAGAGAAGAGAAGACAGTTGGTGATTCCAAAGAGCAGAATAGCCGAAGTACTTCGTCAGTTACACGACAGTCCATCAGGAGGGCATTTTGGTGTGAAGAAGACCCTTCAGCGAATTCGGGAACGGTTTTATTGGATGAACAGTTCCGACGATGTAAAAGACTGGTGTAAGAAATGTACTATTTGTGCTACGAGTAACGGGCCTTATCGAAAAAGGAGAGCTCCTATGAGACAATATAATGTTGGAAGCCCGTTTGAAAGAATAGCTTTGGACATTGCTGGGCCATTTCCAGAAAGTGATAATGGAGGCAAGTACATGTTGGTAGTAATGGATTACTTCACTAAGTGGGTCGAGATTTACGCACTTCCAGACCAGAAGGCGGCCACCGTTGCAGATAAGTTGATCCAAGAATATATCAGCCGATTTGGAGTGCCTTTGGAGATCCATAGTGACCAAGGCAGGAACTTCGAAAGCGATTTATTCCAAGGAATATGTGATAGACTAGGTATGAAGAAAACAAGAACTACGGCTTATCATCCGCAATCGGATGGTATGGTAGAACGAATGAATAGAACAGTTGGCAAGTATTTGACAAAGATGGTGTCCGATCATCAGCGAGACTGGGACCAATATCTTCCGTTCTTCACAATGGCCTACAGATCTGCTGTTAATGAATCAACAGGCCAGACACCAGCCAGAGTCCTATTCGGACGCGAGATGCGACTACCTTGTGATCTAGAGTTTGGGTGTCGACCTGGAGAAGATGTAGCAGGTGAAGATTATGTGATCGAATTACGAAGAAGAATGGACGAAGTACACGAGTTGGTCCGTTCCCATCTCCAGATCGCTAGTGACCGAATGAAGAAACGGTACGATACGCAAGCCGAAAAGGGGTGTTTTAAGAAGAACGACAAAGTCTGGCTTTATAACCCCAAAAAGCGAAAAGGTTGTTCTCCCAAATTGCAGCAGTTTTGGGAAGGTCCATACCTCATTATGGAGAAGATCAATGATGTTATTTACCGAATAAGCAAGATTCCGAGAGGAAAGCCGATGATAGTACACCATAACCGGCTGGCGTCTTTCGAGGGTGACCACGACGTAGATGAAGAAGTGGAAGTAAACCAAGTCCAAGATGTGTCTGACCTCACGTTTGAGGAATTCATGGGTGCCTATGGAGGTACCGGTAAAGCAAGACATGGTGTTACCACTGAAGAAAGGCAAGATCTACTCGCGCTTCCCGATGACTACTCACTGGCCCTTACCATCCCGGCCAGTATCAAAGACGCACCAGGGTTGGCATCCGTCTTTCGAAGGAAGTTTGGTCGAGTTGCAGAACTTCAATGCCAAGTGCCAGCTCCTGGTAAAACCTTGAAACTCCAAGATGCATCACGTTACCTTTTCTACCTGGTAACAAAAGACACTGCCCGTGACCAACCTACCTACCGAGATGTATGGGAAGCTTTACTTCGATTGAGAGAGCACGTACTAGAGTCCGACGTGCAAAAGTTAGCCATGCCAAAGTTAGAGTGCCACCAATTAGATTGGAGGGTTATTCGAAGTATGGTGGAGGAGATCTTTAGAGACACCGAAGTCCAGGTGTTAGTCTGTTGCAATCCGCATAGTTACTGGTGCGGAGAGAAAACCGTCCCTTGTCATTTTTATAAAACTGGAAGTTGTAAAAGAGGGTCCAGTTGCCGATACCAGCATACCGTTTCAGTTCCAGTCCCGACAAGGTTCCAGGAGGAACCATCTTTTAAGAGGGGGGCAATGTTACGATAATTATGGCGTTTATAACTATCAATATATTATGACTAATTCTGTTTTCTGTTCCAGTAAATTCGAAGTTGTTTACAGAAACCTTTAGACCCCAATTTTATGAGTAATCCACGTCTCGAGGCTTTTCAAACAGTTGAAAAACGAGTCGAGCGCCTTCACCAAAATACGAGATTATTCAAGAAGTTCCATTATAATGTAGAAGGTCGCCGAACTTTCGAGATGACAACAGTTGTGTATATAAACGAAAGATTTTTTTATTTGGCAGTCAGTCATAAGAAGATCGGGAAACGCGATTTAATTGTAACGAAACGTAAATAAATTATTTGTAATATAAATTAGGATTAATAAAGACTTTAATAAATTCGTAATTAGTTATCGTGAGTTTTAATAAATTAGAATATAGACAATAAATTAGAATAAAGACAAATAAATTAGAACTATATAATTATACAACAATATACTATATGCAGATCTATTATAAAGTAACACCACTGTTCACGTTGATATGCGTTTAATTGAAAGTTGGACAAAACTAAATATAAATGCATATATTATTATATTTACTCCTTTTCATAAACCAATCATTATTATTTGTTAAAGGTGGTAATTGCATATATACAAACATATTTCGTTTTGCCCTCCTCTTTATATGTGGAATGAGCGATAAGTTTCAAAGCAACGTGTTGATTTACTTGATTTTGCCATCTACCAAATTGTTTTCAGTTGTTGTCGTGTGTTTAGACAGTATTTAGACCAATAACAAAATGTTGTACAAAAAATTGTCATCAAAATTACACCCCTGAACAACAAACTATAATTTGGTATAGTTTTAATAACAAAGCTCCAGATATGCGTAAACAAGTATAATGTGAAAGAATGACTCTTTCTAAATGCAAATAACAAATAATGAAAGGCAGAGGTATGAAAGGGGGAAAGCCACATAATCGGGTCGTAACTGTTACTTACTCAGTGCATATAGAACCTCAGAAAATTGTAACTGTGTGCAAGAATTTTTTTATCAATCTGCATGGAGTAACAGTAAACCAGCTAAATCTGCTCGTTAAAAAACTAAAATCGTTAGAGGATGGATTTATAAAAACAGATATGAGAGGACAGCATGTACCCTCTAATAAGTTGGTCGAATTAATTCACATTAATGAAGCTAATAAGCTTTTGAAAGCAAACTAAAAGACTAAGAGCTAGCTAAAAATGATGAAACGAAAAGAGTACTGGTTTTTGATTTACAGTGAGTCCTACCAGTTCCCTATTTATCAACCAACATAGTCTACTATAAGCGTTTATCTGTGTATAATCTTACTATACGTGATTGTTCTTCCACTGAATCGTCTGTTTGCTTTATGTGATATGAAGTCATTGGAGGCAGAGGTTCTGATCAAATTGCCTCATGCCTCTACAGTAAGGTAATGAGTTTATCAGAGACCGTTCAGCACGTAACAACATATTCGGACACATGCGGAGGACAAAACCGCAACATTAATATGGCGGTTATGTTTTTGTATGCTATTCAGAAGAAACCAACTCTCGAAATAATTGATCAGAAATTTCTTTTGCCAGGTCATAAACGCCTCGAGTGTGATAGCGACCACGCACGAATTAAAAGGTGTAAAAAGAAATTTTAAATGATTTTAAAATAATGGTACCACGAGACTGGTTTCAGTTTGTACGATCGCGTAGGGGCAAATCCAAATTTACAGTGGTTGATATTAGACAAGAAGAGTTTCTGGCATTTTCCAAGCCCTTACGTGACATACTAATCAAATCAAACGAACAAGTGACACCGAAGATGAAAAGATATCTTGACTTAATATTAAATGGCTAAGATATATCAAGGAGTTTGGGCTAATTCAGTTTAAGTATAACCTTGACGATGAAGTGCCATTTAAACTCTAGATATAAGAAGGGGAAAAAGAAGAGGTCGACCATCACTGGCTACCATAACTGTCCCTCGCTCATACAATAGCCCCTTGGGTATTAATCCAAACAACAAGGACCTTTTATCGATGTTAGACCTGATAGACAAAGACAAAGATATTCCAAAAACTAGCAAATAATCTTCCTTCATGTTTCATACATTAGAAGTACATTCAGTTCTTTGTACTATTGCACAAAAAACATTACAATACCTTTTATCACCGACTTAATATTAAATTTGAAACCTTAAAAGTGCTCTCCTGAAAACTATCAAAAATTGACATATATGGTTTCGCCATATTTCCACAGATCTTATAAGTAAAGTCGTCCCAAGAACGCAACTCAACAATATTGGCAATATTATTTTAAAGTCGTCTACTTAAAATGTATAATGTATGTCTGAATTGTCAATATAAATGAGTCAGATAAAATTAAATTGTTAGAGGAATTTTTCATTAAGTAACTAAAAATACAAAATTTGTTTAATTTACTAATGTTTGTATTTTGAGAACGATTTCCGAAGTGGAAATTGAAACGTCAATAAACGTATTTTAACCTTTAATTGTGGCTTATTCCCATTTAAATAGTAATTACTTTAATTATTTTTCAGATTTCTTTATGCATTTTTCTGTTTATGGATTTTTACTGCAACCAAACGTCCGAATGCTCTAGATATTTTTGACACTGTCTGACTCTTAGAAATATAGTCTATAATCATGAATAAAAATATTGATTAATTATTAAATTATTCATTACCATTTTTTCCAAACACAACTAAGAGAGATAAAGTTGTTATTGTAATTTGTTTTGATAAAAAAATGAAAAACATCCCAGGAATGAAGAATCCATGACCCACTAAACTTGAAAAAATTAGTGCAAGGTTGACCGAAACAAATAAAAATCAATGTCAACTTCCATCTATTTTTAAAAATAATTAATAGACGAAATTTCACATTTTCCGCCAAGCTGCGTTCGATGGATTCTTGACCTTTCCATGACCTGTAAAAATCAGGAAACTATTTATATTTGGGTTTTGTACGAGGATCACTTGCTTTGGGAGATATAACGCATACAATTAACTCTATGAAAATATTATTTCTTTCACAATTAAAAAATACAAAAATATTTTTGATGTGAAATACACATTAATGTTTTTAGATAATTATTAACGTCCAACCAAGGTTTGAATGTCTTTCGTGTTTCGATTTGTATTTTCAATTTGGTTATCATACATTTGACATCATAATAAGTGGTTGTTTACTTTTATCTATTAAAAATGTTGCATTTATTTTTTTTTCGCCTTTTTCCAGTAACAACATTGAAAGAGTAGAAAATAAAAGGTCGTAATATAAAAGTAGGATATAAATATTTCTGAACTAGAATCAGAACAGTCCCTTTTACAATGAATTACCACTAATTTAGTACAAACCAAAAGGTAGGACTAGCAAATAATGATTTTAACCCTTATCGGATCAACACATTTTTTTACGTAACCGGGCAACTCGGATCCGTTGGACGCACCACCGTACTTGAATTAACTATTCATATTTATAAAGTCTATCTCAATGTTTATCGTCTTGAATTTTACCTGATTATTGTCATCTCCATTTAGGTATTTTATGACAGGGCATCAGAGGCGGACTCCAAGTAAAAATAATAATATAGCAATTTCTTTTCGAGGCATCTATTTTATTGTAAAGAAAATTACATTTATTTACTAGTATTTTAAAACTTATATTCAATACTGAGTGATAACAATAATATATTTAAACTACACTGTAAAAGTTAAAAATTAATGATTATGCAATATCTATGTTGTTATTCTAATACTTATATTATTTATATTCGAAACATAATAACACGAAATTTAAACTAAATTAATAATGATTATTATTTTGTTTTGTTATTCTAAGATCAATTCTGTTTTACTGTCGGAGTCATCATTTAGATTAATCACAATGGGCTGTATATTAAAACTTTGCGTAGACAAATAAGAATGTTCAACTTTTACAATACGCTGTACTGAATTTTTCCAGCTTTCAACCGATATATTATTTATAACAGTTTTAATCAACTCTATGACAGTCGCACTCAGGATAGGAGAGACATTTTGCGCTCTTACCTTTGCTTTTACTTGGTGCCACATATGTTCAATGGGGTTGAATACACAATGGTAGAGGAAGAAGTAACACAGTATGTCCCATCTGTTCTGCTAAGTTGTCACATACATATTGCTTGTTAATAACAAAAGTATTTAACACTTCCAGTAGTTGCTCTTTTTTGTAACTCAATTCAAAATAAATATCATTTTCTAACAAATACTCCTGAATTTCACTTTTAGTACTTGCTCTGTTTGGCGCTTTTTGAAGCTGCCGACTGTGATAGCTTGCGTTATCCATTACAATGACACTATTGTTAGGGATATTTTTTAAAAGATAATTTTAAAACCAGTTTTCAAAAAGTTCTCCACTTGTATCTTGGTGATAGTCCAAGCTAGAGTCTTTGATATTCTTCGCGGATAACAGCAAGCAGTTTGGGACCCATCCGTCTTTCGAAACAGCGTGAATTATTGTTATGCGTTTTCCTTTATTTGAAGGTGCTTTCGTCTGGCAGTTTCTACTAGAATCGATCCATCTTTTTTGTACTGTATCGTGTGTATCGAACCATGTAGAAATGACTCTATGGATGGTGGCATGGCTAATATGTATATTTGTTTCATCTTCTTCTAACTTCAATTTAAGTTTATCCAAAGTAGGAACAATCTGGTTTTCATAGAGGGAATATATTTTTCTTCTTATCATATCTTGTTCACCATACTGGCGTTTTGTAAGTATACAGGTTTCTTTCACAGCAGCTTGTTTGATTAAGCCTCTACTTATTAAAGTATCATACACATTTTTACCTATTTGTTTTGGGTCTAATTATAAGTGCTTTCGACTATGACTAATAAGCCGTCAAGCGATTATTTTTCCAAGGACAAAACATAATTATACTCGTATTATAAAACGCACAGTAAATAACAAGGATTATTCACGAATCATTACTGAGTATCAGTCATTAATAATATATCGGTTGAAAGCTGGAAAAATTCAGTACAGCATATCGTAAAGTAAAAGTTGAACATTCTTATTTGTCTACGCAAAGTTTTAATACACAGCCCATTGTGATTAATCTAAATGATGACTTCGGCAGTGAAATAGGATTGATCTTAGAATAACAACACAGAATAATAATCATTATTAATTTAGTTTAAATCTCGTGTTGTTATGTTTCGAATATAAATAATATAAGTATTAGAATAACAACATAGATATTTAATAATCATTAATTTTTAACTTTTACAGTGTAGTTTAAATATATTATTGTTATCACTCAGTATTGAATATAACTTTTAAAATACTAGTAAATGAATGTAATTTTCTTTACAATAAAATAGATGCCTCGAAAAGAAATTGCTATATTATTATTTTTACTTGGAGTCCGCCTCTGATGCCCTGTCATAAAATACCTAAATGGAGATAAGACAAAAGTCAGGTAAAATTCAAAAAAATTGAAAAAGGAATTAAAAAATTCCGAAAGCTAGACCAAAAGTCAAAAGAGTGTTTCTGTAACATCCCGGCCAAACTTCTGACTGCAGCCGTAATAAACTTGGTTGTTTTGTTTATATTGACAGTCACTAATATCCAGTATATATATATATATATATATATATATATATATATATATATATATATATATATATATATTTGATTTTTTATCCAAAGTAGGAATATATTGCGTAAATTGTCTAGATTAGAAAACAACAATAGACTAATCAATTATTTTTCAATATTGCGAAATTTATAAACTTTTTTTATTATAGAGTGATCGGTGACAATTTTTATTTGTTAAAATTGGATATTTTTTCAATTTTAGCTTTTTATTATGTGCATCAACTTCCTGTAAGGATTTTTCAATAGACATTGTGTTTCCCGATGTAATTCCCTTGAGTTTCTTCTCAAAAATTTGAGCTAAAGGTTTTTCTAGCTTTGGCTTTTTATTATATTGACCAACTTCCTGTAAGCATTTTTCAAAAAGAAAGTTTTGTTTCCCGATGTAGTCCCCTTAATTTTCTTCTCAAAAATTTGAGCTGCAGGCTATTCTAGTTTTAACTTTTAATTATGTGGATCAACTTTCTATAAACATTTTTCAATATACTGTTTCGTTTCCCTATATAGTCTATTTGATTTTCTTCTCAAAATTTAAAGCAACTCTTGTTGTTCTGTTGACGTTGCAAGAAATGTCTTCGCTTTTCATCTTTGTTTTCGTTCCATTTTGGACGTTCCAATTTGTCCAAGTAATAAAACAGTTACGTCTAAAATATTCATAAAAAATGCAAAAGGCCGGAGATTACTCCATGTTTTGCACATATACTTACAAACCATGTGGTCTAGCGTATCGACACCATATTTTTTACCATTATAATAGAGTATATTATCTAGTTTTTTTATTAACATCATCTTTACAGTCAGAATTTTCATGTAATATAGAAATTATTAGGACACTTCTTTTTTTTCGTAACGAAGAAAACAAGAGATGCTTTTGGAGTAAATCCGAAAATGAAAGATTTCTCTTAACTAGAAATTAATGAGAAACAATTCTCTTATTATTTTTCACTGTGCTCACTGGAGTTAATGTGGTTGCCAATAATGCATGTGCAAGAGCAAAATCAGTAAAATAGTTATCACCAGTCACATTTCTGTTAGAATTATGATATAAGACTCAACGAGTTGCTTTATAATTTGACTTCACAATTTCTCTGTGAATATTTAAAAGAAAATTTATAGAAAAATAGTTAAAAAAACATGTTTTAATATCGAAAAATCTTTGATTATGGAGGAGTCGAAACTTACAGGATGATTCCTCAAGATATGCATTACAAATAAGAATAACCGTAAAAATCAGAAACACATATATAACAGAAAGTGATGGAGTCGAAGAAACCTGGGCAAAAATTAATTTTAATATCTTAGCCTCGGCCAAGGAACTTTTCGGTAAAAGAAATATAAATAAAAGTAAGTTATTCCGAAGGCGAAGAACTCTATGAATTTGTAAAGAAATGAAGGAAAAATGTAAAGAAAATAAAAAAGCTTACCTGAAATACATGTCAACCAAAACACAAGAGGCATACCATAATTACAAGACAATTAGAAACGAAACACATGCACTTGTAAAAAAAATAAAAAATATCACTAGGACTGCTTTTCGAAAGTAATGGAACATGATTTTTACGTTCTGTAAAAGGAAATATGGCGCTTCATAAGAGGACAAACAACTTAGGTAAAGGAACTAATAGAACCAAAACACATATAAAAGGATACGTGAATTGACTACCTAAAACAGCTCTATGCAGAGGAAGAACAAACGACGCTAGAACCGGAAACATCAGAAATTACCACAAATGAAGAACTTAATATAAATGTACAGGAAGTTTGGAAAATACTTGAAAACTTGAAGAACAGAAAAGCAGCAGGTAAAGAAGGGATACCAAACGAATTACTGAAATATTGTGGAGCAGCAATGACAGAACAATTAACAACATTAATTAATAAATTATAAAACACAATAAAATACCGGAAGAATGGAGAACGAGCGAACTAATTCTACTATTCAAAAAAGGAGATAAAAACAGCCAGAAAACTACAGAGGTATAAACTTGTTAAATACTTCGACAAAACTTGTACTTGTACTGTTTACCTTCGAGTTGATAATTTCCTTATTTGTGACATTTTAGTGAATTTGTTAATATATTTTAAATTAGAATTGAAGAATAGTTAATAGTTAAGTGTAATAATGGTGCGTAACTGTGTTGTATGCAGGAAAACTTCATATTTACATCCAGAACTGTCATTTCATTCGTAAGTATTATAAACATTGGAACTATATCCATGGGCGTAGTACAGGGATGTGATATTACTTAATGCTTGACATGAATTGAAGTTTAATTTTGTAGTATTATAAATACATTTATTTATTTTTTCTAATCTACACTATAATTGCTATAAATATATTAATTTCAATGAAATATATGCAGGTTCTCAGTAAAAAATCAACTGCTGCTGGATATGTGGTTGCTGTGTTTGGCTTAAACAAAGAACGTATATCCAAAACTGCTACGGTCTGCTCAGAACACTTTAAGAAGCATGATCTAATTATACAACCAAGTGAACGGGTTAGTTTGAGGAAAGGAACTGTTCCAATAAATATTTACCATAAATCACCAGAACCAAGGTATCTATAACGAATTTCTATGTAATTTATCATACAGAGTATAATAAATATAAGGCTAAATTGAATTTGAGTACAATGAACATAACCTTGGTATCGAATTATATGTTTGTGCGTCACAGTGTTGCCACATTTTTTTGTATAAAGTAGAGGAGTTTTTAAAACAAAAGATACTTTGACGAAATTATATATAATGTTTTAAAAAACTTATATAGAAGTAAAATGCTTCACATTTGTATTTAGGTACTTATATACCTAAATACAAATGTGAAGTGTTTTACTTCTGTATAAGCTTTTTAAACGATGGTATACAGCCAACTACTGGGATTTTCAATTTTTATATGTTTGTTATGAGAAGCCACAATTTTTGAATTCATATTAAAAAGCATTCATAAAATAGTATTTTTTTACTTTAAATATAGCTAAATATTTAGTGAATTCTTTTGTTTAACCTAACTTTTTTTAATTTTCATTTAACTTTACTTTATTCTGTAGTTTTTAAAGTTTCTAAACTATTAATTTTTACCTTAAGCATAATTTCAATGGTTTTTATTATATAAGTATTTTTAAATGTAGAAATGCAAGATATAATTTTATTTTATAATGTTTATACCTATAAATATTATAAAATAAAATTATATTTTATTGTAATGGATACAACATAGAAAATAACAATGGAATAAACACTTAAGCAGAATGTGTCGTCAAAATAGCAAGGAATAAGTCACCAATCGGCAAAAGAAGTATCGGACGACCGCGCAAAAGATGGAGTGACAACCTTCCATAGATGTATTAATCCGCCAATGAACGAGCAGAATTGCGTACAAAGAGAAGGAAGAAAAACAAGTAAAATATCTTGACTAATTAAGTTTAAATAAAACTTAATTATAAAAAATTCTAAAAAAAAAGTTTCTAGCATCAAAACGCGAGTTACGCTCAAATATAAGTAATAAGTCCCTTTTTTGGTAAAAACATCGTGAAAATTACCACCTTAATTGCACCATAAATAAAATTAATCGTTACCGCTGTACAGTTTACTTAACTTATGTATTGTGTATATGATCTGTAAGTTTGACCGATTTAAACTGCTTATTAAAAAAATGGTTTTAAAGTAAACAACAATTTTTTCAAATTTTAAAAATGTGCATTTTTTCAAAATAACTTTAAAAGTATTAGTGATACGAAAAATCTGGAGAAATAAAAAAAGTAGGTTTTTCTAAAGTCCAAGAAAGCCACAAAACACCAAAATTAAATATCTCAATATACAACAAAACGTTAATAGAAAATGACTTAAACAATGAGCTAAAGAAACTAATAAATGAAAACAACACAGAAATATGAAACACATTTAAAGATCTTACCTTGAAAGTAATAGAAAAATATTCAACAACGTTACACAGGCACAAAAAACAACAATGGATGACTGATGAAATCCTGGAATTAATGGAGCAGAGAAGGAAACTGAAAGGTAACAAGACAGAATATAAGGAAAAACAGAAACTAATTAAACAAAAAATAAAGGTGGCTAAAGAAAAATGGATGGAGGATAAATGCAAGGAAGTAGAAAAGTTGAATGAAAAACATGATACGTTTAATATGTTTAAAAAAGTTAGAGAAGTAGCTGGTCTTTATCATAAGAAAACTCCACATACTATAACCGATTCGTCGGGAAAAATGATAATAGACGAACATGAAATTCGAACAACCTGGTGTAATTATATAAGTGAACTGTATAATGATGATAGACCCGAAGAACTGGAGACTTTAGTTGACGGTGAAGGACCAGAAATACTAAAATCAGAAATACTGCATGCTATAAAGTTAGCAAAGAACAAGAAAGCCGTTGGCCCTGATAACATACCGACAGAGATGTTAAAGATTATAAATAAGGAGAACATTAGAATACTGGTCAAGCTTTCCAATGATGTTTATTCGACTGGTGATATCCCTTAAGATTGGTTAAAATCCGAATTCATAACATTACCAAAAAAACAACGTCCGAAAAACTGTAGCGATTATAGAATGATAAGCCTTATGAGCCACACTTTGAAAATATTTCTACGCATCATCCACAGTAGAATCAGAGATAAATGTGAAGAAGACCAGGATGAAACACAATTTGGCTTCAGAAATGGACTGGGAACTCGGGACGCCCTCTTTGCACTAAATGTATTACTGCAGAAATGTCGAGATCAAAGAAAGACGTCTTTGCTGTATTTATTGACTATGAAAAGGCCCTTGATCGAGTACAGCATCACAAATTAATTACAATATTAAAAGATAAAGGAGTTGATAGTCAAGACATACGATTCATAGAAAAGTTATACTGGCGTCAAACAGCGACAGCTTGCATAAACGGAAAATCAACAGAAATATGTAAAATACAAAGAGGTGTCAGACAGGGTTGTATACTATCCCCACTGTTATTTAATTTATATTCAGATAGAATATTTAAAGAAGCGCTGCATAATTTGGAATGGGGCGTGAAAGTTAATGGAATTCTGATAAATACAATCAGATATGCAGACGATACAGTTATTTTAAGTGATGACATGAATGGACTACAATGCCTTTTAAATGCCATTGATACAGTGGGAAGAAAGTTTGGCCTAAACATAAACTGTTCAAAAACAAAACACACGGTGTTTAGCCGTTTAGCACATCAAGATGCACGATTATATGTTGATGGTCATATAATTCAAATAGTATCCAGTTTTAAATATCTTGGTTGCCATATTACTAAACAACTAGATCCAGATCAAGAGATAAAATGTAGAATCGAGATAGCCCGCACGACATTTTTAAAAATGAGGTCATTCTTCTGTAATGGTAACTTGCAACTTCAACTTCGAAAGCGCATGGTTAAATGCTACATTTGCTCAGTCCTCTTATACGGTGTCGAAGCATGGACATTAAAAATATCCACCGTTAATCGTCTGGAGGCCTTTGAAATGTGGCTGCACAGACGTATACTAAAAATTCCATGGACGGCTATGCTGACAAATGTGGCAGTCCTTGAGAGAGCAAATGCTGCTCGCGAGCTGCTTGATAACATCAAATGTAGAAAGATGGCCTATTTTGGACACGTAGTAAGGGGAGACCGATATAATATTCTTCAACTTATTATGGTGGGTAAAATCGAAGGACGCAGAGGAATTGGTAGAAAGCAGGCCTCTTGGTTGAAGAATATCAGGGAGTGGACAGGAATAAGGAAAGCTGAGCAACTCTTTAGAATAGCTCGAGACAGAGACAGTTTCGCCATGTTAATCGCCAACGTCAAGGGGACTTGATAGGGCACGTTAAGAAGAAGAAGTAGGTTTTTCTTTTCTAAACTTCTTGATTAATTTTGTTTTTCTACAAGATAAAAATTGGTTAAGATATTGCTGCTCAAAGTTTGCATTCACTCCTGATTAGAGTCAGCCAACAGTTTTGAAATAAAGTAAACATTCCTGTAATGGATTGGCCAGCATTGAGTCTAGACAACACAATCGAACATGTTTGGGACATGCTTAGGTGAAGGATAAGAAGTCGTGTTTCTGCCTCTTAAACCTTAAATCAGTTACAAGTAGTTCTTTTAGAGGAATGGGAACTTATTCCTCATCAGAATATTTCACATTTGATTTTAGGCATACCAAGGAGAATTCAGGCAATAATTAGAGCACGTGGAGGAAATATTTATTATTAAAATCAACTTGTCCGGACACACGATTTAAGTATTTTATTAATTAAGCGTCATTTTGTTACAATATTTACTCACTTTTTTTCGTTAATTGTTATCTACTGAAACAGTTCTTTGTTCAAAAGTTAAACTGTTATTAGAAATTACTTAAAACTGTTTGTCGTTTGTGTTTATGTTATTATACTAATAAAAGTTTAAGTTTTTATTTTAAAAATGCAAGTGCTTCGTTTTTTCTGCTGGTTAGTGTATGTTATGAATATCTTGAAGATATAAAAAATTTTATCGAGAAAAAGCTCCAAACGAAAAAGATAATGGTTCAAAGATTAATATACTATTATTTAAAACTTCGTCGCAAATGCCGGTCTGTCACCGGTTGTATCTCAAAAGCCACTGCTAGTAAAGATAGTTCAAGCACTCCTGACCATGGAGCTGCGCGAAGGCGGAGTCAAATTCACGTAAAGGCAGAAAGGTTCTATTGTAAGTGGAATTATACAGTGCATAGTACAATGCGTTTCGCATGGAAGTGGGGACTAAACCAAATTTCGTCTACTGCGCCGTGGTCAGGAGTGCTTGCACGCACATTAACTCAACTTTTTTTCTTTTAACACGTTAATCACCATGACACCCGACAGTTGGTTTTCAGACCCTGTGGTCGTACACGCTCTGACACACATAGGGCAACCTTCATTACTAGCATGAACATGAACATAGTGTGTAACCCAACTGCCGTGTTCGCAGCATGTGCATCTATATGAAAGTTTTTACAGAGGGATCTGGCGGGTAATACTAGTAAATGAGCTCGACAATTTTTATGTGTTTAGTATCATTGAAGATTTTTCAAAAATTTATATGAATTTATAAAAATACAATTTTATTTTAATCAAATAATACAAACAGTTTTTGTTAGTTATACAGAATAATAAAGGGTTTTGGGCTAGGGGGGGATCCTATGCCTAATCATTCTAAAATGAACGGTTTTAATGTTACGAAGGGTGCCTTGGTGAATATAATCCTTGCTACATAAGACTACTAGAAATTAATAAGCAAATTACCTGTGAAAATTGTAAAAGTAAACTCGAAATAAAAATGTTAAAATTTACAAACCGTAAAAAAGTTAAATAAGTAATAAGTATTAAAACAAAATAAAACACCTGAACTCTCTTCTTTATCAACAGGAGTTATAGAAAACCTAACTGTGATAAAGCCTTTGAAGTCGAAACCCTGACTTTGAAAGACATTGAAAACAAAACATTCATTGAGATACACATGAAAAGAAGTTTAACTTAGTTCCTAGCCTCTATAACCAGGTCGATGACACTTATCGCCACCACTATATGCATTAACCCAAACACTATCTTACATCGGATCATGTGCACAGTAGAGGGTAATGATAAGGTTAAAGCAATATTTCAATATGAACTATCTTCTTTAACTTTTTTCGATGAAAATGGCTTGATAAAAAAAGTAACCAAATTTTTAATGGTGACTGTTTTGGTTCCAGACAAAAAGAATCTTCTTCTTCCTATGCCGTCCCCATTAACGGAGGTTGGCGACCACATTTTTAAAAGCTTCTCTGTCTTTTGCAACGTGGAATAATTCGTCTACAGTCATGTTTGTCCAGTCTCGAATATTTCGCAGCCATGACTTCCTCTTTCTACCTATTCCCTTTTTGCCATCGACTCTACCCTGCATGATGACCTGCAGAAGACTATATTTATTATTTCTTAGTATGTGTCCAAGGTATGCAGTCTTGCGTACTTTTATCGTTCTCAACAATTTTTTGACTCGACCCATTCTTCTCAGCACTTCCTCATTGGTGACCCTGGCAGTCCATGGGATTTTCAACATTCTCCGGTATATCCAAAGTTCAAAGGCTTCAATCTTTTTAACTATTTGCGCTTTTAGTGTCCATGTTTCTACCCCGTACAATATTTGCGACCAGACGTAACATTCAACAAACCTCAGTCTCAGCGCAATATTCAGATTTTTGTCACAGAACAATTGTTTGAATTTTAAGAACGCTGCCCTTGCCATTTCTATTCGTACCCGGATCTCTTGGTCTGGATCTAATTCTGTGTTGATGTCAGCTCCCAAATATTTATATTTTGTCACTCTATCTATTTGCTGTCCACCAAGAGTTAGTTGTTCATTATTTATTGGACTCCTTGGTACTATCATAAATTTGGTCTTATCTGTTTGATGTCAAGTCCCATTTGAATGCATTCACTATTTATTGCATCTAGTAAAGTTTGTAGATCTTCTATACTCTCAGCCATAATTAAAAAAAGAATCATGTATTCTAAATTTAGGAAAACATGTAATACATCATTAATGGAGGGTACCTCCTTCATCGTGTTGCCTGGCGACGTCCATCTACCTTCAAATATATTTGCGAGCAATACAGAGACTACGTAATTACTCATTACAAAACAGCGACTGTTGTATTTGATGGATACCAGCAAGAAAATGTAAAAGATGAAGAACTACGCAAGCACGTTCTAGCATCAATGTAAAATTCGAAGACTCAGTCTATGTAGATACAAAACAAAGTGAATTTTTAGCTAACGCTAACAACAAAATGAGCCTTATTTCACTTCTTACAGTTTACTTGCAAATATGTGTTCCACAGTTCATCAAGCATTGGATGACGCTGACTTATTATTAGTTTTAACAGCTATTGATGAAGCTACGAAAGATGTTGAATCTTCCCTCAGCTATCTTTAAAGAGATTTGCGAGTAATACAGAGACTACGAAATTACTCGTTACTGAACAACGACTGTTGTATTTGTGGATACGAGCAAGGAAATACAAAAGATGAAGAATACTTACCCAGGGCACGTTCTAGCATTGAAATAAAAGTCGAAGACTCAATCCATATAAATATAAACCAAAGTGAATTTTTAGCTAACGCTAACAACAAAATGGGTCTTATCTAACTTCTTATAATACACTTGCAAATATGTGGTTGCACAGTTCATTAAGCATAGGAAGACGCTGTTTTAATATCTATTGATAAAGCTACGAAAGACGTTAAATCTTGTGCTATACGTGATGACACGGGCCTACTAGTTTTGTTAACTGTCCACGCACCATCAGAGAAAAAATTAAAAATGGTGATAACAAAGGCAATCAGCAAGAAAAAGTCTACAACATTGCTGATCTCAGCAAGGCATCTACAAGAAGGGAAAAATTACACCGTATAGTAAAGTGTAAGCCAATGACGCAAAGCTGACCAAAGAGTAGTAGCTGACGCCAGAAAGCATTTCCTTCTTGCGATGTTTGGTGCCAGAAACATGGAAGATATAGATTGTTTTCGTTTCGTTTTATGTCTTACTTAAAGACGTTTGAAAAGCAGCCTATATATTCTTTGATCAAGTTAGCTGCACTACCTGTCACTTCAGGAGCTTCCAGTCAGAATTCGTTCAGAACCCACCACCAGGTACAGCAGTGGCTGAATGAAAAGAAGAATCTGCGCGAGTGGGGTTGAAAGAAGAGACACCAATTACAACGGTATGTGCTGCAGCTCCCGACTAATAACTTCCTCATAATGTAAACTTGCAAAAGCGATGCATCCGCAACTATAGCTAAAAAAATTATCTGGCTAATTGGTCTTTACCAAAGCCATCTAATTAAGAAAAAAAAAGCATCTGCAACTGTGGGTATAGAAAGAATAATTTAAACTGCTCAAGCATAGGCAGTAATTGCTCAGACCTAGGATGTGATAACAGGAACACAATTATCATAGACCAAGATGTAGAAAAGGAGGATGTTATATTTGAAGAGGACTGAAACTGATAAATAAGTTTACTAAACTGATAAATAAGTTTACTTGAAACTCATTGCATTATAATCATCATTATTATGCAAGAAACATTTTGAGTATTTAAAATTATTTTGTTGGAATTTAGTGTTGAAAAGATATTCATATGAAGTTTAGAGTAGGATTCTCCGTACCACAAGATTATATGCTCTAGCCCTGTGAAAGCCTATTTTCCCGTAAAAAGTAGCGCCCCTTAAAAAGGTAGTGAGGTTCTACGTTCCTTGTAGGGCTTATCTCTTAAATACCACCAGCCATTGAAATAGCAAATTATATTTACAAAACACAATTCTGTTAACAAAAATTAGTTTCCTTAGTAAAAATATAACTTCATCAGAAACGAAGATTTACTACACCTGACCAAACAAAAGAGGGTAGTAAATGAAATAAAGTCCAGAAAGTGGGGTTGGATCGGTCACACACTCCGAAAAAATAACTCCAGTATTGCAAAGACTGCCCTAGAGTGGAATCCCCAAGGAAAACGAAAAAAAGGTCGCCCAGTACAAACTTGGAGAAGATCCATCATGGACGAGATAAGAAAACAAGGAAAGTCTTGGAATGAGGTGAAGGCCTTAGCGTAAAATAGAACCCGATGGCGCGTTTTCACTGAAGCTCTATGCTCCACTTAGGAGTTCAAGAACCTTATATATATATATATATATATATATATATATATATATATATATATATATATATATATATAGTAAAAATATAATTTATGCAAAAAATATAAAAATATTGAAAACTTTCACTTTTACACCCTCCGTAACTCCGAAACCGTTGATTTTAGAAGAATTATGCATCCGACCTTTCTTGTTTTAAATTTGGCGTAAAACATTTTTGTATATAACCTTCTTTACGCTAAACCGCATAATTTTTGAAATATTTGGATCAAACTTAAAAAAATTACTTATTTACCCATTTCTACCCTCACTCCCCACCAAACTGGCGCTCGAAATAGTAAGGGATGGATGTCAGGGTTGGGTCTAACTATACCATACTAATTATTATTACTTACGTTATCACACAAATTTTTCTTAAACTCAGAATGCCAACTCTCACATTCACCTTAAAACCGCCTTCCGCCTAGGCCTATTACGGGTTTAAAAATGCTAAAACATTTATCATAAACGTCGATTGTTAATCTTTGTGGTAACTCAAATAATATTAACCCTCTAAGGACGAGTGTGACGTTTTCGTAACGTTCCAATCAAAAGCGATTTGTAGGCAAACTATTAACTAATCTCATCGATGCCGAAAGTTACGAATTCGTATATTACGCTTCATACTGAAACAGTCACTGCGACACACTCCGGCCAATTTTTCAACCGCATACTTCTCTAAACAGATTAGGATACAAGTTGACTGATGCTAACAGAAAACTGTAATTTTGATTTCGACAAAATCAGTGAATGTTTACCGGGAAGGAATCTGTAAAATAGTTATTAGCGGGAAAGTTCTGTGTAGTATATGGATAGTTCATGCTTATCACTATAAACAGTCGTAAATTGAAGATTGAACACGTGTTGTAAACGTTACGATTTCGTTACGTTCGGCGTTATAGAGTCGATTAACTAAAATAGTTCAAAATGGATCCAGCTATGTTTTACGGACGAAAACGGCATCAAGCCATTGACATACCAAGTGATAGTGATGTAAGTATTTCTGATTCTGAAAATGAAAGTGATGAATGGGTAATAGAAGAGGACTTTGGTTCTGAAATTGAGGAAGACCTTAGTGATGGTGGTGAAGAAATAATAAACGAACAATGTACGCGCAATAAGAATGAATATACTGATATAACAGAAAAAAACAATACTGACATTGTTACTCCAATGTGGAACTACAGCTTACCAAAAGCTACTTCTATAAAAGACCCCATAGACTATTTTAGAATATTTTTCGACGATAACTTTCTAAATTTGATTACTTACCAATCGAATTTATTTGCTGTCCAAACAAACCCCAATAAACCTCTGGGGCTGACAATAAAAGAGCTAGAACAATTTATGGGTACAATATTTTATATGTCTTTGATCAAACTACCAAAAACTCGATTATATTGGAGTTCTCAATTTGATATTACTACAGTTCGTGAAATAATGAGTCGAGACAGATGGGAAACAATAAAAAAACATATACATTTCTCCGATAATACCAAAATTGATCCATCAAACTTAGATAAACTGTACAAGATTAGACCCTTAGTAGAACATTTGGGAGAGAAATTTCGAAATATTCCAAAGGAGCAGATGGTCGTGGTCGATGAGCAAATGGTTCCTTTCAAGGGTCATTCCGGGCTAAAACAGTACATGCCAAAAAAGCCTCACAAATGGGGCTACAAAATTTATGTGTTGGCTGGCTCCAGTGGTGTTGCGTACGATTTTGAAATATATACTGGAAAAATTTCCGCTACTCCAGGATACAATGATATTGGTTCCAGCGGCAATATTGTTGTAACACTCTGCAGAAGCATTCAACAAGACAATCACCTTCTTTATATCGATAATTGGTTTTCATCGATACCTCTTTTGAATGAGCTAGTTCAAAAGAAAATATATTGTCTAGGAACAGTCCGCTCAAACCGTCTTCCTAGGTGTCCTTTATTGTCAGACAAAATCCTGAAAACAAGAGGACGCGGATCGTTTCAGGAAATAGAGTTAAAAACTGATACTGTACCTTGCAGAATTATCAAATGGCACGACTCTCGTGCAGTATTGCTTATTTCCAACTTTTCCTCTGCCAAACCTCTTGATACAATTAGAAGATGGGATAAAACAAGAAAAGATACTGTAGATGTTCAGTGCCCCACAGCAATTAGAACTTACAATAAATTCATGGGCGGAGTAGATCTTATGAATTCACTAATAGGTCTATACAGAATCACAATTAGATCGAAGAAATATTACCATCGTTTTTTATTCCATTTTATGGATATGGCAGTTGTAAATTGTTGGCTTTTATATAGACGTGACTGCAATGATTTTGGTGTTCCAAAGAAAAACGAACTGTCTCTGTTTGAGTTTAAGAGTCGCATAGCCGAAAGCCTAATGAAGCAAGGAAAGACACTGACAGTTACCAAAAAATTAGGACGTCCCAGCAGTAGCTCTATTGATGATCTTCATGCAGCAAAAAAACACAAAAGTGCAGCTACAAAAATGATTCCTCAAAAGGATATTCGGCAGGATGAAATAGGACATTGGCCCGTTGTGAAAGATAAAAGAGGACGATGTCGAAAACCTGGTTGTAAAGCAGTTCCTGTGCATTATTGTGAGAAGTGCAACGTGTACTTATGTATTAATAAAAATTCGAATTGTTTTTACGATTTTCATCATAATTAAAATTTGTCATGCTATTCAAAAATTATGTTTTTGCACCAATAAATATCTTCATTAAAATTATTGTATTACTTCTAGATGCCTAATGTGACGTTTTCGTAACGTTTAAAATTTTCAGTTTTTTTTGCAAAAATAATGATAAAAATTTAATATTAATATGTCGTACACATAATTATTGATTTTAATTTAATTAAAACATTTTTTCGGAAGAATTTTTAAAATTTTGGAAATTTCGTCCTTAGAGGATTAAATTGACAACAAAAATGTTCCCAACATTCCAGGCGATATTAATGGCTGAGGGATGTTGATTATTTTTTAAGAATATTGTATTAAGAATATTATGAAAAACTTTTGTGAAGAATTTCCCATCGTTGTTGCGTATCTTTGAATGTTTGTTTTATTTATGTTTAATTACTTATTTATTTATCAATAAGAAACATCCTTAACCTTCTCTGACAAATTAATTATTTTAAGTAGTTCAAATATCAAAAATCGAGACCATGACCCATGTTTTCACAACACTAATAATCCAAAAAAAAAATTGGCAGAGACTATGTTTGATACACATGTCGAATATTGCAAAACAAACTATTACATTATTGTTTTTCTGTAGCACCATGTAGAAGCTGTAACATGTTTTAAAATATGGATATCTTTATTAACTTACCACTATAAATTAACAAAGAAGAACAAACTTAAACTATTTTGCACATCACTTAATCTTATTTTGAACCCGCTAGGCCTACAAAACTAGTGAATGCTGCCAGTAGCGGTTTTACATTTATGCGCAGATTCAACTCGTTGATTTATCTACGAAAATATCTTCACGACTGATACGAATTTCTTGATGTCAAAAGTCACAATGTGATAGCGCTTTGCTTGTGAGAAAATGTTTTGCAAACAACTAAAAATAATGTAAATATATTGATAAGTATTTTTTTTTATTTTGGCAATGCATCTTGAATCTATCGATATGGTCCAGGGATAATTGATAAGGTCAATAAAATTTAAAATAGATTTAATTGATGGATTCGATTACCACGAAAGTTGACTTGACAAAGGGACAATAAAACCTATTGTTAACTTTTGTCATTTATTAGTTCTCCTTATATCTCTCTTTAATTAATTTTCATCTTAACCTATGCTTATTTGTATCAATTAAAGACACATTGAAATAGATAAAGGTGTTTTGTAATAAAATAATAATTATTTTAAGACAATTGGCTTTAAAAATTTTCATGAAGAACTTTTCCAAATATTGTGTTTTAAAATTCTCTCTCTTCAATCCTGACCCCCCAGGGGGAGTGTAGTGGTCGACGTAATGTCGTGTATTGTCCGTCTCCAGAGATCTCTGTCTCTGGTCATTTCTTTTAATTCATGCATAGGTCTTTGGCATATTCCTGTAATTTGATCTATCCATCTTGTTGGGGATCTTCCTCGTGATCTTCGGCCTTCTACCTTTCCTTGTATTATGAGTCTTTCCATGTTTTCTGTGTTTGCTCTCATAACATGCCCAAAATATTTTAATTGTTGGAGATGGACTTTACTAGAGAGTCGTTGGCTAACTTTTAGCTCTCTTAAAATTGAATTATTTGTTCTACGGTCGGTCCAAGGAATTCGTAACATTCGTCTCCAACAGAACATTTCAGTGGCGTCTATCTTTCTTCTCTCCGATTGTCTCAGAGTCCAAGATTCACATCCGTAGGTCAGTATTGGGAATATTAAGCAGTTGATCAACCTCATCTTTATCGCTCTTGAAATTTGACAGTCCTTCCATATTTTGGTCATTTTTGCTGTGGCAACTTTTGCTAGATCACATCTACGTTTAATCTCTTCTTGTAATGACCCTGTGTTTGTGATTAATGATCCCAGATATAAGTATGAGCTCACAACCTCGAACCGGTCAATTGTGGTTATGTGTGGATGATTGTTGTGTAGTCTATCCACTATCATGATCTTTGTCTTTGATATGTTTAATTGCAGACCAAATATTTGACTTTCGTTTTCGATCAGTCGTATAAGTTCTATCAGCTCTGCTTGACTATTTGCAAGAAGGGCTGTGTCATCTGCGAAACGTAGGTTGTTTAGTTTATGACCATTTATTGAGATGCCCTTTTCCCATCCTTCAAGTGCTCTTCGCATAATATACTCCCCATATATGTTGAATAATTGTGGAGATAGTATACATCCTTGTCTGACACCCGTTCTGGATGAAATTCGTTCGAAAGTGTGTCAAGTACTTTAACTGATCCAGTAGTGTGTTCATATAGTTCGGTTATAAGCGTAATTAGATGTTGTGGTACGCCTACTTCTTTTAGTATTCGCCATAAGTGTCTCCACTTGACCCTGTCGAACGCTTTACGGTAATCTATAAAACAGATGTATAGTGGGATGTTGAATTCCCTAGATTTCTCGATTATCTGTCTTATATTCAGCAGGTGTTCTCGAGTGCCTCTACCTTTGGTAAATCCAGTTTGCTCTTGTGGAATTTCTCTTTGAAGGAATGTTTTCAGTCTCTCATTGATTATATGTAGCATTATCTTGCTGGCATGGGATATAAGAGAGATAGTTCTATAATTGTCGCATTTATGGAAGCTGCCTTTTTTATGTATGGTCGTTATTGTAGATTTTGTCCAGTCTTCAGGCCATTGTTTGGAATGCCATATTTGGTTACAGAGTAGATGAAGTAACTTTACGCCGGTTTCTTCTGTGGCTTTAAGCATTTCTGCTGTTATCATATCTGGACCTGGTGCTTTGTTATATTTGAGCTTGTTGATAGCCTGTCTTACTTCATTTTCGAGTATATCAGGTTCTTCTTCCACCTCGTCAGAGATTTGGCTAACAAGCTCTTGGCGTTGATCATCTTTATATAGGTCCCTGCAATACGATCTCCATGTCTCTGCTATGTCTTCTCTGTTTGTTCTCAGGGTTCCAGTGTTATCTTCAATGGCCCAAGTTCTGGCTCTGAAGTCTCTTGTCAGGTAGCGTATTTTTCTAAATAGATCTCTCGGCTGATTATTCTGACCATGTCTCTCAATTTCTTTGCATATACTTTGATAGTACTGTTTTTTGTCGGCCTTACATCTTCGTTTTATTTCTTTATTGAGGTTTCTTAAACTAGCTTTTTCCCTTTCACTATGTACACCACTTTTACAAAGATTTGTAACAAAGATTTGTGTTTTAAAATTATTTGCAGTTAAAAATTCAGTTTAAAAGACTTGAGTAATGTTCTTTTTGGAAGTAGATAAGTGGCTGAAGCTCGTAGATGAAAATAACATAAAAGTAGCAGTGAAACTTTTTAATGAAATATATAACACTGGAGTGATTCCCTCAGACTGAGTCCATCTTTGTCGGAATGCATAAAACACAATGCTAGAAAATGCTTACAATATCGATTAGTTGGGCTAATGAGCCACACTCTTAAGGTTTTCCTAAGAATACTCCACAACAGAATTAGGCGTAAATGCGAAGAAGATCTCGAAGAGACCGTTTTTTGGATATTCGAAATCTATTTCGGTTAAGGTTGTTATAGCCTTGGAGGTAATATGAGATGTCGAATCTTATATTGCAATAAAACTCTAAGAAATGTCCACCCGTTTCCCAACGAAAGGTTGGGAGTTCTGAAAACGAACTCGGCTCTGCCAGTAAATCCTACTCTCACGTCCTCGAAGACATATATGTCGGGTAACCACCGGGTATATGGCGTACAATGGATGTATATAGCAGCGAAGAGAGGGTGAAAGGCGAGTTTCTAGCGCCTTCAAACTGGAACGTGTTGACTAAGGGAAGAAACCACAACAGAAAATCCTAGTCCTCCAAGCTTGGTGGTTTGAAGCGATGGGCCAGTCCCTTATCATCTGGAAAAAAATCTTTTGACTAAAAACCGCCACGAACCACCTTGGATGACAGAAAACGTAAAAGAAATAATACAAGAAGAAAACAAAATATATAAGAAATGGCTAACAAATAAAACATCTAACAATACAGTAACATATCAAAGGAAAAACGGAGAATTACGCAATCAAATAAAAGAAGCAAAAATAATTTCTGGGAACAAAATGTGTCCAAGTTGAACATTTAATTGGTGGTTCTCAGACTACGAAAGAATGGAGAACTATCACTAATCTAAACAAAAACACCTATAACTTCCTAAGCAACTTAATTACTATGGAAAAGTGGGAAAATCACTATAAAAATTTACTCCAAGAGTCCAGATTGGAATATATGGGAGAGGAATACAGTATGGAGAGACAAACAAATAGTAATATTAATACTACTAACAACGAGGTCAGTACTGCGGTAATTAAAATTAAAAACGGGCGATCTCCAGGACCTGGCAATATAGCTGTACAGTTACTTAAGGCAGGAGGTCCACTCCTAATAGAACGAATAACTTTGCTAATGAATCAATGCTGCCAACAAATTAAAGTACCATCTGAATGAAAAACCGCTCACAGATCACAGAAAAAAGATCCTAACTGCTACAGAGGATTAAGTGTCCTACCTACTTTGGGCAGATTGTTTGGAAAGATAATAAATGGAAAAATACAAGATGATGTAGGACATCTAATTAGCCAAGGTCAAAGTGGATTTACGCCTGGTTGATCTTGCACTGATAACTTGTTTATACTCCAACAATTACTACATAAAGGAATAGCGGTTGGTACCGAAGTACTTATAGCCTTCATCGACCTAGAACAGGCATATGATACAGTTTCAAGACTTAAATTGTGGTAAGCTTCACAACAACTCGGCATTACGCCATAACTTTTAGGAATAATCACAGAAGTATACAGGGATAACACTACTTACCTAAAAATCGGAAATAGACTATCAGAGCCAATAAAAGTAACTAAAGGGCAAAGACAAGGATGCAGTATGTCACCCTTACTGTTTAATTTATATATTGAGGCAGCCCTCCAAAATTGAAAAAACCACTGCCAGGGAATGGGAGTCCCCATAGGAAATGACGTACTATTCTCCCTGAACTTTGCGGATGACCAAGTCGTCGTAGCTCAAGATTCTAATGATCTAGAATTTATAATAAAGCGTCTATACAGAGAATATGTAAAATGGGGTTACAAGTCAGCATGAAGAAAACAGAATATTTAGTTATCGATTCAGATGCAAGGTTTGACGTGTTGATAGAGGAGGACGCGCAAATTAAACAAGTGAAAAAATTTAAATATTTAAGTGCACGCATTGATAAGAGCGGCTTGGGAGAAGCCGAATTAAACACCGAAATAATCAGAGACGTAAAATTGTAGGATGTCTGAATTCATTATGGTGGGATCGCAACATTTCCAAAAGGAACAAAAAAAATAGGGCAAACCATGGTTGAATCAGTTCTTTGTTATAACTCTGAAGTATGGTCAATTAATGCAGACCTGAAGAGAAGCATGGTTTTAGTTGAAATGGATTATTTAAAAAGAACATCAAGACTGGAAAGGAAGGCTAACGAATCTATAAGAAATAACCTGAATATTACAGAAACGGTCATTGACAGAATAGAAAGAAGAGGTTTAAAATGGTTTGGACACCTATTGAGAATGCCTGACGAACGTTGGCACCAAAACGTCACAGATGGAAGCCCCTGGAAGAAGAAAAAAGGTAGACCTCGACGCTCATGGAATGAAGGAGTTAGAAGAGCGATGGAATCGAGAGGTTTGGAGGACGAGCATGCCTTGGACCGAAAGGATTGGCGGAGGAGAACGGGAATACGTCGATAGCCGTCTCCAAAATGTACACCAAAGAAATCTTCATACAACGAGGAGTCAGAAAAGGTTGCCAGTCAGCCATATAGAATAAAAATCTACGGTAAACTACTAAATGTAATCAGATACGCAGCCAATACAGTAATTATGTTAGAAAATATCGAAGATATTCAAATTCTGTTTTATCGTATTCAAGAAGTAGGAGAGGAAATGATCATTAGAATAAACCTAAATGAAACCAATCTTTAGCCTTAAGTCGTAATCCAAATCCAGATGGAGAGAATCCATTAAATGAACTAAAACTACTTTTATATTATTTTTTGGGCTACTTCCGGACTTTACGAAAATTCCACTTAATAGTTCTGATGACCGCTCTTTCTATTCCTGTCTGTATTGGACCTTTATTTAATTTGACTTTTAGGCATTTGGCTTAATTTTTCTAATCGATGGGTTTGTCTTGTCCTATTAGTTGTTCTTTTGGGTTATTCCTTCTTTTTTTAAAAACAATTGCTTGGGAGTTCTTTGGATATATTGCTGTTTTCCATTGAATACACCAGTCTTCGATTGTATCCATTATTTTCTGTAGGTTTCTCGCCTTCTCTTCTTTCCATTTTCACTAATTATTTTTATTTTCTCATAAGCATCAATGAACTTGACAAAGTCTTCACAAATGTTGTTATTGTGTATGTATCTCAAATTTAGAGAAAGCTGTTCTACGTGAGATACGCCAGTCTTTTCATCAAATATGACAGAGTAATCATTTGCAGTTTAAACTATTATTTGATTCATTATTTGGTTAATTAGTTATTTCTTCACCACAACATGTTATCAATTAATTTTGACTAGATTCTACTAATGTATGTTGCTCTGAAAGATGCTGTGAATAGGTGTTGTTTAAGAGACTCATCTTCTGTTTTTAAATCTTATCAATTCCTTGAAATTTCCCTCATTGCTAGGTCCAGCATCTTCGTGCAGAAGTAGAAGATCATCACCACAGATGAAAGGATATAAGGGGAACGGCAGACGCAGACGCTCAGTCTGTTGCTCTCTCAACAGAGCGCAATTGTGTTAAGGCGGCTGCACAATTGACCGGAAACGGGAACGAGAACGAGAACGGAAACTGAAAGCATCAGCAGATTCACCATTAAGGGTAAACAAGGTGTTTTGTGCTATGAATATTTAAATGTTCTGTCACTCTCACTGAATTTAATTTTTTTTATTGTAACCAATGTATATAGAGTATTATTTTTGAAAAATAAATTTTATTCAACTGAAATGAAAATAATTAGTTCTTTTGCCTAGTTTATTATGTTACTCTGTATATTTCAATAAAAGATCTAGTACATCTTTTTTTAAATTTTAATTTGTTTTTTGGTGTTAATGACGTCATATCTTGTACTACTGACTTTATAAAATTTAAGTCACTACTGTTGTGTGAGTCTTTTAATTTTGACTCACAAAATTTACTAAAATTAGCTGCTGCAACAGCATCGAGTTAGATTCTAACTCGATGTGCAACACATCATGTCCATTGCTTACAATATTCTGCAATAGAACAACAACTATTGTTTTGCAATGTCTCATCTTTATACCTCTTACTGCATTTTTCAACTAAAGAAATCAATAGTTCGTCACAGTCATTCATTTTAATGTAAAATACATAAAATGCTTAGACAAGAGGGTTAAATTATAAACATTATAAAAGTCACTCAAAATGTAAACAAATTTTTATTTGACATTTGACAGTATTTTAAATACTGCTTTCTGATTGGTTCCGGGAATACAACGGGAACGAGAAAGTTAAAACTTGGGCAACTTTCCCGTTCTCGTTACCGGCGGCTTCTCGTTCTCGGTTATTGTGCATCTAAACATTGATTTACGTAGAGGTTAACTTTTTTCCCGTTCCCGCTTCCGTTCTCGTTCCCGGGCAATTATGCAGCCGCTTTTATACTCGCATATCTTAGGTTATCTCACACTTTACCTCGTTTAACACAACCTCTTCTACCCTCAAAACTAAAAACGTCTCCTCCTTGGATTCGCTTTTGCTGCATTTAGGCTAAATAGAGTTTCATATATTCTTGGAATATCATCTGTATATATGCTGTATAGTGATAGTGACAATACTACTAAGTGTGGTACTCCAGCCTACAGGGAACTGCGTTTTGACAGGACTTCCGGTTGCCTAGGTACGAGGTGACTACTCTTGTCATAGTTCCTCTATATCCATATTATCTCATTTTATATACTATCTATTTTAAATACTAGATACCATACTCTATCAAAGGCTTTGTTTATATCTAGGAAGGCAGCTCCTGTATATTGTTTATCGTTATGTCCAGCTATGAAAAAAATATAAGCAGCGAAATATCTGACTTACGCTTGCTAATTAAGTTTTGTAGAAATTTAAAAAAATACATTGATCAGTTGTTCGGTTTAGCTGTCCGAAGACTTTCTCGTTTTTAACTCTGTCGGTTCAGATAATCTTTAAAGTCATCTATATACCCACAACTCTCACTTAGTCCACGAATCCACTCCATATCCAGCTTGATCTAGCTTCAATGATATTTTTACTGAGATAGATGAGTTTTTTCAATCTATCCAGTACGGCATGTCCGACTTTTATACCGTAATCCTCTATGAAATTTTGTTTGTTAACTGTGACGGTCCTAGCTCGCAACAAGATACCCTCATTTTTTAAGTCACAGCACACAATTTTTAAAAATAATACGAGCAGTTCACCGTGCGTCGAATGGCACCTAAAGCCGTCGCTCCCCCTGAGCTAGTGTGAATCGACAGTAGCTACTTGAAATAGGGTTAAAGATGCAGTTGGCTCCAGAATCTATCAGAGCAGATATCCCCGGCGAAAATTTAATACTATAAATATGCTTATATAATAAGAAATAAAATGCAGAACTAAGTTCTAAGTTTTTATTGGTAAAAATTGCTAACGTCTATTTAACAGTAAGACATGGTGCTTTCTGTTTTAATTTATAAAAAGCAAATATTTTTACATTAACATAGTTATTAAATATTTTAAAATATTTATTGAACTTGGAATGTGATATGAAAATTTAAAAATTTGGCAAGGTATTGTTAAAAGAAGACTATACAGTTTAATAGGTTTAATAGGAAGACTAGAATAATCGCTAATTTTATAAAGATTAATACTGTGTTTCACATCATTCTTTCAAGTATATTTTAAATATAAAAAAATGTTAACTTTTGAAAATTAACGAATATTCTTGCACAGTATTTAATAGTAGGAAAATTCTAATATGATTTAATATATAAAGAGACTATGTTATTGTAGGTAAATAAAGTAGTAGTAAAATTAGATGTGCCAAAAGTACCATAAAAGTTCATAATTTCTGACCTTCGTTTATAACTTCAAGCGTCAAAACATTGTAGCCGCACCTCTGATGTGTTAAAACCACTGTTCACGAACTTATCAATAAAAATCAAATACCTTTAATTTGAAATTTGATACCCATTTGACATAACACCAGTAGTGTGCATTATGAGAGTTAGTGCCGTTTCACATGTAGCCGACGCTCAGCGCTGACCGTCAGTGCTGACCGTCAGCACCTTTGCTATCGCACTTTCACATGCTGCCTATGATCAGTTCTTCAATATGTATGTGCGAAACAACATTGTGCGCGCCGTTGCCGTTTATATTATTTTACGTAGAAGACGGCAACAAAAACCGAAGAAAAAGAGGTTATGGGTACACCCCCTTGTACTAGAACGAATGTAGCAGGTGCATTCGTAACATTATATTCCAGTCTCAGAGAAGATGAAAGAAAATTTCATAACTATTTTCGAATGTCAATAAAATCGTTTGACGAACTGCATGCCAAATTAGAAAGTAACCTGAAATTTACTGACAAAATACGAGTTTCTATTTCGTCGGTGGAACGAATGTGTGTAGCATTAAGGTAAGGAACAAACTTGTAGGTAGTGCACAAATTTTAATATTTATTTCAAGAAACTAAAGTAACTGATACTCTATCAACAAGAAACAGAAAGAATAATAAAACTTTATATAGTTATTTAAAATGTCAATACTCATTATCTAAGCACATATTAGTAAGTTCGGTTAAGGTAGGGTGCATTGTTGCTTGTGATATGGATTCAGTTGGTGATGCTGCAGGAGTGGCAGTGTAGTTAGAATGATGTGATGCTGCTATCTGATTCTGCATTGAATGCAAATAATTGTGTCCCCCGTGTAAGCCAATGGTAGATCCTATGTTGGTCCTAGAAACTCGTACGAATAACCACTACTCCAGGATGGTGCTGGTGAAGGGGAAGCCCTAGAATAAGTGCTATTATTTCCTGATGGAGCATTCCGTGGTTGATATGCGGGGATATTTTTAATGTCAAGCATAAGACGCATAACTTCTGCACGAAACTGTAGTTTCTTTGCTTCATCAAATGATTTTACGGTAGGCAAAAGTGATGTAAAAAATGCCCTATCATCATCTTCTTCCGCTTCTTTAGTAGCCTGAAGTAAGTTTATGAGGTCCTTATCAGTATCGTTATTATTTCGCTTACGTTTCTTTCTTTCAAATGTTTGTTCTTTATGTGAGAGTCGCTCTGATCTAACTTCTGCTGATTCTGTGGCTTCCGTGTCGGAATTTGCTCCACTCTCCTCTGCATCAGTGTTTTTAGTAAAAGTTGAAATGTCACCTTCATAATTTGTATCAGTCCTACGATAAAATAGAAAAGACTTAGTAAAGTAGCCTATGAATTATTCTATTGTTATAACTTACTCAGTTACATTTACTGTATGATCGAGGAATTGAAGATTTTCAAAAAAGATATACTTTTTATGTTTCTTAGCAGCGCTTCCACTCTTACAAACATTTTTAAGCTTGGCTTTATCTCTCATATAAGCGTCTTTTGCAGTCTTCCATCTCCTTTGTACTAGAGTAACTAAAAAAACATTTTGAGTAGTCATAAATATTTGAAAGATGTTGGTATTAAAGCTGACAATTAACTATACTTTTTCTGCATATTTTTCAATTAAAGAACTAGTTACACAAATCTAGAACGCTTTCATATTATTTTTTGTCTATTCTATATATTTTTTTATTTTTTCAGGTATTTGGCAAGTGGCAACACGTTCACGGACCTACTATTTCACATACCGCCTAGGAATATCTACAATAAGTGGCATAGTAGAGCTATTTTGTGATAGTGCTTGGGATATACTCAAATCTGAATGTATGCCAATATTAACACGTGATAAATGGATTGAAATATCTTTACAGTTTTATGAATACGCGAATTTTCCCAACTGCATAGGGGCGTTGGACGGAAAGCATATAAGAATAATCAAACCAACAAAAAGTGGCTCTCTGTTTTTTAATTACAAACACTTTTTTTCGATAGTGCTTTTAGGAATGTGCGATGCCAATTATTGTTTTACCTATGTTGACGTAGGTGTATGCGGGAAATTTTGTGATTCAAATGTATTCACCAACACCACTTTCTGGAAGCGATTAGAAAGCGAACGTCTGGACCTTCCAGAGGATTCTGCACTACCTTGCGGTGATGAAACAGCTCTACCATATGTTATTGTCGCCGACGAAGCGTTTGCATTGACCAGACACGTCGTACGTCCATATGCAAGAAAGAACTTGAATTATAAGAAAAAAAATTTTAATTACCGACTGACACGAGCTAGACGATTCATAGAATGTACTTTTGGTATATTAACCAATAAATGGCGTATTTTCCATAGACCTCTAAATGTATCTTTCAGGCTTTCAAAAAAAATTGTGAAAGCATGTTGTCTCTTACATAATTTTGTGCGAATAAGAGACGGTTACTCATTTTCACATACACTGTCAATAACCGGTTTAGAAGATATCAACACATCTACTTCTTCAACAAGATCTGCCACTTCTGTTAGAAATTCTTTTGCAAATTATTTTACAAGTGAAGGCGGACGCGTCTCTTGGCAAGACTCGAAAATTTAATTTTGTGTAAACTAGTTTTATTCCAACAAATATTACTTATGCAATAAAAGTTATGCAATCTGGTACCAATTTGTTTCGCTTACCTGAATCCTTCTTTTCTTGCTCAGACAAATTAGTAAAATCTGCAATCACTATTTCAGACACACGTTCAAAAGCAGCGTATTTCTTATCGCGGTTTTTATAATCCTCACAAGAGAAATCCCAAATACATTTTTCTTCTTGTATTGCAGCTATTAATAGTTCGGTATCAATATAAATATTACTTTTTTTATCACCCATTTTATACACTCTTTCAGCAAATACCAACACAATAATAAGCAAACCAAATCAAGAAAATAGTGCAACACTGCTCGCCGACCATCAGCTTGCATGTGAAATTTACCATCTACAAAATGGCCCTACCTCGCGCTGATCGTACGCATCAGCTCGGGCTCGGCTGACACCCGACGGACGATACGTGCCGAGCGGATCATACGCAAAGCATGTGAAATGATTAATTTGCGCTAATGCATATATTCATCATCACTGACGGTCAGCGCTGATCGTCAGCTACATGTGAAACGGCACTTAAACATACCTTGTTGCGTAAAGGTGGCCTCGTCCGTAAAAAATGCATTTTAATAAATTTGGAATGATGGCTGTTCTTTCTTGCAGTGTTTCACAAAAATCCGCTCTAATAGGTAGACCATCTGGCAAGAGCTCTTGGGTATTTCCAAATAGTCCGGGCGTGCCATCCTGCGACTTTTGGGTGTTTCCAAAATTAAAAATTCTTCTGATGACGGAAGTAGAGACTATTAGTGTGACACTAGCACTAAAGGTTTTTATGAAAACTGACGATGTTTACAAGAGGAAGCGAAGATGAAAAAGAGGGTAATGCGGTAATTAGGGAATGAATGGAAATAAAGAGATACATACGCAGAGCACTATTATGAACAATATATGTCAGATTTAGACGCGGAAGAATACATAGATAAAGTTAACGTAATCGAGCTTAGATCGAATGAAAGCTCTGTAGACTACTAAATAAAGTAATTTCATCGTTACCCCGTTGAAGATGACTAAGGGTTTTAAGAACATTTATCCTTTTGGATATCCTATCCTTAAAATATTTGGTTTTAATTTCATAGTTGTGATTTTTCCAATTTAACATAGAGTCAAATATTATACCGAATTTTATATCTTTTAAAAACAGATAGCGGGGAATTGTTGAATCAAATTTGGAGCAACGAAGTAGAGGTCCTTCTGAAAAATATTACCTATTTAGTTTTAATCTGAGTGAGTGATAATCCTAGTTTGGTAGGTCTATCTTGAAGAAAATGAACTGAAGTTTGTAGAGTTTACATACAATGGACACAGATTTACCATCTCAGTAGATGATTAGATTATCAGCATATTGAATATATTTTATGGGGACACGAAAGAACTTGAATAGTTCGTAGATTGCAAGAATAAACAGAGTTAAATTTAATACGGATTATTAACGGACATCCTGATTTTGACAAAGGGATTGAGAAAGCTTGCCGTTGGCAAAGACATTAAAGGTTCTTTCAGTTAGAAATTTGTTTAAAAATGAAAGAATGTTACCATATAAATCATAGTAGGAGAGTTTGTCAAATTTCATTTCTGGAGATTGAATCAAAAGCTCCTTCAATTTTAAGTAAAGTTAATATGACATATTGTCGTTCAGATAGCTCAGCGGGCTGTGCGGCTGCCTCTCATTCGCTTCACAGTCGAATGGTTCAGTGGATGTGGGATCGAGCCCCAGCTCGGTGTACAGAAAACAAAAAGTCTAACGCAGCAGTTTAAAATTCTAGATGAATCTGCGGCTTAGACTAGAATATGCTGGGATCTGATCGGCCTATGGTGGAGCAGTACGGCAAGAGATAAGGGCTTGCGTCTCGGTGATACTCCTCCATAGATCCCTACCGGACGGGCGTAACGCCTAAAAAACCGGATATATATATATATATATATATATATATATATATATATATATATATATATATATACATATATATATATATATATATATATATATATATATATATATATATATATATATATATAATATGACATCTTCACTATTTATTGGTTGAGAAATGTGTGTTTGAAGAAAAACACGGTTGTTCAGTGTAGAACGGTGACGTCAAAACCTGGATCGAGCTTCGGGAAGAATATTACGCTTTTCTATGAATAAAATGAGACTTTTAATAATTTTTATCAGTTTTTCAAGAAGTTTGCAGATAGTATAGTAAGAAAAATTGAAATGATTTAGTAGTTATGCAGGATTGATCAGGTTTTTTAATTATAAAATTGCGTCAAATATCTGCGAATTTATGTATATTCCAGGGAAGTTTATACATTTCGAAAAGTTGGGAGAGAGATGTATTGGAGAGTTTTTTAGATATAAGGGACGTCATCGGGACAAACAGCAGATTTTCTACATAAAGGCAAGGTAAATTTCAGTTCATGTATGATAAAGGGGGCAATGATAAACATGACATTATGTATAGATGATGAGAAGGTGGAGAAAAATTGAATGTGGAATTAAATAAGTGGAAGGAGTCAATCGACGTACTTAGCTATCAGAGATAACTATATTGTTGATAGTTAGGACAGGAACCTTAAGGTTAGTTTTATTGAATTTGTAAAGTATTTTCCTTTAGTTGAAGAGTGTTTTCATTTTATGTTAAAGAGGAAATGTAATTTTACCATGAAGTTGCAATGGTTCATAATGAATTTGACTTTAGCTTTAAATTGTTTGTGTAGATAGACACAAACAACTGGGTTTTGTTTTACCGGTATGTATTTAAAGCAATCTTGGATAAACAAATAGCATTACTACAATATAATCATACTAAATCATCAAGTTCCACCAGCGAAGACGAAGACCACATAACAGACAAGATGGGTAGATGACATAAAAAGAGTAGCTGGAACAAATTGGAAGTTGCTGTTTTATGCCTTGGATCACTAAAATCACCAAAATAGTAGTTATTTTGGCAAAAAACGTATAAATGTGTTTTAAGGGTTAAAAGCGCAAGGCATACATAATTATCTTACAATCGGACTAGTATATGCAACGAATATATTTTAAAAGTAACTCTTTCTTAAGAAAATTTATAATAATATAGTCTCTCTGTATAATTTAAAATTATTTAGATAAAATATGAAATATCGTTGTTGTCTACAGTCATTTTATATTATTGTAGGTTTTATGTCTTTTGTAAGTATTAAAAAGCTCTCGAACTTTATGTGTTTTCTTCACTTTCGCTTCTAGAATGTTCCTAAAAATAAAATAAATAATTAGAGTGGTGCTCAGTTCAATACATTTGATATTTTTATTTTTTCTGGTCTTATGCAGTTATTTTTAGTTTATCTACCATATTGCTTAATTTCGTTGATATAAAAAACGAATACGCAGAATATGTACGAATTGTATCATTCAAAAATTTTCTAGAATATTTTTAAGACAACTACAAATGGTACATACCGTAATGTTGTGCACATTTGAGAAATTGTTTCATATAGCATTTTTCTGCTATATGGTTCTTCTCAACGGTGTGTATACTAAATAACCATCTATGTGTTTTCTAAGAAATTGAAAATTATAGTTTGGTGAACACTACAAACAAGTTAAATATTTGTGTAGGTGGAAGTACTTTTTACTAAAAATGGGTATTTCATTGGGGCAAACAAAACTTAGTGTGCGTAGAAAAATACCGCGAACTCACCTTTAGCTAAAAAATCTATATAAGTTATGAATATCTATTTTATTATACCTCTTGTAATTCTTGAATATAATAAAACCAAAATTATTGACATTAGCATTTTACTTGCAAGTAGTTCTGCAATTAAATAAATACTTATAAATATGTTGGAATATTGTGATCAAAACTAAATCATTTTAAATTCTTTCAAAAGTGGTTAAGTATTTATTAATTAAATGAAATGAGGTTGAATGCTCGAATAAATGAACTTTGAAAATAAGGCTATTATCGAGCACAAGTTAATTAAATCTAGCCCAAGTACTTTCGCTTAAAATAGCATCTTCAGGGGCATCTGAAATAAGCCAAGAAAACGTTTTTTAGATGAAGTAAATTAGTTAACTTCGATAAAAAACTCGAAGTTAATGGATGAAAAAAAGGTTTTTGAGATTAACGTTTTAGACTTACTTCGTCAAAATGTGAACTATCCGGCAAGCGTAGAATGTGGAAACATTAAAAATAACATAAATTGTACAAAACACTACACTAAAACGAGGACAAACAGTTTAAAATTACTTCTACGCTACATTCTCTGTCAGTATCTGGAGGGATAATGATCTAAGCGGAAATGATACGGTGACATGTGACATATGACAACTTTGATAGGCAGTCAAAGTTATGGATCTGTGATCAGCAAATATTAAAATTCTGTATAAGTTGTCATTGGCCAAAGGTCCAACTAGAACTACTACTGAAAAAATCAGCTGATGAAGTATGACATATAGAATATTTTGATTTAAACTAGATTGCATAATCCAGATCTCACACTCACACCCGTCTGTAATAATAAGGTTGTAGGTTTGAGGCTAAATGAAGTGTACATAAAGTGTGAATGAAAGAAATAGACCAAACGATCTATTGGACAGTGGGTAGTTGACTACAATAAAATGGTCTACCAGGCACTGTCAATACTGCAAAACGAGAAGAAAATTGACTATGAATTGAAATATTAAAATTAGATCAGAATTGAAAGCAGTGTGTAAATGGGTATAGTTCAAGTAGTTCAGTTAAACCTCAAGCCAATGGGGGAACTATAAAACTAATATGTAATAGCATTACTAAAGACCAACTGACCAACAGGTGTTGAAATATAAAACTGTGGAATTAGTATATGTAGATTATGCAGAGATATGAAGAGTGAAATCAACTCCAACTGTGGATCAATTGAATCTGAGCAAGCTAGTTGTGTAAATTGTTAAATACAATAGTAATGCTGAACAGAGCTTGAAATTGGTAGATTCTTAATGTATAGACTCAGTGCAGGAGTCTACCAATATACATTATATACATTAAGAATCTACCAATTTCAAGCTCTGTTCAGCATTACTATTGTATTTATCAATTTACACAACTAGCTTGCTCAGATTCAATTGATCCACAGTTGGAGTTGATTTCACTCTTCATATCTCTGCATAATCTACATATACTAATTCCACAGTTTTATATTTCAACACCTGTTGGTCAGTTGGTCTTTAGTAATGCTATTACATATTAGTTTTATAGTTCCCCCATTGGCTTGAGGTTTAACTGAACTACTTGAACTATACCCATTTACACACTGCTTTCAATTCTGATCTAATTTTAATATTTCAATTTCATAGTCAATTTTCTTCTCGTTTTGCAGTATTGACAGTGCCTGGTAGACCATTTTATTGTAGTCAACTACCCACTGTCCAATAGATCGTTTGGTCTATTTCTTTCATTCACACTTTATGTACACTTCATTTAGCCTCAAACCTACAACCTTATTATTACAGACGGGTGTGAGTGTGAGATCTGGATTATGCAATCTAGTTTAAATCAAAATATTCTATATGTCATACTTCATCAGCTGATTTTTTCAGTAGTAGTTCTAGTTGGACCTTTGGCCAATGACAACTTATACAGAATTTTAATATTTGCTGATCACAGATCCATAACTTTGACTGCCTATCAAAGTTGTCATATGTCACATGTCACCGTATCATTTCCGCTTAGATCATTATCCCTCCAGATACTGACAGAGAATGTAGCGTAGAATGTAATTTTAAACTGTTTGTCCTCGTTTTAGTGTAGTGTTTTGTACAATTTATGTTATTTTTAATGTTTCCACATTCTACGCTTGCCGGATAGTTCACATTTTGACGAAGTAAGTCTAAAACGTTAATCTCAAAAACTTTTTTTTCATCCATTAACTTCGAGTTTTTTATCGAAGTTAACTAATTTACTTCATCTAAAAAACGTTTTCTTGGCTTATTTCAGATGCCCCTGAAGATGCTATTTTAAGCGAAAGTACTTGGGCTAGATTTAATTAACTTGTGCTCGATAATAGCCTTATTTTCAAAGTTTATTTATTAATTCTACTTAATAAGAAAGTTAAATTAAAAACTAATTTATTAGTTTCATTGAGCGAATGATAAAAAAAAACAAATTTTGCAAACAAAATTGGGCAACAAAAACATAATAAAAACTGAAACATATATTTTTCCATATATTATAATTAATTCTTCATGATAGTTTTTAACTTTTTAACTTTAAATTATAGGTATGTCCAAAGAAAATACATTTTTTAAAAGCTAAAACTTAACACTTAAACACTTGATTTAACTTAATAATGGTGAATGGACCTCTCCACTGATCTAGTTGATCAGATAAATACCATATTGTATGTTGGTTGGTTATGTATGCAAGGACTAACCTCATAATATTCAGTTATAATTTTCTAAATGATATGTTAAAGATTATTATAGCAACTAAATATTGTTCTCCTTCTTCTGCTTCTTTTTATATAGACATGACATTGTCTGTTTTTTAATGTGCTGCCAGTAAGTTTCTGTTTCATCGTTTTCGCGGTCTTTTTATTTAGGAATTGTCTCTTGCCGTCTTTAATACTCTATTTCTTGTCATTTGGCTTATATGATCGTTCCATTCTACTCTTCTATTTCTAACCCAGTCTCTGATGTTCTCAACCTTGCATCTACCTCGTATATCTGTACTTCTAGTTCTGTCCCATAGTATTTCACCATTAAGTGTTTTCATCTCTGCTGTTTTTATCATTTTTGTCATCTCTGTGTCAGATCGTGTTTCTGCCGCGTATGACATTATTGGTCTGATGACTGTTTTGAAAATTCTACCTTTCATTTCCTTCCAGATATTTTTATTTCTCCATATTGTTTTATTTAGGCAATATACGGCTCTGTTTGCTCTAATCACTTGATCTTCCACTTTATCACTGCTCTTATCACTTGTTCTATTATCTAATCTTTCAGTTCCAATTTACATGAGTAAATTTTCTGTTATAACCATTATTATCATATTGATGCTACAGCCCTATAAAAGAGCCTCGACCTTCTCAAGTCTATTACACCAGTCAGTTCTATCCATTGCCAACTGTTGCCAGTTTGCTGTGCCTATTTTTCTACCATCCTCATCTACACCATCCCTCCATCTGAGTTTTGGCCTACCCCTACTTCTACTTCCCACAGGTTGTGACATATGGATTCTTCTAGGAGGGTTGTTCTGCGGTGATCTTGCCAGATGTCCTGCCCATCTTAGTCTTCCTATTTTTATGAGAGATACTACGTCTTTACCACCAAATATATATTTATATGTGTGATATATCTCATAGTTGTACCTCCTTCTCCAAACACCATTTTCACAGATGCCACCGAATATTCTTCTCAGGATCCTTTATTCAAATATAAGTGGGAGGTTTTCATCTGCCTTGGAATTGGTCCATGTGTCCAATCCATATGTCAACACTGGTAAGGGTTTTGTATATGGTTATTTTTTTTGGCTTAAGTTTCTCCTTCTCATATGTCTACTCAATCCAAAATAGCATTTGTTTGCTAGGATTATTCTTCGTTTGATTTCTTCCGTCATGACGTTCTCCTTGGTGATCAGAGAGCCTAAGTATGTGAATTTGTCCGCCACTTCAAAGGTAGAGTTATCAACAGTGAATTGGTGGCCGATGTTTCTGGCTCTACTGTTGGGTGTTGATGCCATTATCTTAGTTTTCTCCTCATTTACTTGCATGCCCATATTTTTTGAGGCATTTGACAAGGTGGTATACATTTCTTCTAGTTTGCGTGTTGTACGGGCAACTAGGTCAACATCATCTGCATATGCCAAAATTTGGGATGATTTATTAAAAATGTTTCCTCTGTTGTCTATTTGGGCATTCCTGACCGCCTTTTCCAGAGCTATGTTGAAAAGCAGACACGCCAGCGCATCTCCCTGTTGCAGCCCAACATGCGTTTCAAATACCTGTGATTGTTCGCCCTGTATTTCGACTTTGCAAACAACTTTACGCATTGTAGCCTTAACTAATCTTATCAGTTTATCGGGGATGTGAAATTCATCCATGGCTTCATACAATTTATTTCTTATGACACTATCATAGGCTAATTTAAAATCTATGAAAAGATGGTATGTATCGATATTGAATTCACTGGTTTTTTCCAGTGTTTGCCTTAGCACAATGATCTGGTCTGTTGTTGATCGACCAGGCCTAAAACCACTTTGATATTCGCTAAGAAGCTCCTCTGAATGTACACTCAGGCCACTATATAAAATACTCAAATATTTTGTATGCTTTATCAAGGAGGGTTAAGCTGTTATAACCATGCGTTTTGTATTTTTTACGGAAATTACAATGATAAGTTGTCTGACGGTTATATTAAATTGCTGCAGCATATATTGTAAATAAATTATCTTTGCTTTAATAGTGTGTCGATGCATGATCTTCCCGACCTAAAACCTTGTTGTTCTTCTGCTAGTATTATAATTTTATACAGTTTAATTATCACTTTGTTCATTTTAGTGCTTAATAAATTAATTCCTCTTTTGGACGAAGACCAAGTAAAAGAAAACAACTGTCAGTCTAACAATTATACGATATACTGATGATTTAAGTAGGCTAAATAAAAATTTGATGAAGGTGGCACAAGCTAAATGGGTTTAGAAATATGAGGAAGAAGCTTATGGTTAGCAGTGGACTTTTAAGACTGAATTACTGACAGATGTCAGTGACGTAATCACAAAAATATTTTTTGTTCTGAATAAGGCGTTTGTTGGTCTTCTAGACACTGTGCCATTTTGGCGATATCATCTGCGTATCTGATGTTATTAATAATTTCACCACTGCTAAAATCGCTTAACGCTATTCCAAACACTGATTTAGAGTAGGCATTAAACAATATAAGTGACATAACACATTCGTGTCTGACGCCACTCTTAATAGGAACTTTAGCTTAAACCTCCTGATTCAGCTTAACGCAAAGGGTCTGATTGTAGTAAAGATTTTTGACTAATCTGATGTACGTAACCAGAAGCTAGTAAGGATTTAAATTGTAATGTAATTGGTACTCTATTAAAGGTTTTATGTAAATATTTCGAAACTTTATGCCTTTTTATATAAATATTCGAATGCAAAAAAGAGCTTCCCGAGTGACCATACCGCTTCGGAAACCAAACTGCTTATCACCAGTAATCTTCTCAAAAAGTTGATATATCTGACAATGCAATATTTTGATATAAATTTTGAGTGTGTAAATCATGAAATAAGGAAAACAGGAAAAAACAGCTGTGCTAGATTCTTCTCTTTTCAACGAGGTAGCCATTTGTATACCAAGCACCCGTTAAATGCGATTTTTACAACTTTTAAAATGGTGTTCTCTCTTCTACCAGAGACAAAGACAAAGCTCTGAAGATGGCAGGTGACATGCTAAAAGTATAGTCCGTCCCAAACCCTTCTTTCAGTGCGTCATAGTTGTTCCAACTCTCTCTAACGCATTAAGCTAGAAGTGACAGAAAAAAACGTGAGTCTGTTATTATTATACACAGAACTTAGAAAATTAGGTATTGTTTATGGGTATTCGCATATTAAAGCGAATTGTGCTTACGGTTGTATAATTGGTTGGAGTTTAGAATACGCTGAATAGATATCCAATTAATGATGCAGGTAAATATAATTTGACGCAGATGGTCTCGGTCGTGACAGTGACAGTGTCAACTGATAAAATGATAATTGTCATTCCAGGTTAGTATTTTCAGACATTTTACCTCAGATGTTTTGTATTTACCGTCATAAAAATATTTTAAATATTCCTAGATATACCGAAAATCAACAAAGACTAATATTAAAATTATTAAATTATTTTCAATTAGAAAAAGAGGCTGGGACAACTTGATTACAGTTTCTGTCGTTCGCGAATCAGATTGTGAATTCAGGAATGATATTCAGGAATATTTTAAAATAATACCGTTATGGATATTTATATGTATTAAAACGGTTCTTTTAAGAACCACGACATTTTCTTGAAATGTAAGATATAATTGATACCAGCCACATATCTACTGTAATCATTGATTTTATTGAATCCGATTCTGAATCGGATTGTGGATTGTTTGAAATATAATATTCATTTTTGGTATTTATAAAAAAGAAGGTAAACTTACATTCGTTATCTTGTTTTTTAACTAAACTCGATTACCACTATTTCATCTGCATACCGGAATTGGTAGATTGACTCAAAAATCAACTGCTTCACTATTAATTAAACTATTTACATTGTTTTTTAACTAAACTTCATAATATTCTTTCATTTGCACACCAAATCTGGTAAAATAACTCAAAAATCAACTGCGTCACTATTTAAACTATTTCCACTATTTAATGATAAATCTTCACTAAATTAAACTATTGGCTGCCACAGAAACTTATCGGAAATTACTTATCCAAATATGACTGATTTCAATCGATGTTATTTTATTACAGGAATGTTTGCTTTGATGTCTTGCAATTGCCAGTAATTTTTTTTATCTCGCAGTCAACTCTTAAAAGATTCTAGGAGGAAGCGTTATTTTAAATAAACAAACATTCCAATTCCATAGTGTTTGTAATAAATAATAATAAATCCATAAACAAATCTTAGCTAATTAAGCACTTTCCTTGGAATGTATAGAATAGGAATTATGACAAACTGGAAATATGATAAATTTTTATACAGGACGGGACCTCTAATATGTAAATTAAATAACAATTTGAATTGTTTAAGTTTTTACTCCTTATTTAAAAAAAATAACCTTTTCACATTTAGCCGATTACAATCCTGCAACTCTCAGATTTAACTAAAATGTCATGCAATAATTCTCGACATTCTTAAAATCCTATATGACGTCGAAATTAGTGACGCACTGAAAGAAGGGTTTGGGACAGACTGTAGATACTTTTTAAGTAGCTGATTTTATTAAAAAATGTACACACGATTAAGTTTTTTTAGAACACATTATTTTTGCTTTTGTTGTCCTTAACCAGATTTCCCAGTAATATTGGGAGTATTTTCTGATTTCACTTTTGCATTAAAGTTATCCAGGATAAGAGTCAGTTCATATTTTTTTGTCATAGCCGAAGCTTCTGACATGAGTTGGTAAAATATTTTAATCACGATATTTTCTTTATCTATAGTGGGAGCGTATACTTAAATTATCTTTATAACCACTGGAAATGCAGATTATTATATTAGAATTACTTAATCTGAATAATGGGACAAATTTTCTTGCAGATTTTTCAAGCGATTTTTTAGTATGACCACTTTGCCGTGAGTTGAGTCTTCGTTCGTCGCAGAATAATATATCTGATAATATTAAGAATTGTAGTGTCCTTGTCTGTCCATTTTATGTAATAGGTTTTTAAGCTTCTTCTGTTTCGAAAAAGTTTTAAAATTCCCAGTGCATATTTTGATTAAACTTGGTGACTTTTATAAGAATTTAGCTTATTGACTACCGGGGAAGCCCTAAAATCTTCATCTGCTAGATCTTGGGGTCCAAATCCATATTCATTAACTGGTATTTCGTCACTACTGCTTGTCATGTCGAGTTTTCTTGAAATATATTTATTTAGATATCTTTAATATAGCGTTTTCCGTTGCCTACTCTATCTCCATGTCGTTGCCGTTTATCAGTTCGTTGGAATTTTGGGACAATTTCTTAGTTCAAGACAAAGGGCTGCCCTTAATCTATTCTTATTTCTTCCACCTGAAACTCTTAACTGATCAGAGAAGGACTGCTTATATCGGAAATTAGTCGGTAATGTTAGAGATTATCATCAGGTCGTCTATTCTAAAATCTATAATATATATGTCTTAAAAGTCATTATGAATAAGCAAGCAAAATTAAACATTAGAATAATTTTGTATTATTACTAAGTAACTAACAAACAAAACATTTAGTTTTTCATTTTTATGCAATTTACATATTTTTAACATATAATTAAGATTGTGGTCTATTCCCTCAATTTTAGTAGTTAATAGAATATTTAATTGCTTTTTTCTGATTTTTTTACATGTTTAGTTTCATAATATTAAATTATATATTATCTATATTATATACGGAGATATTTCTACATAAAACTAAGGTCCAAGTCACAACAACTAATCTTAAAAAGATCCCGAGTAGATTAGTTAGCATTTATTTATAGGCAACACACATTACAACTAATATGCAATTGAATTTAGTCCACGATAAAATTCAGTTTTGCGGGATCTAAAACACTTCTGAGATATAAATCTTTAAAACGCATTTACTTCTATTATCTATAACGAATTTACAGGGTGTGATAGGGGGTGACAAACATTCATTGCAACTAAATTGGTGAAATTTTATTATATTGGATATTGAGTTGAAAATAATTTTTCGAAAAAAAATGCGAAAAAAGCATACCTAATAATTTAGACTGATCCTTAATTCGTTAATGTTGTATGAGATATCAAAATAGCTGGTACCTATGTAGTTAAGAATGGTTGTGTGCAAAATAATAATAATAGCAACACACAATATTCTACCTGGTTAGCTAAGAATTTGACACTAAACTGGCTTAAAAGTTTAATATTATACTATTTTAAAGTTTCTCTGGTTTTTTATCATTACTAACATATTTATTTCTGAGGAGAAACTGATTGATAGGAATTTTCTGTTAGATGAGTGATGAGTGTAACAAATATGTGCTACTAGCAACAAGAATTTATCATCAGCAATTCCCTGATAGACGACAACCAAGAAGAGAAGCTTTTCAAAGTTTACAAGAACAGTCTGAATGGACTAGACACGTAGATTACGACAAATCTGATCGAACAAAAACTATTTTTAACGAAGTGTACTTCCTAGTAATTTTCACAGAAAAAATCTCATATTGAACTTCACCCATCAACATTTTTTCGGCCTCCAATTCCAATTCTAATTGGGTTAAGGGTTTTTATTGTCATATTTTATAGCCATTTTTTAATTAAATTGTCTGTGAATGAGAAAAGGAAATAATACTAACAAGATAAAAAACTTGCGTTAACACTAACCTTTCTTAAAAAATACTGAGCAACTGCGATCTTGCGGTTAACGACTGCACAAAGAAACGAAACTTTCTTTTCTTTGTGCAGTCGTTAACCGCAAGATCGCAGTTGCTCAGTATTTTCTTTAAGAAAGGCAACTAACTATACAGGGTGGTGAATCGTCAAACGGGCCATAGGAAACTCAATGGGAAATTCTAAATTGTTGAATTCCTGCTTCCCTAATTATTTTACACCAAAAGTCATGGGAAACTATTTGTAGAGGACTCAAATATGTATCGAAAACAACTGTTAAAATTATTCTACGACTTAAACGTATTCCAAAATTTTGCTAAAATATAATACATTTTTCTGTGAAAAAATGTGTATTACGTGTTGCGTTTTGTCATATTATTGTTTCTGATATTTGACAATATTTAAATCAATTATATTATCATTTATCTATGATTTAAATGGCCAAAATTTTGTGATTTATTGTTAAAAAAAATTAAGTTGATTAAAAAATGTACTCAGTTGAGAAGAAAAAAGCAATAATAAAAATGTTTTATTCATGTTTTATTATAACATTTGTTATAGTTTTATGTTTAGAAATTATCATATATTATTATTAGGAATAAAGATCACAGTAACAGTATATTGGAATTCATTGAATTGTTGTATAACTTAACTTAACATGGAATTAAATTTTAGTGAATTAGAATATCTTACGTTAAATAAAGATCCGGTAGTGGCAGGAAAAGGTTCGCGCTATTGCCTGAATACAACATTATGCGATTTTTCGTCAACTGAGTACATTTCATTATATTGATCGATTTGTAAACAATATAATTTATTGTTCACAAAGTAATAATGTTCATTAGTAGTAGTATTTAGTAAAATTCATTGTTTATAATTTAATCATAAAATAAAAAAATTGACAATTCAAATTGTCAAACATCTGACATAAATATGATAAAACACAAACGTCCTAATATATATTCTTGCATTACGTGTGGCCTAACTTTTAGGGGTGGCCTGAAAAATGTATTATATTTTTGCAAAATTTTTAAGTACATTTGAGTCGTAGAACGGTTTTAACATTTGTTTTTAATTCAGATTTTAGTCCTCTACAAATAGTTTTTTATGACTTTTGATCTAAAATAATTAGGGAAGCAGCAATTCAACAATTTAAAATTTCTCATTGAGTTTCCTATGGTCCGTTTGACGATTCACCACCCGGTATTGTAAATGTACTTAACAAGATGATTACTGAAGCAACTTCGATATCTACGCCTCTACAATTCATGCAAAGGTTGCCAAATCTTAAAAATATAATCAGCCTTCGTAAATTTAACGATTGGTTAGTGTTCTAGGTGTATAAAATGTATTTTAAATTATAATCCTTGATGTCACTGATAATCGGCATATAAGTACGAGGGAAATTCTAATGCTTTTGAAATTAGTGGTTGTAATATAGGAAGAACTTTAAAAAATAAGATACATTCATATCATGCACAATTGCATCAAGAGCTTAATGAGGATTTTTTTAGAGGACAAAGAAGAAATTCAGAATATTTCTTCGAATACGTTTTATTTGGAGATAAATCTACTTTCCACAAGAACGGAACTGTAAACAGACATAATTTATACTACAGGTAGGTACTTATTTTTTAATCTACACCACATTCTCACTCATAGTCAAACAAGATGATCGTTGAGTGTTTGGACTGGAATTCTTGGAAATTATATCATTGGACCCTACTTTTTTGAGAATCATGAAAACGGAAAATTGTATTAACATTTTCTGGATAACGAATTGCCGGAATTATTGGAAGCAGTACCATTGAACACACATTGAACAGTACCATGGCACAGAATGTGGATATTATAAGAGGGTGCTCCGATATATCACAATTTTTTAGGGAATGTAAATTTAAATGATAATTTTCCTAAGAGATGAATTATGAAGAAGAGGGCAGTCAGAAAATGGCATCCACGATTTGCAGAGCTTATTTAAGCTAGAATCTTGTCTAGGGGCTATACCTATAAAAGATGATGTGTTTAAAATACCAGCTACAACTAAAGAAGATGGAGAGAGAATTAGACATGAATGTATATGATTAAACAGAAATGTGTTAACTGGTGTTAGTCATTTTTTTGAGGATCGTTTGCAAACATGCATTGACGTCGGCGGAGGCCTTTTTGAAACATTCTGAAACAAATCTGATCTTTTTTTAACTCTGTTCTACATTCGTCATCGAACCAGTGGTTTTTTCTAAATCTTTTTGTTCTTGGTATGTTCTTCGACGTTGCTTCCTTTATAATGTTTGTCATTTTCAATAACTTTTGTTGTATGTTACAGTAATACTTTCTTGTTTGGCGTAGGTTTCTTGTATATCCTTGTGATAATCCTACGCTACCTCAAATTTTCGCAGTTTTTCAAAATTAAATTTACGTTGCACTTTCTTTTTCCGTTTATGCTTTTTAATTATTGCTTCTCTCATATTAATTCTAACCAAAAAATTATCTAAGTCTACGTCAGCCCCTCTGCACGTTTTCACATTTGTTATTAAATTGGCGAAATTCTTTTTTATTAAGATGTGGTCTATTTGTTTAGTTTCATTTGATCCCGGAATTTTCCACGTTCCTTTATTATATATTTTTTTTCTCCTGAAATACCTACTCATTATTTTCATCCTGTTTTCAATTGCGAATGACAGGACTGTTCAGCGACAATATAAGGTAAGTATGCTTAATCCTCTTTCTTTTTGACTATGTATCCATTTTGGTTTTTTTGATATGTTTAGCTTGACAGTTAGAGTGCAACAATAAACAAAATTAGTACAAATTACAGAATAAAAATTATTTTGTATTTTACAATAATTGAAGTTTAGTTGTGTCACGGTGTTAAAAAAAATGGAATAAACAACTCTTCTGGTTCATACAAAAAAATAATAGCGACAACTATCCAAAAATTGTTTATTTCAGGTATTTGTTTATGTCATTGTTTAGGTAAAATTATGTTATAAAATAATCACCGAAAATTTAGTCATATTATAAAAATTCTAGAAACAAACAATTGGTTGTGAACTCATAATTATTAACTTAAAACGACAGAACGTTAAAATAAATCTAGTGTCTTAATAAAACACCTATGGCAAAAGCAACAAATTAATTTAAACACTAAAAAGAAACTCTCATCCTATAAAAGTGTTTCCTCCCTAAAATCCATAAACCTACTTAACTATGAGAAATGTAGTTGCCTTTATAGGCTCACCAACGGAACATATTGCGGACTTTCTCACTAATATTTTAACTAAAGCTTATGGTTCGAATAAAGATTACTTTATCAGAAATTCTTTCGAAGTTGTCGAGTTGTTTACAGAACTGTCCTTACCACATAATTATGTTCTCGTAAGTCTGAATGTGGTCTCCTTCTTGAGTAATGGTTACTTAAAAGCCGTTTAACGGTCTATTAAAAAGTATGTTGATGACATTATGTCCTGTCCACTAGGTTAAGAGATTGAACTCCTAAACATGTTCAATAGCTATAACCCCACATTCAATTTACTTTTGAAAAAGAGGATGAAAGTCAATATATTCTCTTTCTTGACACAATGTTCACTGGAGAACATCATTACAAATGATTGGTATATAAAAAAAGTGTAACTCTGGAAGATACCTTAACTACCATTTTTACCACAAGTCATGCATGAAAGGTTATCTAGTGAAACAAATAACTACAAGAGTTTGTAAACTGGCTGACACTGCTTTTAGAAAGAAAAATCTCAACATCCTTTTACAATTGTTCCTAGATAATTCTTACCCCGAATCCTTACTCAGAAAAATCATCAGCAACACATCCTCTGTTATACTTCATACACAAAAGAACCCTTTCCAAATACAGATGCTAAGAATCAGAGCTAACTTTCAAATTAGCTCTGATTCCCATTCACTGACTAACAATATTTCTAAAAACTTTTTTGTATCACTTCCATTTATTAAGGATGTCACTCCCAAATTGACCAGAATTTTTGATCAATACTTACCGAACGTAAAAATTGCTTTTAAAAGCACTTTAGTTGTGATATCATTGTATAAGTCATTAATAGATAAAGTACAAACTTGATAAAAGTATATGTTGTATACAAACTTGGTTGTTTAGGTTGTTAAAGTTTTTATATAGGCTACACCTCCCATAAAGTTTCCAGCCGTTTGGCTCTTCACAACAAATTAGGTTACAACCTGATAGATGTTCTCTAGCCGCACATGCTAATACAACAGGACACTCTTTCGAAATTCCGATTGTAAAAATTATATCCACGGAGAGTAATTATTCAAAAATATTGTTTCTCGAGATATAATTCATTTTTCAAGGGAAAGAAACCATGAATAAAAAAACAGATACCAACAATTTGATCAACTTATACTCATAATTGTGAAATTTAGATAACTACAAATCTATTAATAAAGGCAATTCATCTTTAATAATATAAGTCTCATATATATGTGATATATAATATCTCTTCTACTTCATAAAATAAGTATTTTTGCCTGTTCTTTTTCAGAAAATCCAGCGCCTATCAAGTATACTATTACCTTTACAGATGATACCATTTTAAGACTAATATTCAACATTCTGTCGATTTAAGTTAATAATTATATTTACAATCAATGAGTTTTGTTTCTGATTAAATTATGTATAACCTAGAATGTTTATAATATAAGTAGATTTTCTGTGATGATTTTATAACATAACATAATTTTACCTGTTTGTCTGTAAAAGTTCTTTTTTAAATATGTGTTTTGTGGAAAAACGTTTTTTAGAAGAAACAATAGCTGGATAGTTTTTGATATTATTTGTAGGAACCAGGTGAGTTGATTATTCCATTTTTTTAACACTATGACAACTAACTTCAATTTGTTTAAGAAAAAAAATATTTTTGTACTAATTTTGTTATAGAGTATAGGTAAAAGTTTATGGTCGGTATGGACATTACATGAGATGGAGTAAGAAACACCTGTTTAAACAGAGAGGGTATATTAGGTCCGCCCTTTATATTGCCGAACATGCATGCGTGGATATAATAAAAAAAGGGGAAGCCAAACTTATTGGTTTTATTTGACCTGTTGTCTTTTTAGCATTTGAACAATGTTCTAAGATAATCAAATTTGGGCGAAATGGATTTAAATGGCAGTTTACTGTTTTTTATTGGGAATATGCCACAATTTTACTTTACAATAAGTGTTATATAACATTTTGATTTCCATTTCGACATTCATTTTATATAAATAAAATTAATTAATGTTTCGTATTTTAAGTACGATTTCCGAATTAAAACTCTAAACTTCAAAATAAGCTTATTTTATAGTCACATTGTGCCTTATTCCCAATACAAAATAATAAACTGCGTATTATAACGACACAATAAAAAAGCTTCATACAAAATTGTTTGGCAACGTCTGTCTGGTCAAAGCACCGAATGAAAGTAGGGACACAGGTAACGAGTAGTAAAGGTGGGTCTTTGACGTTTTTATCGTACAGAGCGTAGGCGCAAAATTTCGGGCCAATGCTTTTTAAAAGTATTCATTTTTTTCGAATCATGAAAAAACTAATAAATATTTTTGAAACATTTAGATGCAGAATGAAAGAATACATTATTGCCGAGGGCGGAAAGGTCAAAAAACGATGTTTTCTGAATTATGGTTTCCAGAAAAATGGCAGCAGCCTAATAAAACCGTTTTAAATTCTAAATTTTCAGTTAAATATTTTCCTGTTAATGCGATGTAACTCTTAGTTACTCCAGATGTCCAGAAGTCAGTAGTATTACAGATATTTTCTACTTCTTTAACAACTTGTGATCTAATAATTTGCTCAGTTTTGATATAACATTCCTGAAGTAATTAGCCTGACAAAGTTTTTCTTGTTGGCGGTTTATATCCAGGAACATGAAAACGGATGAAACGAGTCTTTGCATAGGTTTAGTAAATCCATATCTATTTGTTTCTTTTGTTCTAAACTAATATTTTTATTAATGGAAGTATCCATCACCTTTTGACGCTTGGGTGGCGGTGGCAGTATGTCAGTACATGTAGTAGAAGTAGTCGAAACGGACAGAAATGCGTCAGAAGAAGTTTCAATCATTGTAATATTCAGAAAGTGGACCATAAAAGCTGCATCTTCTACAAATGTGTATTTTTGAAAATAAAATTATTATTCTTATACTAGGTCAATAAGTTTGACTAAGAAAAAGAATTCTTAATTGAATATTTACAATAAATAAATCCTTTGACGAACTATCAATAATGATTTGAAATCGAAAAACCAGATCAATCGTAAATCGAAACTCATTCATTAATCAGAATACCTAGTTATAAAAAACAAAAGAAAGAGTTAAGAAGCTGGTTACTTCTATATAAAAAAAGGAGATTGTACTATTGAAAATCGACCAGTACAAGAAAAAGAGACTGATAAAGATGACTTAAGTCCATAGTGTATTTTTGATGAATTAATTGGACATGACTTATCTAAACATACACCTGTATCGAGAGATATAAAAGAAGTCGACATGTATTTGTCTGATGATATATTACCCACAAAAAATTTCGAACGGAGATTGGAACTGTCCATTACCGTGGTGGAAAAACCATCGCCATGTATATCCTAACTTGACCTTAACTTAATTAATAAAATATTATAGTATTGTAACAAAATCTGTTCCTTGTGAACACATGTTCAAAATCTGGTTTAATTTTAAATAAAAGAAGAACACGGTTAACAAGAAAAGTGGAAAAACTTATATTTTTAAATGTCAATTTAGACGATTCGCGATTTAATAATGTGTAATATAAATGTAAGTACTATTTGTATTGTTTAATTTATTTTTCAAGTTATAATAAATATATCCTTCGTTAGTTTCTTTCACTTCAATACTTATACACATAAACGATAATAGCCAATATGTTTGTTTGTGTACTCGCTTATTTGAAACTACTGGTAAACAATCAACTAGCTACAGTTTACAAAAAACGGTTCCGATAAAAATGTCAACGACCCACCTCTAGTTTCTTAGCTATATTAGGATCGGAACCAGAAATATGTAAAATATCTCTGATCGGAACTAATCGTCTCACTAATGGGCAATGGGCGTCAATGAGAAATATGAAGGGGGACCAAGGGGAAATATGATTGTTATTTTTGTCTATTCGCTGAAAATATGATTTTACATCTGTGTTAGATATCCTGTTAAATTTTACCAACCGACCATAAACTTTTACCTACACTGTGTATGTATATATATTTATATTTATATTTTTCTATCTGAAAATGTTGCTTTCTAAAATTGAGTAGTAGAAATATGATGGAAAATATTAATATTGAATGTAAAATTAAATTTCTTGTTGATAGTATTAATATATCGAATGCTTCTATTGAAACTTATTCACATTTACCACATAATTTTTCACCTGGTTTATGATGTAAGCCGTAAGACAATACACCGGATACAGAAACACCCAGCTCCTTTTTCTTGACTATTGACGTGGATATTAGTTCTTCTAAAACAAATTATAAATGTTTATCATTATGTCTTATATTGAAAATATAGTAAGCAATATAATAATATGGTGTTAGAGCTTTTAATCTCTACGATATGTTTATACTAGAAACACTAAGAAATGGCAGTTTATAAAAGTATAATATATTAATCACATCTTCCTTTAAAACTGACTGCTTTAATTGATTTATTTGATTGATGCTTTTAATTGATGCTTTCGCATGCCATTTTGTTTTATTGTGTATTTTTGTTTATCTATTATTTTTGGTTTATCTGTTTGCTTCTTTCTAAACGTTAAGTTAAATAAGTGTCAATTGAGTCTTTTTGAGTCAATTGAGTACAGAACATGATCATTACCAGAACAATTATAATTCTTAGAGTAGATGCCAGGAAAACTTATGGGTGGAATGTAATGGGATTGTGACAGGCAACAAATAGCCTCTCCCATTTAAATGTCAACTGCCGTTATGATGGTCTAGTTCATAGTTATCTGATACGTCCTGCTAGATAACTAACGAGGATCTAATGTCTGAGTGTTTGCCGGAAAAAGTAATCCAACATTTACTGGCCAAATTTACTGACTTCGGACAACTAAGCAGTAAGTGAAAGCGCACTCTGCGATCCTGAGACTGAGTAATTGGTCTCAAAGGTTGAAAACCAAGAAAATGGTTAACGTTATTAGAATGATCAACGAGAAACCACTGGATTAACACTTCCTTATGTCATCTCTAGTAAAGCTTTCATGGAAAATACAATTAAAGTGAAAACAGTTACTAATGAAGGAATACGGAAGCCTAGATTCGACAGGGGAACTGATTTACTTTTAGATCACAGAGCCTTCCACGTCTAAACTTAGTGAAAGTGTTGTGACAGAACATAAGAATTTAAAAGTCGATTATTAAAATATGTACTTGGAATATGAACACAATTGTATTAGGCTAGAAACTCTATAATGCCATTCAAGATTTGGAATACGTATAATAGGGACACGCGAAAGAAGGTGGCTAAATAGTGGTGCTTCTGTTATTGACAACCATATGCTATATCACTCAGGAAATGATGACAATCAATATATGTGAGGGGTTGAAATGATCGTGTCTCCTCAATTACGTCAATATGCTACAAATGATTGATTGCTATGTAAAATAAAATTAGTACCATTATATAAAATTATATATATTATGTATATATTATAGATTAATAATAATCCAACTGAATACTACTTCGGTAAAATTAAATGTTTTACAAGTGTATGCACCTACCAGGGATAAACCAGAAGAAGAGGTGGAACCTCGTGGAAGTCTATGAGTTTTAATGCGAAAATTTTTAAAAGCAAAAGCGTTGAATTCTTTGGTGTAGAGAAGAGACACAAGGACATAACAAAACTAGAAATAAAAATTTTCAATAGTAAATAGATTTTTCAAACTTCCACCAAGACGCTTGTATACCTGGTTCTCTCCGCAAGATCAAGCAGGAAACATAATACAAAATCAAACTGATTACATAATGGTAAACAGAGAGATTCCGTATTGGATGTCAATCAGGTAAAAATTACATCAATGCTGGTATATCATCAGATCGTATTTCTATTTTTAGCAAATTTTGGTTTAGGTTTAAGAAGATTCAAAAAAAAGTAACAAAAGATGCAATATGAGAAGACCAAAAGGTACGAAAACAAAAGAGACAGTCGCATAATTTCTTTCAGAAAGGTAAAGTAACATGGAGCAAATATATATTGCAGAATAAACACTCAAAACACTAGACAATAAAGAGAAGCGAACAAAAGCGAAGAATGTACAACAATATTCGGAGACAAATAAGAACCAAAATACAAAAGGTTAAAAAAATTGTTAAAAGTTACAATGTGAAGATATAAAGCTGTTGGAACAAAAACACGATACCTTTATTATGCACAAAACTATTCAATAAGCTGCTACTTTTAAGAAATCCAATACAGCTAACAAATTGCTAGATCAACAGCGAAACATCACAGACAGAAATCATGAAATTTGCATATGAACCAAATTCATATAAGAACTCTTTGATGATAATAGGTCCAAACAACCTCCATCCTACACATGTCAACTTGCCAATACATTAGACGGAGTAGAAAAGGCAATACCACAATTATATGTCAAAGTATTTCTGTTACTGTCACTAAAACGATCATTCAAAATTAGATGAATCAGATGTACACTTCTGTTTTCCTAAAGGCTACAAAAGTTTCTACCCCTTTTACCACTACTAAAATAGAAGTGCTAGAAAAAAGCTACCTAACTTAATTAACACCAGAATGTGAAATAAGAACTAATAATAAAGTTACACTAATTACCAGACCACAATGAAAGAAGAACCACTAACATATCCAAAAATACAGACCACCATGCGTAAAACGGATTATCTCATAGACAAACCTTTAAAATTAGATAAAAATTGATTTAGATGAACTAAACTAGTTAACACAGTAAAAAGGGTACCCATTCCTCCAACAAAAATGAACCAAAGATACATATCGGCACCATCAGTGTCTATTCTGGTCGACTATTTTTAGTTTTTGGTTTCCTCAGGTTACAAAAAATAGAAAAAGAAAAAAATGTAAAACTAAAAAATGAGTAGAATTATATTCTCTTGTTGCTTTCTATAGAGGTCGCTCATAGCGTACTCAGGCATGTTATGTTATTATATATAATATATATATATATATATATATATATATAAGAAGCGAGGTTCCTACAGCCTCTGCCGTTTCTCGCATTTCGACCGCCATCGTTTTCTGTCCATCCATTCGTCTTCTCTGATGGCTCTATCTCTCATTTATGTTATTATAACGCCCAAATTGTCGAGAGCGTTTCATTTTAGTTCAAGCTGCCACAAGTGGTCCTGATGAGAGGTGAATACTTCGAAACGCGAGTTATGGAAGCCGGCCCTGTTCCAGTCATTCGCCTAAGAATGATGATCTAGGATTTCTGTTTTAATGAACTTTGCAATCTGATTAGTTTACATTTTTATATTTACTTAGATATCATTTTTACCATTGCGTTTTTAATTAAATATACTTCAGTCTGTATTTAAACTTCAAAGAAAGCACATTATAATTTTATATAAAAATTGTCCGATCTTTTTACGTATTTTTGTAACCAATTAATAAAGTAATTATTTTTTAAAAATAGTTTTGCCTAAGGGAAAACTATAAGTGGCGCAGTTAGTACAGATTTTCGGGAAAATCCATCGCGGAAAGTTCTTTGGGTTTCAACCCTTCGCGAAAATCGAGAACCAATATCCCAGTTTTGCCAGTGAACTCCATCGAGGAAGACAGTGTGCAGTACGGATGTGGTAAGTAATTTTTGTTTATGTCAGACTCCTCTTCTGAAAACGAATCCTTTAGCGAAATCGATACTAACGAAGAGTTAGGCTTAATTAATAATTTTTGTAAATTAGATTTAAAAGATAAAATGGCAACACCTGTTCTAGATATGAAAACTTTCTCAATTATTCCGAATTTTGATGGAAATATTAATAAACTTCACAGATTTGTAAATGCAACTGAATCCATTTTAAATCATTATTTTGATAGGAATAATCTAGCCAGTTTTCAAAATGTTTTATTGTTAAATGGTATTCTTAATAAATTAGAAGGCAAAGCAGAAGAAATAGTAGCCATAAGCGGCGCTAAAACTTGGCCAGATATAAAAAATACTTTGATTCAGAATTTTGGTGATCATCGTGATGAAAATTGCTTGAATCAAGATTTAGTAAATATGAAACAGAAACCTAATGAATCTCCATATTCTTTTCATGAAAGACTTTTAACTTTATTAAATGCTAGTTGTAATTATATTGATTTACACTATATTAATCAGGAACGTGAATCTAAAAGAGCTTTCTTTACGAAGCAGGCTTTAAAATCATTTTTAGCTGGTCTTAGGGAGCCTTTAGGGCCCATTATTCGTGCAATGCGACCTGTTTCGTTAGAGCAAGCGATTCAGTTTATTAGAGAGGAGGATAATATTAAGTATTATCAGAAAAATCAAACTTTTAATCACAATAATTCTAATAACAATAATAATTTTATTCGAAAACCAACTAATCCAAATGTCAATCATTTTCAATCAACTCGACAGTCAAATATACAATATTCTCAGCCAAGAATGAGCCAACCTTCTACATCTAACTTTCAACCAGATATAACTCAGACAGTTGACTACCGATCTCAATTTCCCAGAGGTCCTGTACAACTTCCAAGACACCCAAATCCACCCCAAACCAAATATTTTACAAATTCTCAAGTTTTCGGTAAACCAAAAAATGTTTGGAAGCCCAATCCAAATAATAATCAGACTAAACCTACTCCTATGAGTATTTCTACACGAAATACAGCACCACACTTCCGACAAAATTATAATCATTTTAAAAGCACAGGCCAAAATCCAAATTTCTATCATGAAGAGTTATTTAACACAGAGGTTATACCTGAGGAAGAAGATGATCAAAATTTTTATAATTCAGATGAAATTTCTAACAACTATCAATATGTAAATGATGACGATTCTCAAAATTTTCACGAAACCGACTTGACCAACGAAACCCCTTGATAGAACTTAACATTTCGTCTGATAAAAAAGAATTACCCTATCTCAAAATTTCTAATCCACCCATTATTTTATTGATTGATACTGGGGCGACTAAGTCCTTTTTGAAGCCTGAAATTGCCCAAAAATTCTATAAAAATAAAATATTTAGGGAACCTTTCACTGTATCGGCAGCATTTCAAACATCAACTCAACAAAATTTGTGCAATGATCCCATATTTAATGAATTTAATAAATCTGGTGATTTTAAATTCCACCTTTTCGCTTTCCATGATATCTTTGATGGCCTTTTAGGCATAGATACCTTAAAAATGTTACAAGCCCATTTAGATTTTGCAAATTCTAAATTAATTACACCCGAGACAACTTTGTCAATACATTATTTCGAAAGTAATCCACCTATTTTTAAAAGGAAAATCGATCCCCATAGTCGTATTGTAACTAATAGTCCTGTTAGTCAAAAATCCGGCGATATCTTAATTGCCAGACAATTTATAAAACATTGCGAAATCCCTTCTATACTTTCTGAAGCTCAAAATGGAAATAACGACGCTCTATCTAGAGTTGAAATAAATACTAATGAATTTATAAAATACATGGAAAATCTTAATAACGACCAAAATATAGACAATGAGTCAGTACTTGCAAATGCAGGCGATTTGCAAACAATAGATGAGGAAAATCAAGAAAATGAAGACACAGAAGAAAATTTAGAAAGAGAAGACGAAATAAATCAATCAAATCCAGAAGGAGATAAAGAAGATGACGACAACAATACCGTACATACAAGTGCAGAAGATCCTGTTCTAGGAATGCAAATTTCGGAAAAAAGCATAAATTCTTTTGACCATCAAATTATTATTGACTTTGTTTTACATTCATCAGTTAAGCCAAAGACCGAACAGATATTTCCCAACAAAAAACGTCTTTATATACAAATTTCTACTAATGACCTAGAGAATAACACCATAAACGTCTTTAAGAACTATATTCATCCAAAATATACATACGGTGTGTATTTCAAAAACCAGGACCAGAATTACATTTCCCAAATTCTCGAATTATTACGAAAAGTATTCAAAAATTCTGCTTACAAATTAATTCAGTGTAATACAATTCTAAGAGACGTTACTGACAAAGATGAACAACACCGAACTATAAGACAATACCATGAAGGAAAAACAAACCATCGTGGCATACTTGAAACAGAAACCCATCTTAAACAACTCTACTATTGGCCCACCATGAAAACCGACATAACGAACTTCATAAATAAGTGTGAGATTTGTCAAGCTAATAAATATGACCGAAACCCTCCACGCCAGAAATTATCTGTTACACCAACACCGTCAAAACCAATGGAAATTATATTTTGTGACACTCTATCTGCACAAGGACATAAATTTTTGACAATTATTGACACTTTTTCAAAATAACGGACAAGCCTACCCACTAACAGCACTAACAGGTATCGAAATAACAAGAGCATTTCTAATATTTATGTCTCATCACGGCGTTCCCTCTTTAGTTGTAATGGACAGAGGAACTGAACTAAAAAATTCGGTTGTTCAGGAATTTTTCGATGTTCACAAAGTTGAAACACATTACGTCACCGCAAATAGTACCCAGTCAAAAGGTGCTATAGAAAGATTTCATTCTACTATTATTGAACATCTGAGAATTATAAGAGCAAAAAATAATAATAAAATAGATATTCTAAACGATATGGTTTATGCAGTATTGGGATACAATAATTCGATCCATTCTGTTACGAAACAAAAGCCAATTGACATACTGAATGGACATTTAAATTCAAAAGAAATATTTGATATAAATTTGGATCAAATTGTAATTAATAATTATATCCAAAATCACAGAGAAGCTACTGCAAAAATTTACAGATCTTTAAACGAAAAACTAATATCTCAAAAGGAATCTACAATAGAACGTCACAACAAAGACCGACATGAACCATTAGAATATTTACCCGACACTGATGTATACAAGAAGAACACGACCTTAACCAGAAACAAACTTAATCCAAAATTCTACAAAGAAAAAGCTATCGCGGACAAACACATAAAAGTAAAAGTACATAGCAATAAATTATTACACAAACAAAACCTTAAAAGACCAAAAACTAACCGAGCAACCTTGTTACAGGACGCTACTAATCCTATCGACCCTGGCCCTTCCTCTAGTAAGGACACAGGAAGTTCAAATAACTAACCTCCAAAATAATCCCGGAATCCTTCCGTATAAGTTAGGAACAGCAAAGGTAAAATCCCAAATACATACATTTCTTCATTACTACGATCTTTCCCCTATAGGTAACGAAATAGAATCTATAAGATATGCATATGACAATGTAACACTTGCAATTCAAGATGGCCTTAGTCATCCTTATTTTCAAGAACTTCATAACTTTGACCATGCTCTACTTTTCCAACTTAAATCCGCTGAACAAAAATTTAATTCTTTATTGCCATCTTTTAGATCAAAAAGAGGTCTTATAGACGGTTTAGGATCTATAATTAAAAGTATCTCTGGTAATCTTGATTCCAGTGACGCCTTGCTTTATGACCAAGCCATCTCTGATCTCCAAAATAATAATCAAATATTAGTTAAAAAAGTAAATCAACAAATTTCTTTGACCAAGGATATAATAGCAAATTTTAATGAAACAGTAACTCTTATAAAGAACAATCAAGAAACTATTTTTATGGGTATAGATAAGATACGCACATCTTTAAATAAATTTATATTTGATTTCAATGACTATTTGCAGACTAGAAATATATTAGATCAGTTAAACTTAAGCTTAAACATTATTTTACAACTTTTAGATGAAATAGAAAATGCCGTTACTTTTGCTCGACTTGGAATTTTACATAATAGCATTATTGATAAAAATGAGTTAAATTCTATCATAGAGATTATTTTAAAATACCATACAAAAAATCAAGTACTTTTTCAAAATTTTAATGATACTTATAAATATTATGATATTTTAAAAACAGAAGCCTATTACTCTGAGACAAAAATTGTTTTCCGCTGTTCACTTTCCTATTGTTTACCCAGAAATATTCTCCTATTATCATCTTTATTCAATTCCTACATCAAATCACAGTACCATTGTACCTCGAAATACCTTTCTGACTATGAATGAAAATTATTACCAATATCACTCACTGCCCTGTCTGGACCTGAAGCCCAATTTCTATTGTACTGATGGCGATTTCTCTGCTGGAGTAGAGAAAGAAGATTGCGTCTTTCAATTATTGCAACTGAAGACCAGTTCCACAACTTGCCGCAGAACTCCCGTCCGAATATCTGAGAATGTAATACAACAAATTGATGATTCACATTACATTGCCATCTTCGTAAACCAAACTAAAATCGAGACGATATGTCAGAAAACCGATTTTTACCACATTAAAAGGAAATTTTCTAGTTTCCATTCCTTACCAATGCCAGTTCAAAGTAGATAAGAAAACGTTTATTAATAAGAAGACAGTTGTCCAAGGTCAACCACTTCTCTTACCTGAGTTAAGAGTTTCCAATGCTCAAGAAGAAGAAGAAGTCCCAGAAATTGTTCTAAAGGATATCCCTCTCGACAAAATTCACACAATCCAAAGAAATCAAAATCAAATTCAACCTGTGGTACTCCAGCATCTAAAGAAACGTTCCACAAACCATTGGACTATCATAATATATATATTAATAATAATTACTTTCATCTTCCTAGCCATTCATTATATTAAGAAGTTAAGAACAAAAGAAAATCCACATCCAACGTACAATGAACCACATATGGAAGAAGATGACCCCACAGTTCCTGTACCAAATCCAAGGGCATTTTTCACTCCATGAAATATGCCAAGAACTCGCAAGGGAGGAGTTATGGAAGCCGGCCCTGTTCCAGTCATTCGCCTAAGAATGATGATCTAGGATTTCTGTTTTAATGAACTTTGCAATCTGATTAGTTTACATTTTTATATTTACTTAGATATCATTTTTTACCATTGCATTTTTAATTAAATATACTTCAGTCTGTATTTAAACTTCAAAGAAAGCACATTATAATTTTATATAAAAATTGTCCGATCTTTTTACGTATTTTTGTAACCAATTAATAAAGTAATTATTTTTTAAAAATAGTTTTGCCTAAGGGAAAACTATAAGTCGCGTGTAGAGCACTAATGGCGCTTGAATGCAATTGTCTACTTTAGTTTCAACTTCTTTTCTCTATGTAAAGAGTGCAAAAGATAAAAGGTAAATTGTAGATGTATTTTTAATATCTCTTCTTCTTTGTCAACCATTTTTCATCCACTCCTAAATGTAGGTCTCTCCCAATTGCTTCCATCTTTCTCTATCTTGCGCCAATCTAATCCACTGTTTGCCTGCCACTGCTCTTATGTCATCTACCCATCTTTTTTGAGGTCTTCCCATGCTTCTTGTTGTCGTCCTTGGTCTCCATTCTAGAATTCTCCGTGTCCACCTGTTGTCATTATATCGGGCTACGTGACCTGCCCAGCGCCATTTCATTTTTGTAATTTCTTCCACAATATCCCTAATCTTCGTTCTACGTCTTATCTCGGTGTTTCTAATCTTGTCTCTTAGTGATATTCCAAGCATGATTCGTTCCATTGCTCTTTGCGTTGTTTCTAATTTTTTGGCAGATTTTTTGGTAAGTGCTACTGTCTCCAAGCCGTAGGTACAAACAGGTAGTATGCATGTGTTATACACCTTTTTCTTTAAGTTTATAGGAATGGAGGTGTTTTTCAAGATATGTGCTAGTTTGCCGAAAGCGCCCAAGCCAGTTGTGTTCTTCTTTTAATTTCAGCATCTTGATTTAGTTTTCCTAGTTTGATAACATGACCTAGATATACATAATGTTCCACATTTTCTATGGTATGATTTTGTATTGTTATATTTGTCTGGTCTCGGCTCAGTATTTTGTTGTTGCTTGCTTATTTTCCATTCCAGTTTATTAAAAATATCTTTTAGAGCAAGGGTAAATAGTTTGGTAGATGGTGTCTCCTTGTCTTACTCCCCGTTGTAGTCTTATGGGATTAGTTTTTGTGCTTTCGTCCAGCTTTATATGCATGGTGGCATTTTCATATATGTTTTTAATTATGTTAATGTATCTTGAATCTATGCGTGCATTTTCTAGAGATTCAAGCACTGCCCATAATTCGATGGAATCGAATGCTTTATGGAAATCGACGAACGCCATATGAATTGGAACATTATACTCGGTGCATTTTTCTATCAGTGTTCTTACGGTGTGCAAGTGGTCTATGGTATTAAAATGTTTTCTGAATCCAGCCTGCTCGATAGGTTGATAGAAATCGAGCTTATGTGTTAGGCGGTTGGTTATGATTTTAGTTAGTAATTTATACAGATGTGATAGCAAGGATATTGGTCGGTAATTCTCGATGTTTGCTCTGTTTCCTTTCTTGAATAGTAAAATGACCTCGGAGTTGTACCATTCTTGAGGAATCTTTCCTTCATCAATTACTTTATTAAATAAAACATTTAATACCTGTTCCATTTTTCTGCCACCAATTTTCAACATTTCAACTGTAATCTTATCCTCTCCCGGACATTTATTCGTTTTAAGTTGATTTAGGGCCATTCTTATTTCATAGTCGGTTATGTCCGGTATTTCTTCTGAGCCGGTGTTAATTATTGTTCGTTGAGTACGTCGTTGTTGTGGTTGTGTATTTACCGAGTATAGTTTAGTGTAGAATTTTTCAATGGCCTCGCTTATTTCCTTTCTGTCTCTGACGGTGACGTTTTTCTCATTTTTTATTTCTATGATTTTTGTTGTGCCGCTTGAGTTTTTTGCTTTGAGTACTTTCATGTTGCAGTTATCTTGTATTATATTTTTTATTAGATTGTTATTATAGTTTCTATGATCGTTCCTGATTTCTTTCTTCACATTTTTGTTTAAACTTTTAAAGCTGTCCGAAGTTCGATCTGTTCTGTTTCGTCTTTCTTGGAGTAGTTTAATTGTATTAGGTTGGAGTTTAGATGTTTTGGCTGTTTTCGTGTTTGAGCATATTTTCTTAACCGATGTTGTTACAGTTACTTTTATTTTTTGTATATTTGTAGAAATAACCTTGTATATTTTTAATATACAAGGTTATTTCTACCATTCCAGTAGCTGGAACCTACTAAGCTTAGATTTGTAGTTCACCTAATCTGCTATCGAAGAGTATTCTCCTGACTTCTCGTTATTCCATATAGTGGACGTTACTTCTTTTAGTCCATAAGACAAGTGTTTTGTTAGGGTTTACTAAAAATCTTTGTTTACAAAAACGAGATTTAAGGAACCTTCCATAGATTAAGAAATAACATTGACATATCCCGGAGTATTCTCTTTTGATATTTGTTATACACTCCAAATTATTAAAATAATCAAACAGATAAAGAAGTAAAAAAATGTGTTTTTTGGTCGTGCAGAAGACAATGAGCATTAAACAAAGGACCAATATGTTGTGTGTAAAGAAATAATAATCAACAGATCGATCTTCATTCATATAATAGATTCTTTAATAAAAATATGTATAATTAAAGAATACAAATTCATAATGCAAATCAATATACACGTTAGCACAAACTACATACAAAAATTACTGATATTAATGAACAATCGTTTAGTTATAATTATACCAATCTATATATTTTTTAAATTTTGCTTTCAATGACTTACTTTTAAATTTGGCACATAATGTTTGGCATTGCTCCAAGGTATTAAAGTTATTCATGTTACCTCCACATCCACTGTAAGTAAAAATACTACATTCACCTTTAATAATATCAAAGTACCATCTATCTACATTGCTTTTGCATCCGCCAATGTCTTTTGGAAGACCGCAAGCCATTTCTACAAATAATCAGAAAAAACTTTATGCGATATAAATTAACAATTATACGGGGCCAATCAATGTAGTAATTTATGGGGAGTTTATGTAAGAAAATGTATAGTTTCCTCATTTGACAGAATTTATAAAATTAAAAATATACTTAAAATATTTCTCATTGAACCAGTGTTATATAATAATAAACCGTTTAAATGTATATTTCTGCTTAAAATAGGGTTTCTTGAACTAAAAGAAACTTTTATACATAAATTAAATACTCTAGGATTATTTCTTTAACCCGGCACTACATATGTGGGATTTCAAAAACCCCAGCTCCCAAATATCGCTCTTAAAATAAATCAAACGCAGACTTATGCGCAAGTCCACCCAATAACTTCCCGAAAATGTCCCCACCATCGAATTCAGGCGTTAGCTCAGTACATTGTAGGCAGTGAGTGAAGTTACACGCACCTGAAATGCTCTGGGGTGTGTCAAACCCCACCTATGTACTCGCGTTTACAATTTTGACATTATAAGTAAGTTTTTATCTTTGACTTATTTGAATCTACATATTCAATTGTTTAATTTTTTAGCTAAAATATCATGTCGTACGAAGCAGAACAGAAAAAGCTTGAAGCTCTATGGGCTGAAATTGATGACGATGCCATCGAATCGGGAAGCGATGACGATATTGACCATATCTCTGAAAGCGACCACAACACCGACTCGGAGCAAGATATCGCAATAGAAGATGTAGATTCTGACGGAGATTTAGACATGGAGACATTAAAAACAGAACTTCAGAATGAGACGGAAAATAAAAGCACTGACGGACCTCTAAGAAACGAAGAAATGTATCTCGGAAAAGACGGAACACAATGGAACAAATTTGCTTTAATAATAAACGGGTTCGAACAAGATCAGAGAACATTATTACTCATTTGCCGGGTGTGAGGCAATATGCAAAAAATGCTAAACGTGCTTTAGATTGTTTGCAATTGTTTTTTAATCGACAAATAATCGAAGACATAGTGCACTGAACCAATCTCAAAATTCAACCAGAATCAATTACATATCAAAATAAATGCATGGTGAAACCAACCAATGAATGTGAAATTAAAGCATTTATCGAACTTCTTTATTTAGCAGGTATGTTTCATTCTAATCGTCAGAATTTAAGAGACTTATGGCCATAAGCCAAATTTGGTAGCGGGTAGGTACTCCTCTATGATCCCGATAGAGGGTAGACTTACTTCAGGGAGGTAGCGTCCCTGCCCACGCGAGCTCCTGGTTTTCCTCCATTCCCTAATTAGAGGAAACCAGGTCCAAACCCCAATATTATCCTACCCAAACCCCAAATTCCTTCCCTATATCCCCCCACCTATTTCACCGAAGGATTGCCGGTATAAGCAATCCCCCACTTACTGGCCAACGGCTTCGGGCGGATGAGCTGGTAAGTGACAGGGCACTCTTTTGTCCAGGGGTTGGGAAACTGGCCCTAAAGGCGAAGGAACCTCAGTAGAGGTCAACGGCATAAGGATGTAGAAGGCCGAGGACAACCACTACATTAAAGATTCCATTGAATAGTCCTAGTATAAAATCATATATGGTAATGCTCACAACTAAATACGATTCCGGAGTAAGTTCCCCAATCGGATCTCCGGGGGGGACAGTTATGAGTACCTATGAAAAAGAAAAAGCAGCAAAACCACAATTTTTTAAAAATTTGCACATGGAATGTGAAAACTATGGCAAGGAGTGGAAAAATAGACAATGCCATTCAGGAAATGGAAAGAATGACCATTGACATAATGGGAATAAGTGAGATGAGATGGCCCGGAACAGGAAGCATTGACAAAAAAGATCACAGAATATTCTACTCAGGGTCACTAGATGGAAAACTAGAGCATGGAGTTGGTGTGATAATAACGAGAAAAATTAGTAGATGTATTTTAAATTTTGTTCCAGTGTCCAACAGAGTAATACTACTGCAAATAAGAGCCAATCCAGTGAATGTAAACATAATACAAATATACGCTCCCACTGCAGATAAAGACGACGAGGAAGTAGAGACTCTCTACCAAAGCATAGAGGATATATTAGAACGAATACCTAAACATGAAGTCAGCATCATAATGGGGGATTTCAATGCAAAACTTGGGGCCGAACGGAAAACGTCTCTAATCGGACCTTTTGGGTTAGGACAAAGAAACGAAAGAGGTGACAGACTAGAAATATTCGCAGAAGATAACAAGCTAGTGGTTCTGAACACATTTTATAAACTACCACCGAGGAGATTGTATACATGGAAGGCACCAGCAGATAAACCCCATAACGTAATTAGAAACCAGATAGATTATATATTGGTAAATAGAAGATTCAGAAACAGTTTTAAATCTGTCAAAACATATCCAGGAGCGGACATTGAATCTGACCACATACCTTTAGTGGGAGTCATGGATGTGAGACTGAAGACAATAAAGAAAAAGTCTAGACCTAACTACGACATGACAGCCCTGCAACATCCGGAAGTTAAAAAGCAAGTGGGGGAATATATTAACAACCAAGTTAAACAACTAAAAGAAGAAAATAACATCCAACGAGAAATCAATCAATTCGAAGAAATAATTAAGAAAACTAAACAAGATCTGCTAAAACCAAACAAAGAAACAAAGAAGAAATCTTGGATGACTCCAGAAATCCTTCATTTAATGGAACGCAGAAGGTTAATTAAAGGAAATAAAGATGAGTATAAAAAAATGCAGGCTTACATCAGAAGAAAAATAAGAGAAGCTAAAGAAAAAGAAGCTGTAGAGAAATGTAAAGAAATAGAAAGACTACAAGCCAAGCATGACAATTTTAATGTACACAAAAAGGTAAAAGAAATAACGGGTACTTTTAAAAAGCGAACACAAATGAAACTCATAGACACCAATGGAAAATTAATCATTGACACCCAAGAGATGAAAGACAGATGGAGAATATATTTGGAGACACTTTTTCAAGACCAAAGAACGGATTATAGGCATCCATTTCAGAGGATGACGGGCCCGGACATACTTAAATCCGAGGTAGAAGAAGCAATAAAACGGATGAAAAGCAGGAAAGCTGTAGGGCCTGATAATATCGAAGCTGAATTTTTAAAACTCTTGGAGGAAGAAGGAATAATTTGGATCACGGCTGTCTTCAATAAAATATACAATACAGGAATCATCCCTGATAAATGGCTAGAATCAGAATTCATAGCGATACCTAAAAAACAGGGGGCTAAAAAGTGCGAAGAATATCGAACAATCAGCCTAATGAGCCACATGTTGAAACTGTTTCTTAGAGTCATCCATGGAAGAATTTATAAGAAGTGCGAGGAACAAATATCGGACAGACAGTTCGGCTTCATTAACGCAGTGGGTACCAGAGAGGCACTTTTCGGAGTACAGGTACTGATTCAAAGATGCAGGGACGTTAACTGCGACGTATACGCGTGCTTGATCGACTATGAAAAGGCATTTGACAGAGTTCAACATCAAAAGATGATAAACATTTTAAAAGAGGCAGACCTGGATGACAAAGACCTCAGAATAATTTCAGAACTCTACTGGAATCAGACCGCATACATGAAAATTAACGGAGAAGAAACAGATCACATAAAAATACTACGTGGAGTTAGACAGGGATGTATCCTATCGCCGTTGATATTTAATATGTACTCAGAGAAAATTTTTAACGAGGCTCTTTACGGAATAGACGAAGGCATCCTTCTAAATGGTGAAAGAGTAAACAATGTTAGATATGCCGACGACACCATGGTGATAGCAGATAGTTTAGAGGGACTTCAGAGGCTAATGGACAGAATAAACGAGTACAGTCAACAGTACGGACTAAACATTAATACCCACAAAACGAAACAAATGATTATCAGCAAGGAGAATATAAATGGGGCTCATCTATACATTAATGGGACGCAGATAGAGCGAGTAAAACAGTATTGTTACCTGGGAACTATTATTAACGAACAGTGGAGCAATTTACAGGAAATAAAGTGCCGCATAGGAAAGGCAAGAACGGTCTTTAACAAAATGAGCGCCATCTTCAAAAGTCACAACATATCCCTTGATACAAAAATGAGACATTTGAGATGCTATGTTTTCTCTGTGTTGTTGTACGGGGCGGAGGCATGGACGCTTACAGACACCACTATTAAAAAACTTGAAGCATTTGAGATGTGGCTTTATAGAAGAATGCTGAGAATATCATGGACAGCAAGGATCACGAACAAGGAAGTTCTAGGAAAAATGAAGAAGGAACCAGAGATTGTGTTTACGATCAAACGCATAAAATTGCAATATCTGGGACACGTTATGAGAAATCAGCACCGTTACTCCCTGCTACAGTCTATATTGCAAGGTAAAGTCAAAGGTAAGCGAGGACCCGGTAGAAGGAGAATATCATGGCTGCGAAATTTATTATTTGTTCATAATAAACAGATTATTTCTGTTTTGCTTAAATAGTTCTTAGATGATCACTTCAGACCATGAAATTAGAAAACATATAACAAAACTGCCAGAAGAAATTCAGATTTTCTTAGAAATTGGGGTTTGTCACACCCCACATATGTACTAATGACAGAAAAATCCACGGTTGTGACGCCGGGTTAAGGGTTCTCGCACAGTTAGATAGATAAACGGACAAACATGTAGACAACCACACATTTAATAAATATGGCAAAAGATGTAGATGTTTAAAAACGTGCCGTAAAAAACCGGACGTAAAAAAACCGCACCGCAAAAAAAGCCGTAGGTAAAAAAGTAACATATGTAAAAATTGGCCATAATTTGTTATTTTACGTTTTTGAAATGTTTTATAATTTTTTTAAAATTTACCAATTCAAAAACATAGTATAAAGCTTTGCACTAGTCTACAGTATCGCCTACTAAATCCATTTTTTTTTAGTTTCGCCACATTTTTTAAAGTAGTTTTCTAAATTAATTTTTGTTCAATTATTATTATGTCGTGAAATACCCAAATGAAGTATACGTCAGTATACCAAGTATATAACATGAACCTACCACAACAATACAAATTTTATATATAACTGATATTACATTTATAAATAACCCTGATGTTTCAAAAATTAGATAACAAAAATATAAAGATCTGCGTTTGAAAAAATTTATTTTATTTTTTCCTCACAATGAATTTTTATCATCGTAAAATATCGAATATTTTGGAATTTTCGCTACCTGTACTCTCGCCCAGACCGTTAGTTTTGGAGGTAGTGGCGTAATGCTTTGGAGAGGTATTAGTTAAATGAGATGCTCCGTACTTGCGGAAGTGCTTAGACCGACCAATAACGACTTTTAAGTTCAAATCATCCTGCAAGATCATGTTTTGCCAAATGTTGGTTACATTGGATACATTGGATATGACAAATTCATGTTAATGCACGATAATGCTCGACCAAATGCCGCTGCCATAGTGATAATTATCTTAATGATAGTTTCCAAATTCAAAAATTGGACTGGCCACCATTTAGCCCTGATTTAAATCCAGTAAAGAACATGTGGAATCAGATTAAACGCCACATGACAAAGAAATTTCGTTCCAAATACGATAGAGCAGCTTCGGCTTGCTGCACACACAGGATGAATGAAATGCAATTCCCCAAGGATATGTCCAAAATTTGCCAGCAAGAATGCCGAGAAGGATGCAAGCAGTAATAAGAGCTAGAGAGGGGAATACTCGTTACTGATCGTGCACTTGTTTCATTAAAAATACTGTCTAAGCAGTTTAAATTAGCATTTAAGTTAAGAGTACAATAAACGTATTTATCTAACATTAAACGTTTTCTTTTTCGCAATTTTCTCCGTAGAAATCCTTCATAAACAGTTGTTAAATAAACTCTTCTTTACAATAAACTACTTGACTGACCAGAATTTATTTAAAAAATAAATAAACTTGAAAATTCCAAAATATTCGATATTTTTGTCAATGAGTATGAGTGTATAATAATAAATCCGCTCAAAACGCCTTCGTGGCCCAAGACTTTTCTATTTCTTTCAAGATTTTTTTATTTCTTTCTGCTCTGTGCTATGTTTCTCCAATCTTGTACCCTTCAAAATGTTAGATCCTCTTTACCGACTCGATTCATTTTATTCTTCGGAGACTGGGACTGCGGAGACTACATATATTCAGCGGAGTTTCAAAACACGGGAGAGCGAAAAGAGGAGTATCAGTTCTGATACACAAAAAACATAAACATATAATCACTGACTTTGAAGCAATAGACGAAAATATAATAAGAGTAAACATAACGATGGAAGAAACATTTATTACGATACTTGGGATTTATGCAATCAGTGATGATGAACCTTACACAAACAAAGATGAGTTCTTTACGAAGAGAATTGATAGTTAAGGGAGACCTTAACAGTAGAGTAGGTCGTAAAGTAGATAATAAGGTGGTAGGTGACAGACGGAGAAATAAACCAGAATGATAATGGTGCAAGGCTAATTGAAATTGTGAAAACCATCAATTGAAAATAACCAATGGATTTTTTAAACATAGAGATATGCACAAGTACACCTGGATCCAAACTACAAGAAATCTAAAATCAATTATAGACTATGTCATCATAAAACAAAATACTAATATGCAAGTACAGGACACAAGAGCAGACAAAGAAATAACATGTGGTTAAGATCATTATGTCGTAAAATCAAAAGCAACCTGTCCATTTAGCTATAAAATAACACATAATCAAACAAATTGTCAACCCCAACAAGAAGAAACTTTGGAAAAAAGAAGTTATAATTTGGATAGTTTGACCCAAGAGAGTACAAGAATACTATATCAACAAAGACTGGATGGCAAACTAATAAATATAATTGAAACATCAACAGTAGAGGAGGTATATAAAAACATAGTCGTTAGCGTTAAAAAAGCTGCAGAAGAAGCACTAGGCTCTAACACTCAAAGACAAAGTGAAAAACTATGGTGGAACAAAGAAATAGAAGCAATCGTATAAGAGAAAAGCAAGCGTATATCAGATGCTGAGCAGTAAACAACAGAAATATAGAGATGAATACCCGGAACTCAAAAGAATAACAAGAAGAACAACAGTAAAAGCTAAAAGAGAAATATGGGATAAGAAGTACCAGGAAATTAATACCTACCTGGGAGGCAGAAAATGTACAAGAACATGGAAGTTTCCAAACAATTGAACAAACATTCAATTAATATCCACACAAAAATGGAAAAGTACTATGGGAACTACTGACAGAAAATAGGGACGAATACTTAACTCAATCACCAACAGAGGTTAATATTGAAGGAGAAGATATAACAATACAAGTGATAGAAATTAAAAAAGCTATAAAAAACTTATAAACGGTAGGTCTCCAGGACCAGGGGATATCCCAGTCGAACTAATAAAATGTGGATCACAAAAATTGTTTGAAACCGTCACTTTGTGCATAAATCAATTTATAAATGGTTCTCTCGTACCCGACGAGTGGAAAATTGCTTATATTTCGTCGATCCATAAGAAAGGAGATAAGCTTAAATGTGAAAACTATAGAGGGATACCGGTCACTAGTACATTCAGCCGTTTGTATGGACGAATAATTAGAGACCGCATTGAGAAGGAATACAAAGACCAAGAGGAAGAAGAACAATCCGGTTTTCGAACAGGAAGAAGCTGTACTGATAATATCTTCTGCCTCAAACAACTAATAGAAAAAAAATTAAGCACAAATCAAGAAATCACCTCTATGTTTATTGACTTGCAGAAGGCGTACGATACAGTTCCTGTAAACAAACTCTGGAACGTGTTACGACAGACTAATATTAGTGTCACCTTAATAAAAGCCTTAAGAAATTTGTATGAAGGGTCAACATCACAAATAAAAACTGGAAACAGACTATCGCAAAGCTTCCTGGTTAATAAAGGTCTACGTCAGGGTGTTGTGTATCACCGACCTTGTTTAAAATATATGTTGCAAAAGCATTGAAAGAGTGGAAACGAAAATGCAGAGGCATGGGCGTAGACCTTGGAGAGATTTGCTTGTATACATTGCAGTTTGCTGATGACCAGGTTGTTATAGCAAACGATAAAGATGATCTGGAGTACATGGCAAGGAAATTACAAGAAGAATAAAAAGTGGGGACTAGAAATTAATACAGAAAAAACAAAATACCTGCCAATAGGTACCAAACTATCGAACATCACATTAGAAAATAACGAAATCATCATGCCCTGCGACCATTACACATACCTAGGAATCGTTTTTGACACAACGGGGAAAGATGATGAAGAAATAAAGAGAAGAATACACAATCCAGAAAAACAATAGGTTGTCTTAACAGCGTACTATGGAGTCTTGAAATAGAAAAAAAGAAAACACAATATCTACGAATCTCTTATTAAAAGCAGTCTGTTGTACGGAGCAGAAACTTGGCGAATAACCGAAAACAACAGAAGAAAACTAGAGGCAGTAGAAATGGACGTTTTAGAAGATCAATAGGAGTGTCACGCAGAGAGAGAATACATAATGATGAGATAAGACAGCGAATGGGGGTTGACGGCTCTCTAACAACAGAAAGAAAAGAGAGGAAGACCCAAGAAATCTTGGAGAGAGGGACTAACGAAGGCGATGAGCGCAAGAGATCTTAGAGAGGGCCAATATGATGATAAAGTGTCATGGAAATTAGGCATCTGACAACGTCGCAAGACGTTTTATAATCGATTGATATATATATATATATATACTGTTTATGTTTTTGAGCAGCATATATTAATTAATTTCTTGGGAATTCATTCTTTTTTAATTTTAGCTATGTGACTGAGCACATATTCATTAAATACACCACATATTTATTCGTTCAGTCTAGATCTTTTTTTTTGACTTCAACATCTTAGTTCAAATATCAGCATTTTTACTGTATATATTCATTCTCTTTAGGACTTATTGCTAAAAGAATATATTTTAAAATGTATATTAAATATTTTATAAATTTCTATTTTACGTTTTAACGTTTTATTTGTTTATAAAATCATTTATACAATTTCGTCAGACTGAAAATACATCTGGAATGTTGACTGTCAGACTAAAAATACAACTGGAATGTAAATATATATTGGAACAAGCTATATTTATATTCGATATTTTATAAATAGATATAAATTCTTACCATTATATTGTTTAATTTCTTCTTGGCAAACCTTTTCTACACATTCTACAGTTTCGCGTAACACGTTTGAACAAGGATCTCTTGAATTATGCTTTCTCTCTGAAAATTTCTTTTTGTAATATTCAGAGAGTGGATAAAACTGTTTGTTGCTGTCGGTTCTCGATGGAAATCGATACCTTTCTTTGAAACCTTTACCACATGAAGCAGAACACGGAGACCATTCTGTCCAGATTATGTCGTAACAATTTTCAACAACCTGAAAAGTATAAGACAATTCGATAATTTTAATTATAGATAGAAATCATCTCGAAATTACCAAACTTACTAAGAATTTAAAGAATAAAGAAAACTTTGGTATTTCTTTAAATCCATTTCTCTTTTATTATATTATGTAAGTATGTTTTCGATATGGGGCTTGAGCATGATAACGATAACTACAATCTATACAAGACCGTGCTTAGCTTATAGACCACTTTTTGGGGAATGTTTCGGCATATAATGTAATAAAAGATTTATAACACGAATCGAGTCTCTTTAGAAGTCAATGATTGTGATATCTCAGGCATATGAGATAAGTGAATCTTCTTTTTAATTAAAGTGTGGCCGCATGCCTTAATTCAATAAAGAACAATAAACAATTAAAGAAAATAGTGTTAAAAATATAATGAAAGATAATAAAGCATGATAAAAAATTATAAAGTATAAAAATCTAAAAAAGAAATTGATTGAATCAATAATTGTGATATCTCAAGAATCTGAGATAAGTAAATCTTCTACTTAATTAAAGTGTGGCCACATGCTTTAGTTCGATAAATGGCAATAAACCAGTATTACAAAAATTTAGAAGGGGAAATTCCCTGTATTATAAACATTATGTCATTTATAGTAACATCAGCGATATTGCCTTACATAGCGATGAATTAAAATTACCTCTTAAAATGCTTAAAATACTAAAATAATGAAAACGCGTAAATGGATTATAATTTTTCCAAACGTTTTGAGTCCTAGAAGACCATCATCAGTGAAAACTTGTACCTGCACTACAGAGTACCTGATTAAAAGCCTTTCATAGAACAGTATACAATTTGTGAAATTTGTAACGATGGCACCGTCAAGCGCCTGTCGCCGGCTGTCCCTATCTATGTATGCCCATACTTCTACCAACAACCTACCACTAACATATAAGCGCGCTGAGATGGAGCACCGGCAAAGGTATAAAATACCGTGGAAGGTGACAACAAACCGAATACTAAGAGAGATAATGAAGTATGACGCTTTCCACAGATGGAAGCACAAAAGACTAAAACAACAGATAATCGATTAAAATTAAATACCAAAGAGAGAAGTTAACCCCCCCCCCAATGAAAACGTAACCCCAAAAAACACCAGATAGAGAAAAAATCACAAAAATTAATACACATAACACAAGGAAGATAGTTCGTAGCTCAAAACATCCAGGATACCGCATATCGCCAAACACACAGTGGGCCCAGTTGCTCACACAAGGATAGAGTCTGTATTGTGGTATTGTATAGTAATAATTTATTTTCATTATTATAATATAGACTATATACTATTTCTGATTTTTTGTTCACAGCCACCAAAAAAAATACAAAAAAATACTTACAAAAACCGGCTTTAGCTACCAAAAAAATTAACAAAACCCCCAAAACCCGGGCACGTAGGGCCCAACCCTTGAGCACCAAGTCGCCGAACTGAGCCGGGACTCAGAGCGTGGACTTGAGGCCCAAGTAAGCAATTTTAGTTTGCGGATAGGCTACCTTAAGATAACAGGAATATAGCGGAGATGCGCTGTCCTGAGTTTTGCATTCGATTAGGAAACCATGTTGGGGTTCTACTACCCAGGACCTCCACGTGAAGAGCATTTGGCTGTTTGTTCTGCCTCTATAGCGCATCAGACTGCTATAGAGGGGAAAGGGATGGTCTAGAGCATTGGAGCACGGTGGGGTGACTCCTGTTTGTACTCGAGTTAACACACCTTGCTTTAATGAATTGTTACACCCGATCGTAATTCTAAGGGGTGAACATTTCTCATAGGCTGGTTTAATCAAATTGCTTGCTTGAACAAACCGAGTTTGATCAGGAGTATTGATCTGGTCAGAGCTCCTGCCTTCGGGTTTTTGAGTGTTGATCAAAAGCCAGCATGTTTCTCGTCTGTATTGAGTATTGATCGATCGCTTCCGTTTTCCGTCTGCATCCAGTATTAATCGATTGCTTTCGCTTTCTATCTGTGTGGAGTATTGATCGACCAAATCCATCTCACCTCTAACCTAGGTTAAGTACTGATTAGTCGTTCCCCAGTTTTTTGGTATTGACCGAAGAATAAATATCCTTTTCCTTACCCAGCCCGACCAAATCGTTAATATTTACTTTTCACTGGTATCAAAATCGGATCGCAGTCTCATTGATTTTATTTACCAGAATTTATCTTAGTATTTTTATTATACCTACATAAAGTTCCGAAAGGTTTCCGCGGTTAGTAGAATTAAACCTAAAGCTAAGATTAATACTATTACAGAAATTAGAATTAAACTCACCCACCGGTCTTCTGGGTTGAACCGCGTTGATTATCATTCACCGAGCTTTCGACAGCTTCTTCGATGTCTTCTTCAGCGGATCCTAGGTCTCAGTCTCCCGAGTCCACAAAAACTACTCGACTGATCACTAATCAAAGCATTACTAATATAATATGTAATGTAATAGTTAAAAGTTAGCGTTTTACTGGCGTGTTATAAAGATACCCGTCTCAAATTACATTTTAAATCTTGAGAAGATTTAAATTAAAGATTTAACTAAAAGGGAACATATTGTAACTTACTCGTAACAACGCTCTACGTGTGGGTCCTACATAAGTCACCAGCTATCATTCTGACTTCTGTTAAAATCACACGTGTGGGTTGTTTCGAATAATGGCCAATAAGTACCGTTTTAGTATCTAAAAAGATGGACATTGCTCCGCTTTAATTTTAATCTTTTTAACTTTTAGAACGGGGTCTAACTAAAATAAGGTCTTGCGATATAATTTAATTGGACAAAAAAGAAAATATAATACAAGATCAAGGTGCAAATAGACCACAAACGTACATAAAAATGGCTACGTGGAACGTCAGAAGCCTTAATGGAAAAGAGAGAGAATTAATAGATGAATTTCACGAAGCACAATTAGATTTTTTGGCGATCACGGAAACTAAAAAGAAAGGTCAAGGAATGGATGAAATGTATGTACACGGAGTCAGTAACGATAGTAGAGCGGCAAAGGTGTAGGATGCCTAATGAGAGTAAGCTATATGTCATATGTTAAAAATTGGAAATGTATATCACAAAGAAATTTAAAGATAGAGATAACACTAGATAAATCAGAAATAACAACTATATTAGTCACATATGGCCCGAATGATGACGAACCATTGAAAGTTAAAGAAGAATATTGGGAAGAGCTCAATGATGCCATAGAAAATGTGAAAGGAAAATAGTCATTCTAGGCGATATAAATAGCAGAGTTGGTAAAAGAGACGATGCTAACATAGATATTATGGGTATGCAGGGGGAAGATACAAGAAACGATAATGGAAGAAGGATGATAGACTTTTGCAAGGAGAATAATTTGATTATCACCAACACATTTTTTAAACACAAAGATATACACAAGTTCGCGAGAGAAGTCAGGAGCAGAAATGAAAAATCAATTATAGATTATATTCTCATTAATAGAGAATTTAGGACAGAGGTCACCAATGTCAGAGTTAAAAGAGGCCCGGAAATCTATAGCGACCACTATCTGGTAATGGCAAAGATAAGATTATCCCAAAAAAACCCTAAAACCACTCAACAAAGAACGAAAAATAATAAAGTTAACGAGAATATCCAAAACTATAAACTAAATGACCAAAAAGTCGCGGCCATGTTCAAAAGTAAAATATAAGAAAAACTAGCCAAATTAACTAATGCACATAGTACTGACAACTTACAGGAAATTTGGAAACAATTTAAAGAAACCATCGTGACGACAGCAAAAGAAACGTGTGGAATAAACCATGTAAACAGAAATAAGAAGCAAACATGATGGTGGGACGATGAATTAAAAGCCCAAATAAAATATAAAAAATAGAAATGGAAAATATATTTAAACAAGAGAACAGAAAATAGTTACGAAGAATATAAACGACAAAGAAAGGTGGTGAAAGAAATGGTGCTGAAGAAGAAGAAGGAAGCCTGGGATGAGTTTAGAATGAAGATGGATGCAGATAGCCGGGGTAACCAAAAATTGTTTTACAAGGCACTAAGGACGCTAAGAAAAGGTAAAGAAACAACGATGAAACAGGTGAAACGTAAAGACGGCACACTAATTACCAGACCAAATGAGATTATGAAAAGATGGAGACAATACTTCAGCGAACTCCTAACACCAAGACAGCCGAAAGAGAAAACTGTAATGATAGAAGTAGAAGGAGAACAGGGACAAAAAAATTATATTCAAATAGAAAAAGTTAAAGAAGCAATTAACAACACAGAGAGAGGTAAATCGGCCACTACTGTAGTAGTGTACAGTAGTGACAGTGCAGTGATTAGTGAACAACGTAGTAGTGTCTGGGGGCTCGGAAGACTGAGACCTCGGAAGCCCTGAGGAAGGCATCAGAGAGGATGCCGAAAGCTCGGCAAAATGGATACCGAAGCGGTTCAACCCGGAAGACTGGTGAGTTTGATATTAATTTTAGTAATAATATTAATCTTAGCTCAAGGTTTCATTGTACTAACCACGGAAATCTTTCCGAACATTATATATATATAATATATATATATATATATATATATATATATATATATATATATATATATATATATATATATATATATATATATAAATATATATATATATATATAATATATATATATAACCTTTAAAAGGTAATTTTAAGAATATTATACCGTTTTATGAAAGGCTTTTAAGCAAGTACTTACGTTTTGCTGATAATGGTCTGATATGACCGAAAACGCTTTGAAAAATTGTAATCCGTTTGGATGTTTCTATTATTTTAATGTTTCTTAATAAATACGCCAATTATATTGAAAGCTTTTATTTCAATGTAACAGTTTAAAAATTAATTACTTATCTTTTTATCCCATTTTATTCTATTCTAAAACATTATATCTTACTTTTGGGTTTCTTCTGTCACATTTTCCTTCCCCTTCACACTCTAAATTTTGTTGTAACAAGGGGGGCTTGGTTTTTCCAGCCATGCAAGTTTTAGCGGCCAGCCTATTTTTAAATCTTCTCTCTCTAGTTTTCGTTCCTTTTCCACACGTGACACTACAGCCAGACCATTCTAACCACGGTCCCAGTTCACACATAGGATCTATTTTTTCTCTTATTGGAGCAATTCGACAGTAGGTTTGTACAGCCTCGCAGCTGGCCCTTTCGGTTAATTTTCGGTGACAGTTGTATTTACTTTCTTCATTTTTGTATTTTCTTTGCTTGTACTTTACACCTGCAACAAATATTTTTTTATTATTGAGCGATGAAAATGTAAAAAATAACTATTTAAATAACATTAACCTATCGAACTTTAAACTATACAATCAAGACAAACGTAAAGAGAGTGTTATATCTAACCCCATTATGGACGAAATTAGCAACAAGCTCCGAAGTAAGACATATGTTATAGAATAGGCAAATAAATTATCTCTTTTATTATATTCAGACAGAAAGAGAGAAAAGACAATCTGCAGAGACTTCTCGAAACAAATTCAAGGTGGAAACTGGATGAGGAAGGCACAATAATTCATCCAGAAGAGAATTAAAACTTGTTAGAAATGCTGATTTATAGCTGCGAGGAAATTATCCTACAGATAATATAGCCAACAGATTGACGAGATATTCTAAATTTATAAGAAAACTGATAGGCTGGTTAAGTAGAGAAAATATCCAATAACAAGAACATAGGAAGATTATTAGAAACGATGAATGAGTTGCACATGTTAGTCCATTTCAATTAGGTAAAAAGAAATAAATAATATACCTACTTACAATCTGTTTATTTTACCTTGGACGACCGGTTTCGATTACTTCAATTTGCTATGCATCATCGGGTCTCCAGAAAATGTAACTTAAATGCTAAAAATATAAATTACTACTATTAGAGGACTACCAGGTAAACTAGAAATTATGTTAATATTATGTAAGCACAGTTTTAAAGGTATACAATTTTTAAGAGTATATAAATTGTGCTTACATGCTGATACAGGGATTGTAGTTATATAGGTATATGTAAAAGCATTAGTTATGGTTGGCTGTTGTCTGATGGTCATTGGCTTTACACTACACTACGACAAATGTAGAAATGTTCTTAATGAGGCTTTTTTTAACTGCTAGAATAATATCCGAACATGAGAGAAAAATTGATAATAAGATATCTGGTTGGTATTCTATCGTTCTTATCAATACCATTCCTACATTTGTCATAGTGCAGTAAAGCCGATCAACATCAGACAACAGCCAATCATAACTAACCTATAAATATGCATCTGCGTATCTATAACTACAACCTTGTTATCGGCAAGTACGTACACTTTATATACTCTTAAAAATTTTGTACCTTCAAAACTTTGCACACATATGATATAGGCATAATTTGTAGTTTACCTGATAGTACTCTAGAAGTAGTAATTTATATTTTTAGCATTTAAGTTATCTCTACGGAGATCAGATGATGCATAGCAAACTATAGGATACGAAACCGTTGTCCAAGGTAAAATAAACTCATTGTAAATTTAGTATTCATTTCTTTTTACTTAATTATTAGATACGTGTGAAATAAAAATAGTCAGATATATCACAGGAATATCACTATCGGATATCTCACACAACGTCGAAAACATATTTTATCAGTAATCATGAGTACGATGATCAATATTACAATTATAAATGACCAATGAGCCACTTCAATTTAACCTTAATGTCCACTGTTCCTTAAAATAGTAAAAAGCTTACCATATAGCGTCTCTTATCTAAATTAACAAGATGGTGCACTATGCTAGCATGCACAAGCACACAAGCACTATGCACTGCTTTTTACTATCATTCAAACTCATGTTTTTGTTTTTTTAATGTTGTGATATTGTGTTGTTTGATTTATGACACATAAGACCCAGGCGAATTAAATCAACTGTCACATTTATAGCTTTTCTTTCAGCAAAATATAATCAAATTTATTTTTATTCCAGTTTTCAAATCATTTCAAAATTTTATTTCAGAATTTTTTTAAACGATTTCCGAAATAAAAATCGAAAGGCAAAAACAAAAAAAGTAATTATCCTTACAATTGATTGTGGTTTGATCTTATCATAGCATTAAGAAGTAAAATTAGTACAAGGTAAGCTATATTAAACACCGAAAGCTATGTAAAAAGTTGAAAAAAAAAGATGAAATGATAATCTAGATGTCCAACAAAAGAAATCTAAATATAGAACCGGCATAAGCCTAATAAAATTCGTACAAAGAATAACTTTAAATGTTAAGCATGTATTTACCCCTTCCACAAGTAACTGAACATGGTGACCAATCCGACCAAGGTTCTGTTTCACAATTATTGGAATTATCATCTACATCGTCCATAGCTGCGGAATCACATATTTTTTCATAAAGTCTTTGTCGGGAAATTGTTAAGCGAGCAAAAGGTTTCATTGATTGACCAGTGTTATCGTAAAATGGTGATCTAGGATCTGTCGGAAAATTGGTTTTTAATCTTCTAATTTGTTGCCGAGGGGACGATGGTTGATCTGGCGACTAAAACAGATTAAGATTAAAGTAAAGAAAAACAAAACAAAAACTGATATTTTCAGCTTAAAAGCAACCAAGAGGAACCTGTCAAATTTATCTAAATAGCTATGGATATATGGTATGTATTCTGCAACCATAATGTATAGTTGTCCGCCATTACATAACACCCTCAGCAATTCGCAGGATTACCGTTATTTGGTACAAGTGCCTTTTGTGCAATATCCCATTTGCTTTGCCACTCCAATCCTATAGATTTTTATGGTGGATATTATGTTTCCGCTGTCGATACATTCAACGTTCTGAAATCCCAGCCTGACTACCCAGTTGGTAAAAATTATATCCTTTTTACAAGCCACACAAGCACTTGGATAATTCAGGTCGTAAAAAGTTTTATATTTATTTTTATTGAACAGTGAAGATTATCTATGAACTAAAAAATAGTGATGTAATTCATTATTGGTCTTTTAATTACAAAAGTATCTTCATAATATATAAATATCTTCTATATGATAATTTTTTTTATTTGAACGAATTTCAAAATTTGGGATAAAGTATGATTTTATTTTCATATAAGTATTTCTCATTTATAATCTAATGCCATAATGTAAAATGTTTGTTTTCTTAATAAATGATTTCTAGTTTAGTTTCGTACAAGAAGTTCTCATTTGTAATTTAATACCTAAACAGAGACTGTTTATTTCTTTTTTCTGGGATGACGTTATTCTCCTAGAATCTCTTTTAATAACTTTTTGTTCGTTACGAAACAATAAAGGCTAGTTTTGTTTGAAATTTTTCATTTAATTTCTTTGTCTGAACTCTTTCTTTCTTTACGAGAGTAAACTATTATAGGATGGTGCCCAAATCATTTTAATTTTTCAGATAATACAAACAGCATGTATATGAATTTTAAAAGAACCACACTGAACCTCTTCCTGACACAAGCAAAAGGGCCTAGTATGGTTATGTACATAAATAGTTTGATTACGGTACAGCGTTTACAATTTTTCTGACTAGAGCATGGCTCAAATCAATAATCTAGAAAACTTGTCACGTCAAAGCGGTTCCACTCGACTTGAGCTATCGAACCATCCTGGCATTGTCCTTTAAATAATCAATATTCAATCGTTCTTCTTCTTCTTCTTCTTCAGGTGCCATCTCCGCTACGGAGGTTGGCAATCATCATAGCTATCTTAATTTTTGAGGCAGTAGCTCTAAATAGTTGTTTTGAGCTGCATCCAAACCATTCTCTCAGGTTCTTCAGCCATGAAATTCGTCTTCTTCCGATGCTTCTTCTGCCATCTATTTTTCCTTGCATTATGAGTCGCAGGATGCCATACTTATCGCCCCGCATCACATGTCCGAGATACTGTAGCTTTCTTTCTTTAATTGTAAGTTCAATTTCCTTCTCTTTGCCTATTCTTCTCAGTATTTCATTGTTTGTAACTCTATCTACCCAGGAAACCCTCATAATTCTTCTATAGGTCCACATTTCAAAGGCGTTAAGTCGTCTCATGGTATCTAGATTTAACGTCCATGATTCCACTCCATAATATAGTACACTGTATACGTAACATTTTGTTAGGCGTACTTTAAGAGCTAATGTTAGATCTTTGCCACATAGGACCTTTTTCATTTTTATAAAATTAGAACGTGCTTTTTCGATTCTGACTTTGATTTCTGCCGTGTAGTCATTATTTTCTGTTATAAGTGTTCCTAGGTAAGTGTACTTTTTTACTCTTTCGATCTGCTGGCCCTCTACTATCAAGATTTCGTTAGTATTATAGTTGTTTTTACAAATTTTCATAAACTTCGTCTTTTTGACATTAAGAGAGAGTCCGTACTCCCTACTACACATGACTATTTTGTTCATGAGTCTTTCCAGGTCTTGTAAACTATCGGCTATTATTACTGTATCATCTGCATATCTGATGTTGTTAATTAAGACTCCATTTACTCTTATGCCGACTGTTTCATCTTCCAGAGTTTCTCGAATTACCTCTTCAGAATAGGCGTTAAATAATAGAGGTGATAGAATGCAGCCTTGCCTGACTCCTCTCTTTATTTCCATTTCTTCAGATGTTTCTTTTTCGATTCGTACTATTGCTCGCTGATTGTAATAGAGGTGTGTTATTAGCCTTAAATCTCTTTCATCTAGGTTTTTATTTTTTAGAATTTCCAGGAGTCGATCATGTTTTACTTTATCAAACGCTTTATTGTAGTCTATAAAACAGACGTAAAGAGGACGGTTAACATCCAAACATCTCTGTGTCAGCACATTGAAGGAGAATAATGCCTCTCTGGTACCCATACCATTGCGGAACCCATATTGAGTGTCACTAATATCCAGCTCCAGTTTAGAGTGTATTCTGGCGTGGATAATTTTCAAGCAGAATTTTCAAGGTATGTGACATTAAGCTTATGGTTCGATAGTCACTACACTCTTTGGCATTCACTTTCTTTGGCAAACATACAAATGCTGATGTCAACATTTCTCTAGGAATGATTCCCGTAGTATAGATAGCGTTGAACAGTTCTACTATTATGTCCAGGTTTTTCTCGTTGACCAACTTTAGTAGCTCGCTTGGTAATTCATCTGGACCAGCAGATTTATTGGTTTTCATTGAGTTTAATGCCTGACTAACCTCTGATTTGGTTATCTCTGGACCTACATCTCCCGTTTGGCTATCTACAGATGTACTAGCTTCTCTCTGGTCATGAAATAATTCTTCGATGTACTCTTTCCATCGTCGTAGTTTTTGTTCTGTTCTATTCAATCGTTGAAATCAAATCAATTAATTCAATGCTGGAATACTCTTTTCTTTTTTCTTACAGTGCGATCAGATCTGAATGTCGACATTTATTTTAAAATAATTTTTGTTTATTTGCAAATGCTTAACTGTTTGTTCCCAGATGTTTGTAATATGTTATTCCTATTTTTTTTTCATAGTGCCTCTGACAGAGTCCAAGCTTTCATTACGTATAACAACACTAGAATTATATAGATGTTAAGTAGCCGATATTTTGTTAAAGCTTTTGTTTAAAACTGGTAAATACTGATTTGATCTATGCTATGTATTGTTTTATATAGTACAGCTCTCAACTATTTTAATTTGTTAATTGTTTACCAATAGCTTAGTGTTTAATCCTCATCATCCAGCTTCAAAAGTTCTTCTAGGAACATAGACCTCTTCCTCTTATTTCCAACCTATGTATACTATGTGTCTATTTTGCGCTGTTCCCATCCAGTTTTTCTCACGTTTAATTAAGGTAAGCTCACTTAAACTAACAAAAGCCTCGCCTACCAAACTGAGAGTTAGACAGAGAACAATGGAGCGATCCATGTTAGGAATATTTCTGCGAGACAAAATAGAAAACGAAAAGATCAGGAGGTGAATGAAGGTGACTGACGTCATCGAAAGGATAGTCAGACTGGAATGGAGATGGGCTGTGTATTAGCTATAATGACAAATGAGAGATGAATAAAGAAGTTATGGGAATGAAAATCAAGGGAAGCGATATACGTAATCCCATGTTTTCCACCTTTGGTTATCAATAAATATTTTTCTGTAGCTTCTCTGCTTCTTTCTATTAAGTAATGTTTTTCTTTCTGGATCCTTTTGCTACATCTGCTTTATATAGTCAACCTACCTCAGGGTTTATATTTTACTGTGTTTGACAATATTAGGTTCCTGTAATACTATGTAAAGTTGGAAGATATATCGTGTTCTTCACATACTATCGTTAATCACCGCTTCATTAATGCTCAGTACCTTCCTCTAAAAACATCCAAACCATTTTTATTGCTTTTTGTTAGAGTTCATGTCTCAGATGTTAGGATTGACCATACAATTGTTTTATAACGCTTCACCTTTATATTTCGTGACATATTTGAGGATTTAAAAGATATTTTAAATTCTGCAGATAATCTTTACGGTACTGTTATTTTCGATAAGGACAAGTGCTTCTAGGTGTACAAATTCGTTAACTGTCTGGATTTCGTCGTCTTTTATAACAAGTAGCCATAGAATTCGCAGCTGAATGCTCACTTTGTGTGTTTCGTTTTGTTGTGTATTGTATTAAAAGAAAAAAATTGTTGGCTGCTTCTAAAAGCGTTATTATATGCTTCTCATATATCGTTTTTTCAACTATCGATATCATAGGCATAGCTAAAGACTTACAGAGACATGTTTATATTGAGATTGTCGTTGTAATACGCTATATATAGGTATACAGGAAATGGTAACCCTAGTTGGATTATTGTTGCTTTTAAACGTTAAGACAATTTGCTCTGGATTCATACCCTTACTCAATTTTTTGGAGGGATATTTTGGTTAACTTTACCAAATTATTTGGTATAACTAGGTCGCTCATTACTTTAATTATCTCTTCCTTGTTTACAAAGTCGCAGGCCACCTTGTAGTCGATAAATATTTGGTGAATATCTGTGTTACACTCCTGTGATTTTCTAAAGTTTATCTAAAGGTAGAAACCTGATAGATTGTCAATTTATCTTCTACGAACTTAGAACGACATTTCTCAAATATTTTTATACATATGGAGCTTCACGGTCGCATAGCATATTGGAAAATATTTAATATACTGCATCTCCTGTTTAAATAAAATTATAACAGCAGTAAACAAAATCTGTAAAAAAAATTGAAAAGGCATCTTAAAGCTAAAAAGAAAGCTTGGATGACAGAAAATATATTAGATTTGTTGGAGCAACGGAGACTAGTAAAAAACAACGAAAAACTTAATTAATTACTATTAAACTGGGAATAAGCCACAATTAAAGATAAAAATACGTTAATTGACGTTTCAATTTTCACTTCGGAAATCGTTCTCAAAATACAAACAGTAAATTAAACAAATTTTGTTTTTTGTTACATAGTGAAAAATTCTTCTAATAATTTAATTTTATCTGACTCATTTATATTGACAATTCAGACATACATTATGCATTTTAAAGTAGACGACTTTAAAATGATATTGCCAATATTGTTGAGTTGCGCTCCTGGGACGACTTTACTTATAAGATAGTTCATTCGATTACATGAAATCAACTTTAACTTGTGAATATCCGTCAGAAAAAAATCATAGCATGTAATTCGTCTTTAAAAAGACAAACACATGACATGATGACAGTAAAATTCTCCTGTTAGTGATTCCATAGTAAATTATGAGGGAAAACCAGGAAAAAACCTCATAATACTATCCCGACATTGTAAGTATTTGTTCGTGAATTTAGTTTACCTTCAACAAACATCAAAATTCTGATTTTATATGTTACGTTATTTAAAAAATATATATGATGTATCCTCTATATGTTACTGACTTACTAATACTGGTATTTTCTTATTAATAACTTCCTCTTTCAATATTGGTAACCATATCCATATATTCAATATGGAGCGCAACTCAACAATATTGGCAATATCATTTTAAAGTCGTCTACTTTAAAATGCATAATGTACGTCTGAATTGTCAATATAAATGAGTCAGATAAAATTAAATTATTAGAAGAATTTTTCACTATGTAACAAAAAACAAAATTTGTTTAATTTACTGTTTGTATTTTGAGAACGATTTCCGAAGTGGAAATTGAAACGTCAATAAACGTATTTTTATCTTTAATTGTGGCTTATTCCCAGTTTAATAGTAATTAAATTACAATGTCACAAGAAAATAGCTTCCAGAACAATATTGAAAAACTTAATAATTGTATACAAAAAAAAATGACGTAAAATACGAGAAACAGAGTCAATATCCAGCCAAACAGTGTTATGAAATTGAAGAACTCGAAATTAGATACGACAGATGTATAAAACAGTGAAAAAAGTATCTGGTATTTTTAAGAAGAGACAAACTACGCTACTACGTGATGAACAGGATAAAGTAATATTTAAAGTAGAGGACAAACTTAAAGAAAGGGAAATTTTATATTACGAACCTATTTGAAGACGATAGGATTATAAAACCCTAAAATAGTTTCGAAACACAATTCTGATTTCCGCTTTAATCTGTGCTTTCTAAAAATTGCAAAGCAAAACAGACGTTGATGAAGGTGTTAAAAGAGACGTGGGAATCTAAAATTTGCATTCCACGACACGTCTTTTCAACTAAGCAGAAATCCTTAGCGAATTGGTTTCTTGTACTCGTACAGAGTAGATCCGAATAAAGTGAAAAAGACAGCAAATATTTGATTTCACGCAAACAGCGCCTTTGTATCTGTTGATACGTATTTCGACCTAATAGGTCTCATCAGAACAGTTATTCAAAGGTGTTCTCAACGTGAAAGATCAATATTTTCTGTCTTTTAAGAAGCAACACTAAAATGGCTTCGATACGGACGCAATAGCGACATCTGATAATAAAACCGTAAAATAGTTTCGAAACACAATTCAGATTTCCGCTTTAATCTGTGCTTTCTAAAAATTGCAAAGCAAAACAGACGTTGATGAAGGTGTTAAAAGAGACGTGGGGAATCTAAAATTTGCATTCCACGACACGTCTTTTCAACTAAGCAGAAATCCTTAGCGAATTGGTTTCTTGTACTCGTACAGAGTAGATCCGAATAAAGTGAAAAAGACAGCAAATATTTGATTTCACGCAAACAGCGCCTTTGTATCTGTTGATACGTATTTCGACCTAATAGGTCTCATCAGAACAGTTATTCAAAGGTGTTCTCAACGTGAAAATCAATATTTTCTGTCTTTTAAGAAGCAACACTAAATGTCTTCTATACGGACGTAATAGCGACATCTGATAATAAAACCGTAAAATAGTTTCGAAACACAATTCAGTCTCTTTAACACCTTCATCAACGTCTGTTTTGCTTTGCAATTTTTAGAAAGCACAGATTAAAGCGGAAATCTGAATTGTGTTTCGAAACTATTTTACGGTTTTATTATCAGATGTCGCTATTGCGTCCGTATCGAAGCCATTTTAGTGTTGCTTCTTAAAAGACAGAAAATATTGATCTTTCACGTTGAGAACACCTTTGAATAACTGTTCTGATGAGACCTATTAGGTCGAAATACGTATCAACAGATACAAAGGCGCTGTTTGCGTGAAATCAAATATTTGCTGTCTTTTTCACGATAGGATTAGTTCACTCCGAATATAACTAACTGCGAGGCACCCCTAATAACTATCTTGCAGGTATTACAAGCCATAAAATAAAAAAAATAGCAGTGACAGGTCGTAATCAAATTCTTTTTCTAAATGTGCCTATTTTCTAGAGATGTTGGCGACCACATTGACCCATTTTATTCTATTCACAACAACCCGAAATAGATCAGTCCATCAGTTGACGTTAGACTAGTCCATTTTCTAAGATTGGCCAGCTTGGATAAACATGTTTTTTATGGTGTTAATAATTTCTTTGTCTTTTCTTAGCGTCTGGAGAATAGTTATATTACTTGTATGGTGTATCTATGAGACCCATAACATACGTTTGTATGTAACACCACATTTCAAATGTTTCCAATCGTTTTGTGGCATCTTCTGTAAGGATCCAGCTTTCAACTCTATAGAGGAGGACACTAAAGACGTAACATCTAGAATTAATACTTAATAGATAAGTTGCAGAGAATTTTCCTAAGGTTATTGAAAGAGCTTCTGGCTTTTTCAATACGAGTTTTTATTTCGTAGCTGTGATCCTAAGTATCCTTAATATTGCAGTCCGAATATCATATCTTCTAGGATGAAATTACAATTGAAATCTTTAAGCTTATAAAGGATAGCAATGTTTTAGAGGCTATCAAATAAGGCTATAAAACTTCGTTTTTCAATATCATTTATACCAGCAGACACCTACCTAATGGTTGGTCCAATTCATTGTTCATAGCTGTACCTAAGAAGACAACAGCAAAAACCTGTGATAATTATAGAACCATCAGTTTGTTAATCCATTTATTGAAAATTTTTCTGACATTTACCATATTGAAATGGCCGTACTATAATAAATGCGAGATGTACCTTGCTACCTTAAGTACTCTATATTGATCGACGTTCTAAGAGACGTACTCAAGAAGATCTGCAAACATTACTCGACAGTGTCGTTAAAGTCTGTAAGGAATCATATCTAAACATACAGAAAAGCAAAATATTCATAATAATTAAACAACAGAATATAAAATCGTCTATGTAGGTAAATAGTACCAACTTAAGCAAGCTCATTAAATTGTTTAGCTTGATTAGAACAAAAGTGATCTAAATCGCCTTGAAGCTTTCAAAATGTGGTGCTATACAAGAATTTTAAAAGTTTGTTTGAAACTCCACAATATAGAACGTCTCAGCAGGACTACTGAGATTATAAAAAGGATCAAGAAGAGAAAGCTGGAGTTCTTCGGACATAATAGTGAGAGTTCCTAAATATATTATTATTCTACAAACTATTAAGAAAGGCAAAATAGCAGGCACACGCAGTCTACGATAAAGAAATAATTCATGGTTAAAAAACTTGCGAGATTGATATGGCGAATGTATCACCATTATTGTATATTGTGCAGAGATTTCCAATATTTCAATCACTAGGAAGTGATTTATGTGTCCATACTTCTTTTATAAGTTATTGTGACGCCATTATTCTATGTTGGCCGGGAGATTATCTATCCCAGGGTATTTATGGCTCGCTAGATTTTTTTAACTGTCTCTTAATGTTCCACTTATTGATATAATACACCTTTTCTTTTCGTAAAACCTCTCTACCCGGTTTCGTCGTTACTATGGATTATTTTTGGTTAGTGGTAATTTCCTTATAATTATAATGTTCTGAATTATTTCTCCCTATAGCCGTTTTTATATATTAATGTTTGTTATTTAGACAGTTTACTTTTTTAGTATTATCTTTATTATTTTTACAATAATATTAATGCATACTAAGGTGCTTACTGTAGTGATAAGCACCTTGAGGTAATCAGAATGAAATATTTTTCTCTAGATGCATTCTTACATCCATCATCATTACCTTCCTACTTTTATCTTATTTTCGTCACCTGATAAAATAAGTTTTAATAATGTTTATTTATTTTTTATCTTCTTTGTTTATTCTTTATTGTTATTGTTAATATATTGTGTATGTTTTTGTCTTTAAAATGATTACTGAAAACTGTCAAGTTTAATACGACTTTAGAGTTTATCAGGCACTCCGGTATTCCATTACCGCTGCTTTCATTTTACAGACTATGCCTTTCTATACATAATATAGTACTAAGGAGCGTCAACAAAGACAGAGAACTGCTAAAGACTCTTAGGGTGGCCATACACAGAAAAAGCATAACTTTTTTAGTCAAAAACGTTTTTGTTTGAAACGAAAACGTTTTTGTTTCCACAAGAAACATTTTCAAGAGAAACAAAATGTTAGCACAAACCATACTGCAGTCAGTTTTATTAAAGATGTCGACAGATAACGACGAAATTGCACTAGTTTTCTGGCAGTGGTTCCTCTTACAGGACAAAAAAAACGCAAAATAAAAGACAATTTTGGATGAATCCTATAAATGAGAAATGAACTGCTGAAAAAACTCTACAGTCTTTGCGATTCAAATTTTGATTGTAATGATCTTTTAATTGATAGTTATATAAGGAGGTCTGGCCTAAATCAGTACAATTAATTTTTTCTGCGTCCACTTCCAATATAAACAAGCAAAATATCGTTGTTTCCAGATGTGCTTCTTGTTGACTACTCGAGCGGTTTCAAGAAGGGAATTCCAAAAACACGTTGCGCCTGCGTACATTGAAATGTTTTGACACAAAACGACGATCCGGTAATCAACATCAAACAGACTGACTGAAACTAAATGAGCCTAAACATGCTTTAGACACATGACTAATCAGTGTGCGTCAGCTCATTTCATTTATATGGAAACATCAGCATCAGACTCGTTTAGTCAAAAACGTGTTTGACTAAAACAGTTTTGCTTTTTCTGTGTGCGGCCACTCTTAAACATCGAAAAATGTCTTATCTGGGACATATAGTAAGGGGAAGATCGATATAAAATTTTACAACTGATCCTTAAAGGCAAAATAGAGGGCCGTAGAGGTGTAGGAAGAAAACAAGTTTCTTGGTTAAAAAACATTCGTGAATGGACTCAGATACCAAATGCAGGACAATTATTCCATATTGCAGAAGATCGAGAAGCCTTCGCAATGGTGATCGCCAACGTCGGATAGTTCTGATATGGCACGCGAAGAAGAAGATGCTTTTCTATAGTAGGGACGAAAACTGACTCTCGTCCTTTTTACGCATTCTATTTTAATTATATTTGTTACCTAGCACTATTTTATTGTCATTTCTAAGACAGCTTCTTGCATACTTTTTAAGTCTTTAAAGATTTGGTCTCATTCGTCTTCTGGTTTGTTTTATAAATCAGTGATCAATTGAACTGTAATGAAAGAAATTTCATTTTAAGGGCAATTAGCATATTTTTCAGCTCTTGGCTTTTTTGTTCTCTGGTTTACAATAAATAGCACTGTATGTCTGAATTTATGTGTTAAGTCTATGTGTTTATTAAGTTTAATAAATATGTAAGTGCTTCAGCTTAGTACAAGGTTCAAGTTGTCCAGGGTTCTCAATCTCTCTTAAATTTTTTGTTTGCAGAGTCTTCTTCGTGAGTTTAATCCAGCTTATTCTTGAAATTCAATAACGATTTTTTACGGGAAGAGGTTGGTGGTCACTATCTCAATTTAGTAAACCAGGGAATCATATGTTATAATTGTCATACCTTAGCCAATGGGTTAAGATTTAAACGCTGCACAATCGCCTTTATCTGTTCCATCCAGGGTGAGGTTTATTAAGAAACAGTGCAAACTGTATTTATTATTATAATTTTATAATCAGTATTTACAGTAACAAAACTGTTAACGTTTGAAGAGGTGTTAATATATTGTTTATACTCAATGTCAATGAAAAACTGTATAAAATAAGAAAATTACTGTAAAAAATACCCTTGGCTAGATGGTACTACCTATTTAGTGAAAATAAAGAACCTACGTAAACGAGGTATAATAAGCTGCAGCCAAAATCAGCCAGATATATATTAAAAGAAAATGTTATTAATATTTGAAAAAAAAAAAATATTACCAAATATGTTAGTCCATCATCTGTACCAATATCCCAAGGATATAAGTTAAGTACTTTGGATTCGATCCAAGTGCAGTTTCTAAGGCACAGCTCCAAACCAGAAACCCCAACAATCCAATCAGGAGATGGATCTATCATTGAAACCATAGACATTAAATGATGTCGATTATCAACTCTAAACACAGCGAACGTTTTTCCTGTAATATTTGGGTAGCTTACTCCTCTGGCTTTGATTATTGTTCGAATGTGATCACTCTAAAATAAATCGATAAAATGAATTAAAGAATAAAAAAATAAAACTATAAAAAATATGTATAAGTATAATGCCTATAATGTTTTAAAATTGATCTCAAACCTTTGATTTTAATTCACTCTCTAACATTTTGGTGTTTCCATGTTCTGCTAGCTGTCTAAGACCTTCGCTAGCAATGCCACCGTAGTTCCAAAATGTATAGTTGACTGTATGAGAAGCACCGATTATATCACTAAACCTTGTCAATCATCCCTCTAAAGGAAAATCCTTTGGATGAGTATTTCTGGACCACAATCCTTCAAATATAACCTAAAATAAATATTTTAATAGGTCCTACTCTTAAATCATGCACGTTACATAAAAATGCTAAGTATCGTTTGTTAAAAATATCTAGTTTAACACTAGAAAGTACGGAGGGGCCAATTTGGCCCATGTTTCGATTTGAAGTTATTGTAGTTCTTTTATTTGACACAATAATAATTTCATATTTTATGACTTTTAATATTTTGATACAAAGTCTTATTTAACGCAAAAAAATATTGTTTACTAAATTTATTAAATGGATTTTCTAACAAACCTACCATAGAAGTCTGAAGGGGCCAAACTGGCCTCTATTAATTATTATCGTTTTCTCGGAAATTTGACGATTTCTTTTAACTTTCTGTCGGATAGATAAAATTATGTTTATGTTACGTTGATTCCTAGAAGGTATTTTGTTACATACTGTTTTGTTCCTTGAAAGTATTTTGTTTATTGAGCGTTTTATATTAGGTTCTGCTGACTCTCGTTTCTAGAATATTGAAACATTCGTTCAATTGTGAAAATTCAAGACGACTGTAAAGATGTCTCGTCGTGGACTATCAGAGCTTGAACTTCTTGAAGAAATACGAAAAATACAAGAAGATGTTTCGGAGGTGAATCTGAATTTGCAGAAAATAATGAGTCAGACGATGAACAATACGTACCACCACAAAATAATGATTCAAGTGACTCTGATGCTTCAGAGCAGTTAGAAAGTTTTATTGTACAAGACTCAACAATTTATGTAAACACTGCTTCTACAACTCAACAGCACGAGTCAGCTAATTTTATCGTGAATCCAAGTGCATTTAAGCCAAGTCACAAGAGAAAAATGATGTCAACAAGGAAAAACCATTTCAATCGGAGACACCGAACAATCGAAAGACCGAACAACGTGGAAAGTTATTGATTCTGGATCAGTACCTGGTAAGATTATGATTTTTAGTATATTCATATTCATTGAATGTTTGCTCATTACAGGACGCCGCGCTCATCATAACATTTATCGAGAGGAATCAGGTCCTACGTTGTATGCAAAAAGGAACGTGAGGAACAATTGTGTGGTAAGTGCTGGGCATCTAATAATCAACGACAGCATGTTACGTCATATAAAAGAATGCACTATTGCAGAAGCACATCGATGTTTGAAAAATGACACATGGACTATAACTTTGGAAGAACTGGAGGCTGCCCTTGCTATTATGTACGCAAGAGGAGTCTACAACGCCAAAAATTTCCCAACCAACAGTTTGTGGTCAACAGTATGGGGTCCTCAGTTTTTTAGGCAAACTATGCTACGAGACAGATTCAAGGATATTATAAAATATCTTAGATTGTACATAAAGCAAACGAGATCTGAACGATTGAAAACTCCCCAAATAAATAAATTTAAATCCATTCAAACACTCCCCACTTATTATCCATAACCCACCCCCCCCCACAACACCACCCCACCCCAAA
>OU898283.1:86804131-86825118 GCA_918026665.1 Diabrotica balteata
ACAAAAATTCAATTTAACCAAATATAATGCATACTCGTAGCATATTCCATAATATTGATAGCATGTCTTTTTTCTTTTTTTTGTTAATTCAATGTTTCAGTTCTACAAGCGATATGAAAAAATAAAGAAACAGCTTCCAGTAGTATTGATAAGGATGATTTTCATGGACCTTCAAAAGGTGGGTTTGTATCGAATTTGTTTATTAAATTTACTAAATGTGGATTTTGATTACTTATTTCATTTTAATATTAAAATTACTTACACTATTTTAGAAGATTTATTGATACTGAGAAATGTAATATGAAGACAAATAAAATTAATCGTTACCGCTGTACAGTTTACTTAACTTATGTATTGTGTATATGATATGTAAGTTTGACCGATTTAAACTGCTTATTTAAAAAATATGGTTTTTTTAAGTAAGCAACAATTTTTTCAAATTTTAAAAATGTGCATTTTTTCAAAATAACTTTAAAAGTATTAGTGATACGAAAAATCTGGAGAAATAAAAAAAAGTAGGTTTTTTTCTAAAGTCCAAAGAAAGCCACAAAACACCAAATTAAATATCTCAATATACAACAAAACGTTAATAGAAAATGACTTAAACAATGAGCTAAAGAAACTAATAAATGAAAACAACACAGAAATATGAAACGCATTTAAAAATCTTACCTTGAAAGTAATAGAAAAATATTCAACAACGTTACACAGGCACAAAAAACAACAATGGATGACTGATGACATCCTGGAATTAATGGAGCAGAGAAGGAAACTGAAAGGTAACAAGACAGAATGCTCGAGCCAGTACAAAAATAGAAGCAAAAACAACGCCAAAAGGCAGGTTTGAAGAAATATCAAATGAGCTAAAAGATCTCATTAAAGAAAAAAATAGGAAAAGAAGAAGAGCACAAAGAACTAGAAATCAAGAAGATAAAAGAATTGCTAATGACCTAGACAGAGAGGTGAAAAGAAACTTAATGAGCACAGAGCGAATGCTGGGACAAATATATCCAAGAGCTAAACCCAAATCAATCCGCATTCTGGAAAGTATCCAAAATACTTAGAAAAGATAAAAAACCAATACCGCCCCTACACGGACTAGACGGTTTAGTATATACCGATCAAGAAAAAGTAGAAGTAATGCGAGAAACACTCGAATCAAATAACACACAAAACTTTCATCCTGCAGAAGATCTAGACTTTACGGAGGAAGTAGAAAGAAGAAGCGCCAGACGCTTAAGGAGGAGAAAAGGCATAATAGGCCTAGAACACACAAGCAGAAGAAGTTAAAAGAATTAATAAAAATACTAAATCCAAAGAAAGCAGCTGGACCAGACAAAATTACAAACAGGGCAATTAAAAATGTACCGAACAAAATCATAGTGTACATAGCAAACATCATAAACGGAATAATGCGACTAAGATACTTTCCAGACAGATGGAAAGAAGCAGAGGTAATAATGATAGAAAACCGGGAAAAGATGGGAGCTTTCCACAAAACTACCGTCCGATAAGTCTACTATCGTGCCTAAGTAAGCTAGCAGAAAGAATAATCCTAAAACGACTACAAACAGAGTCGGAAGCAATAGGAACAATTCCAGAAGCTCAGTTCGGCTTCAGATCTAGACAATCATGTGAATTGCAAGTACTTAGACTTACAGAGTTCATCACCAAAGGCTCAACGAGAAAATGTACACATGCTGCAGCTTTCTTGGACGTTAGTTAAGCATTCGACAGAGTATGGCACGAAGGCCTACTCTACAAAATGAACCAATATGGATACAGTGAGGCAATGACATGCCTCCTTGCGTATACTGACAAACCGGAGATTCAGAGTTCGAATAGGGCCTGCCTATCCGAGGTCGGAACTCTGGAGGCAGGTGTGCCGCAGGGAGCGGTGTTATCTCCATACTTGTATACCATATACACAGCAGACACACAAGCAGATATAAACACTGCTCAGCCTGTATGCAGACGATACAGCGCTAGCAACTAGTAATAGAAACATAAACTTCGCAACTAGAGACTTACAACGCTCTCTAAACAGACTACATGCATGGTGTATAAAATGGAAAATAGCACTAAACCGGAAAAAACACAGGCAGTCATGTTCAGAAAAAAGAAGACAAACTACCCAAATACGGAATTAAGACTAGCAAACGAAAACATAGAATGGAGCAATCAAGCTAAATACTAGGAGTAGTGACCCTTGATCACAAGCTCACATTCACAGAACACGTAAACCAAACAGTATACAAAGCAAAGCTGACTAAAACACAACTCACATCGCTAATAGGCAAGAAAAGTAAATTAAACTTTTGGACAAAAATAAGGGTAGCAAACAGCATAATCCTTCCAACGCTTACTATGCATCAGCAGCCTGGGGACACACATGTAAATCAAATAGGAGAAACTGCAAGTAGCACAAAACCAGCTAATTAGAGTCGCACTGAATGTACCCAGATACGTACCTCTAAGATATCTATATAGAGACACGAAGCAGGAAAAAATCTACATACCATGAACAAAAAAGCTTTTGATATCTATAATGAATAAGAAACCACCCCACAGGAAGCTGAGAGAGCTAACGGACTACGACGCAAATGACAGGACGACACATAGACGGCCTAAGCAACAAATAGCCGGATATGTCCCATAGCATAAATAAAACATACAGATTGAGATAGGCACAGACTAGTCAAAAACAACGGGGGTAGAAGTAGAAAAAAAAAAAAAAAAAAAAAAAAAAAAAAAAAAAAAAAAAAAAAAAAAAAAAAAAAAAAAAAAAAAAAAAAATGGGTAAGGACTGAGGTCTGGCATTTTATAGTTCCAGACAACAGAATTTACTCACCAAAAAATCATCTAGTTTTTAAGTATTAGTATTAGATAGGAAAATCGGGGAAAGGGGAACACCTTCTAACCTTCGCGAGCGCAATTTTTTGTCAATGAATAATCTATTCATAATCCGGGTATAATCAACTTCGTGTGATACTGACCCTTGTCGCACACCCACATACACAAACAAGATACAAAGAGAGCCGTCAGTTCTCTTTGTACAGCCAACATTGGCTTATGCCTTAAGGCAGGTCCAATTGGGAGACCAGCACGCGACCTCTGAGCATCGAGGCCATAGCGCGGCAAGCATGGGCTCGGTGGCCAGACTGATCGGGGGTTCAGCTGACGAGGAGAACAAATTAACTTTTGCCAAATCGGCAGCTGAATGCCCGAACACACACATTTCCCTGCACGGAGGGGCACCAATCTAGGTTGGTGCCTCTCCGTGTGGGGGCACACACTCTTTAGGGACATCAGGTCCAAGTAATGCTCGTACCAAATTAAATTCAGTAAAGTAACTAGGGAGAAAAGCTTTTAGCTACCCCTCAATTTCAGGTGGCTTAACCACAACCATGTCGATACGTAGGGTTTTGTTCATTACCCAAATAGCCCTACGTAAAGTTCATAAGCCTTTGTTACGTATGTCACACGTAGCAAAGGGTGGAGGAAAAACCTGGGGGTCAGATAGGTACCGTTCAGAATGACTAGCTCTTCTGAAGCGAGACCGGTTTGATCTTCGGTCATGTGGATCCCACTGACTAGCAGTTGGTATACACATGACACTAGGGGTTGGGTTGAACGCTTCGCGTGGGGTGTGTATGTGTGTGTGTGTGTGTGATGACATCCTGGAATTAATGGAGCAGAGAAGGAAACTGAAAGGTAACAAGACAGAATATAAGGAAAAACAGAAACTAATTAAACAAAAAATAAAGGTGGCTCAAGAAAAATGGATGGAGGATAAATGCAAGGAAGTAGAAAGTTGAATGAAAAATATGATACGTTTAATATGTTTAAAAAGTTAGAGAAGTAGCTGGTCTTTATCATAAGAAAACTCCACATTACTATAACCGATTCGTCGGTAAAAAAATGATAATAGACGAACATGAAATTCGAACAACCTGGTGTAATTATATAAGTGAACTGTATAATGATGATAGACCCGAAGAACTGGGAACTTTAGTTGACGGTGAAGGACCAGAAATACTAAAATCAGAAATTCTGCATGCTATAAAGTTAGCAAAGAACAAGAAAGCCGTTGGCCCTGATAACATACGACAGAGATGTTAAAGATTATAAATAAGGAGAACATTAGAATACTGGTCAAGCTTTCCAATGATGTTTATTCGACTGGTGATCCCTTAAGATGGTTAAAATCCGAATTCATAACATTATCAAAAAACAACAATCCGAAAAACTGTAGCGATTATAGAATAATAAGCCTTATGAGCCATACTTAAAAATATTTCTATGCATCATCCACAGTTAGAATCAGAGATAAATGTGAAGAAGACCAGGATGAAACACAATTTGGCTTCAGAAATGGAACTCAGAACTCGGACGCCCTCTTTGCACTAAATGTATTACTGCAGAAATGTCGAGATCAAAGGAAGACGTCTTTGCTGTATTTATTGACTATGAAAAGGCCCTTGATCGAGTACAGCATCACAAATTAATTACAATATTAAAAGATAAAGAAGTTAATAGTCAAAGACATACGATTCATAGAAAAGTTATAGTGGCGTCAAACAGCGACAGCTTGCATAAACGGAAAATCAACAGAAATATTTAAAATACAAAGAGGTGTTCAGACAAGGTTGTATACTATCCCCACTGTTATTTATTTTATATTCAGATAGAATATTTAAAAAAAGCGCTGCATAATTTGGAATGGGGCGTGAAAGTTAATAGAATTCTGATAAATACATTAAGATATGCAGACGATACAGTTATTTTAAGTGATGACATGAATGAACTACAATGCCTTTTAAATGTCATTAATACAGTGGGAAGAAAGTTTGGCCTAAACATAACTGTTTAAAAACAAGTGTTTAGCCATTTAGCACATCAAGATGCACGATTATATTGTTGATGGTCATATAATTCAAATAGTATCCAGTTTTAAATATCTTGGTTGCCATATTACTAAACAACTAGATCCAGATCAAGAGATAAAATGTAGAATCGAGATAGCCCGTACGACATTTTTAAAAATGAGGTCATTCTTCTGTAATGGTAACTTGCAACTTCAACTTCGAAAGCGCATGGTTAAATGCTACATTTGCTCAGTCCTCTTATACGGTGTCGAAGCATAGACATTAAAAATATGCACTGTTAATCGTCTGGAAGCCTTTGAAATGTGGCTGCACAGACGTATGCTAAAAATTCCATGGACGGCTTTGCTGACAAATGTGGCAGTCCTTGAGAGAGCAAATGCTGCTCTCGAGCTGCTTGATAACATGAAATGTAGAAAGATGGCCTATTTTGGACACGTAGTAAGGGGAGACCGATATAATATTCTTCAACTTATTATGGTGGGTAAATCGAAGGACGCAGAGGAATTGGTAGAAAGCAGGCCTCTTGGTTGAAGAATATCAGGGAGTGGACAGGAATAAGGAAAGCTGAGCAACTCTTTAGAATAGCTCGAGAAGAGACAGTTTCGCCATGTTAATCGCTAACGTCAAGGGGGACTTAATAGGGCACGTTAAGAAGAAGAAGTAGGTTTTTCTTTCTAAACTTCTTGATTAATTTTGTTTTTCTACAAGATAAAAATTGGTTAAGATATTGCTGCTCAAAGTTTGCATTCACTCCTGATTAGAGTCAGCCAACAGTTTTGAAATAAACTAAGCATTCCTGTAATGGATTGGCCAGCATTGAGTCTAAAACAACACAATCGAACATGTTTGGGACATGCTTAGGTGAAGGATAAGAAGTCGTGTTTCTGCCTCTTAAACCTTAAATCAGTTAAAGTAGTCTTTTAGAGGAATGGGAACTTATTTCATCAGAATATTTCACATTTGATTTTAGGCATACCAAGAAGAATTCAGGCAATAATTAGAGCACTTGGAGAAAAATATTATTATTTATATATCAACTTGTCCGGACACACGATTTAAGTATTTTATTTAATTAAGCGTCATTTTGTTACAATATTTACTCATTTTTTTTTTCGTTAATTGTTATCTACTGAAACAGTTCTTTGTTCAAAAGTTAAACTGTTATTAGAAATTACTTAAACTGTTTGTTTCGTTTGTGTTTATGTTATTATACTAATAAAGTTTAAGTTTTCATTTTAAAAATGTAAGTGCTTCGTTTTTTCTGCTGGTTAGTGTATGTTATGAATATCTTGAAGATATAAAAAATTTTATCGAAAAAAAAGCTCCAAACGAAAAAGATAATGGTGTTCAAAGATTATTATTATACTATTATTTAAAACTTCGTCGCAAATGCCGGTCTGTCACCGGTTGTATCTCAAAAGCCACTGCTAGTAAAGATAGTTCAAGCACTCCTGATGATGGAGCTCACGAAGGCTGAGTCAAATTCACGTAAAGGCAGAAAGGTTCTATTGTGTGTGGAATTATACAGTGCATAGTACAAATGCGTTTGCAGGGAAGTGGAGACTAAACCAAATTTCGTCTACTGCGCCGTGGTCAGGAGTGCTTGCACGCACATTAACTTAACTTTTTTTCTTTTAACACGTTAATAACCATGACACCCGACAGTTGGTTTTCAGACCCTGTGGTCGTACACGCTCTGACACACATAGGGCAATCTTCATTACTGACATGAACATGAACATACGTGTGTAACCCAACTGCCGTGTTTCGCAGCATGTGCATCTATATGAAAGTTTTTACAGAGGGATCTGGCGGGTAATACTGGTAAATGAGCTCGACAATTTTTATGTGTTTAGTATCATTGAAGATTTTTCAACAATTTATATGAATTTTATAAAAATACAATTTTATTTTAATCAAATAATACAAACAGTTTTTGTTAGTTATACAGAATAATAAAGGGTTTTGGGCTAGGGGGGGGGGATCCTATGCCTAATCATTCTAAAATGAACGGTTTTAACGTTACGAAGGGTACCTTGGTGAATATAATCCTTGCTACATAAGATTACTAGAAATTAAGAAGCAAATTACCTTTGAAAATTGTAAAAGTAAACTCGAAATAAAAATGTTAAAATTTACAAGCCGTAATAAAGGTAAATAAGTACTAAGTATTAAAACAAAATAAAACACCTGAACTTTCTTCCTTATCAACAGGAGTTATAGAAAACCTAAACTGTGATAAAGCCTTTGAAGTCGAAACCCTGAATTTGAAAGACATTGAAAACAAAACATTCATTGAGATACAGATGAAAAAAAGTTTACTTAGTTCCTAGCCTCTATAACGAGGTCGACGACAATTATCACCACCACTATATGCATAAACCCAAACACTATCTTACATCGGATCATGTGCACAGTAGAGGGTAATGATAAGGTTAAAGCAATATTTCAATATGAACTAATCTTCTTTAACTTTTTTTGATGAATCTGGCTTAATAAAAAAAGTAACCATAAATTTTTAATGTTAACTGTTTTGGTTCCAGACAAAAAAAAAAATCACGTTTTCTAAATTTAGGAAAAAACATAATACATCATTAATGGAGGGTACCTCCTTAATCGTGTTGCCTGGCGACGTCCATCTACCTTCAAATATATTTGCGAGCAATACAGAGACTACGTAATTACTCATTACAAAACAGCGACTGTTGTATTTGATGGATACCAGCAAGAAAATGTAAAAGATTAAGAACTACGCAAGCACGTTCTAGCATCAATGTAAAATTCGAAGACTCAGTCTATGTAGATACAAAACAAAGTAAATTTTTAGCTAACGCTAACAACAAAATGAGCCTTATTTCACTTCTTACAGTTTACTTGCAAATATGTGTTCCACAGTTCATCAAGCATTGGATGACGCTGACTTATTATTAGTTTTAACAGCTATTGATGAAGCTACGAAAGATGTTGAATCTTCCTAAAGCTATCTTTAAAGAGATTTGCGAGTAATACAGAGACTGCGAAATTACTCGTTACTGAACAACGACTGTTGTATTTGTGGATACGAGCAAGGAAATACAAAAGATGAAGAATACTTACCCAGGGCACGTTCTAGCATTTAAATAAAAGTCGAAGACGCAATCCATATAAATATAAATCAAAGTGAATTTTTAGCTAACGCTAACAACAAAATGGGTCTTATCTAACTTCTTATAATACACTTGCAAATATGTGGTTGCACAGTTCAATAATCATAGGAAGACGCTGTTTTAACGTCTATTGATAAAGCTACAAAAGACGTTAAATCTTGTACTATAGGTGATGACACGGGCCTACTAGTTTTGTTGACTGTCCAAGCACCATCAGAGAAAAAATTGAAAATGATGAAACAAAGGCAATCACCAAAAAAAAGTCTACAACATTGCTGATCTCAGCAAGTCATCTACAAGAAGGGAAAAAATTACACCGTATAGTAAAGTGTAAGCCAATGACGCAAAGCTGACCAAAGAGTAGTAGCTGACGCCAGAAAGCATTTCCTTCTTGCGACGTTTGATGCTAGAAATATGGAAGATATAGATTGTTTTCGTTTCGTTTTATGTCTTACTTTAAGATGTTTGAAAAGCAGCCTATACATTATGTGGTCAAGTTAGCTCCACTATCTGTCACTTCAGAAGCTTCCAGTCAGAATTCGTCCAGAACCCACCACCAGGTACAGCAGTGGCTGAATGAAAAGAAGAATCTGCGCGAGTGGGGTTGAAAGAAGAGACACCAATTACAACGGTATGTGCTGCAGCTCCCAACTAATAACTTTCTCATAATGTTAATAACTTCATAACTTACAAAAGCGATGCATCCGCAACTATAGTAAAAAAAATTATCTAGCTAATTGCTCTTTACCAAGCCATCTAATTAAGAAAAAAAAGCATCTGCAACTGTGGGTATAGAAAGAATAATTTAAACTGCTCAAGCATAGGCAGTAATTGCTCAGACCTAGGATATGATAACAGAAACACAATTATCATATACCAAGATGTACAAAAGGAGGATGTTATATTTGAAGAGGACTGAAACTGATAAATAAGTTTACTAGAACTGATAAATAGGTTTACTTGAAACTCATTGCATTATAATCATCATTATTATGCAAGAAACATTTTGAGTATTTAAAATTATTTTGTTGGAATTTAGTGTTGAAAAGATATTCATATGAAGTTTAGAGTAGGATTCTCCGTACCACAGATTATATCGTCGGTGCAATGCCACACCCACGAATGTGCAAAATTTTCATTTTCCACCTAAGTACAATACTAATAATGTCCCATTCATTTCTACACTCCGCCGCAACCACGAATGTAATTGAAGACTAGGAGATGGTGGGAATGAAATGCGCACTTTCACGAAAGTCAGTCTGTATTGATCATTTGCAATGTGTGCATCGCGTATGTACCACTTCGTGTTTGTGGCAGAGTAGTGATTAAGTTAAAACTACGACGTGCGTATCGCGAAAGTGACACTTACGTGTTTGTGGCGGTGTGGATTTTGGATTTAGTTTACATTCGTTGAATTGTTTCTACTAGACATTTCTCAGTTTTGATAAAAAACATAAACGCTTGAAAGAAAAACATAAGAAAACAAAAAAGATTAAAAATATTGATAAAACAAAAGAAAAAGAGAATCACTAGAAACATTGAAAATTCAAGAAGAACGTATACCATGAATTACTCGTTTAATGTCAATGGGGGAAAAAAGGCAAGTATTGCCGGGCCTTTTTTATGGCTACACTGAATGTAACAGATGCATTTATGCGCGGAGCTGTGGCAAAGCTTTCTTCTAGCGGCATAGTTGAAAAAAGAAAATCGCGGAAAACATGTCCCACATAATAAATTGAAAGATGATGATGAACTGCTGATTCGTGAGGACATTCTATCATTTCCAGCGGTAGAGTCGCATTACTATAGGGTCTCTAGTACCAAAAGGTATTTGGATTCTGCACTAACGTCTCTATTATGCACAAATTGCAAAAATTAAAGTGCTCACTTGGGGTTCCATAAAATCAAAAAAGACCACTGTAAAAAGTGCTTAAAATATACGAATTTGACAGAGGAGGAAAAAATAACACACGAACAGGCTCACCACGAACACATGCTAAGGAAGCAATTAGCTTGTGAGGCTAGAGACGAATACAAAGAAATTTCAAAGAATAATTTAGAGGTACTATCGTTTAACTTTGACCTCAAAGCAGTGCTTACGACTCCAAGGGTCCAACAGGACAAATATTTTACCTACAAAAATTGGCTATTTACAACCTGACTCTCTACAACTTCAGAAATCAGGATGGAATCTGCTACCTTTGGGACGAAACCCAAGGAAAAAAGGGGGTCAAACGAGATATCCTCGTGTATTTACAATTACATATCAATCAACCAACCATTACTGAGGTTCGAATGATGTCGGACGGGTGTGGCGGGCAACAAAGACATTCACATTTTGCTGCTATGTGCTTGAATCTTCTTACGGATCATACTAATTTAAAAACTATTGATCACAAGTTTTTTGAAATAGGGCATACCGAGATGGAGTGTGATTCACTCCACTCGAAAATCGAACAAAAATCAAAATATGTCCCTGTTTATTCACCAGAAGGTGGGGCTCAGATAATAAGAAATGCTCGAACACATCCACGTCCATTTGAAGTCAGATTCATAATGTTTTGATGACGTCTTTGATTTCAAGTCCTTTGGAATACAGAACTATACATTGAACCAAATTCCTTGGCAACAAGTTTGCTGGTTACGATACATTAAAACCGATTCCATGGTGACAATGTCTTATAAAAAAAAATTTGGAGATGAATTTCAACAAGTAAACTGCATGAAAAGTCGTGGTCGACCCAAAAACGTTGACTTGAAGAAAGATTATGATAAGCAGTTGCCAATTGCGATTGCTAAATATAAAGATCTGCAGAAAATGTTTAATGATTTCACAATTCCAAAGAACTATCATAACTTTTATAATTCTATAAATGCCGATAAAAATATAATGGACAATTTACCGGAGCCAAATGAAAGCGAGGATTCAGACGAGAATTAAATTATTCTAGAATATGAAGTCTTTTACTAAGTATGTTATTACTTCTATCTTTTTTATTGTTATTTTTCATTAGTAGAAGGTACTTTTTGTTTCACTTTTACCATAATAAAGGTTGATATAATTTCACGTATATGCATTTTACTACAAAAACTATAATGCCGCAATCACGAATGTAACTTTTTCCGAAAAATAATGGATATTTTCGAAAATCTCTGATAATATTTCTAAAATATAACCATAACATCTGATATTAAAAGTACAAAAAAATGTCGCATTAAATCCTGAATTTTGTCAACTAATTATTGAAAGTTTAAAAGTGGAATATCTCCTAACGCTCATTTTGCACATTGGTGGGGGGTGGCATTGCACCGACGATATGCTCTAGCCCTGTGAAAGCCTATTTTCCCGTAAAAAGTAGCGCCCCTTAAAAAGGTAGTGAGGTTGACCTTTCTTGAAGGGCTTATCTCTTAAATACCACCAGCCATTGAAATAGCAAACTATATTTTACAAAACACAATTCTGTTAACAAAAATTAGTTTCCTTAGTAAAAATATAATTTGTGCAAAAAATATTGAAAACTTTCACTTTTACACCCTCCGTAACTCCGAAACCGTGGATTTAGAAAGAATTATGCATCCGACCTTTCTTGTTTTAAATGTGGCGTAAAACATTTTTGTATATAATCTTCTTTACGCTAAACCGCATAATTTTTTAAATATTTGGATCAAACTTAAAAAATTACTTAGTTACCGATTGCTACCCCCACTCCCCACCAAACTGGCGCTCGAAATAGTAAGGGATGGATGTTAGGGTTAGGTCTAACTATACCATACTAATTATTATTACTTAAGTTATCACACAACTTTTTCTTAAACTTAAAATGCAACCTCTCACATTCACCTTAAAACCGCCTTCCGCCTTCCGCCTAGGCCTATACGGGTTTTAAAAAAGCTAAAACATTTATCATAAACGTCGATTTTTAATCTTTGTGGAACCTCAAATAATATCAAATTGACAACAAAAATGTTCACAACATTCCAGGCGATATGAATGGCTGGAGGATGTTGATTATTTTTTAAGAATATTGTATTAAGAATATTATGAATAACTTTTGTGAAGAATTTCCACATCGTGGTTGCGTACCTTTGAATGTTTGTTTTATTTATGTTTAATTATTTATTTATTTATCAATAAGAAACATCTTAACCTTCTCTGACAAATTAATTATTTTAAGTAGTTCAAATATCAAAAATTGAGACCATGACCCAAGTTTTCACAACACTAATAATCCAAAAAAAAAAAAATTGGCAGAGACTATGTTTGATACACATGTCGAATATTACAAAACAAACTATTACATTATTGTTTTTCTGTGGCACCATGTAGAAGCTGTAACATGTTTTAAAATATGGATATCTTTATTAACTTACCACTATAAATTAAAAAAGAAGAACAAACTTAAACTATTTTGCACATCACTTAATCTTATTTTGAACCCGCTAGGCCTACAAAACTAGTGAATGCTGCCAGTAGCGGTTTTTACATTTATGCGCAGATTCAACTCGTTGATTTATCTACGAAAATATCTTCACGACTGATACGAATTTCTTGATGTCAAAAGTCACAATGTGATAGCGCTTTGCTTGTGAGAAATGTTTTGCAAACAACTAAAAATAATGTAAATATATTGGATAAGTATTTTTTTTTATTTTGGCAATGCATCTTGAATCTATCGATATGGTCCATGGAAAACTGATAAGGTCAATAAAAAATAAAATAGATTTAATTGATGGATTCGACTACCACGAAAGTTGACTTGATAAAGGGCAATAAAAACTATTGTTAACTTTTGTCATTTATTAATAACATATAACAATATCTTTATTTTTAGAAAATAATATACATTCCGTGAACATAAAATTATTTAAAAAAAAAAAAAGTGTCACAAACGAAAATTTATTTACTTATTCCTAACCGTTACATATACAAATAGTCCTCCACAGATATGGCTCAAGAGCTACCAGTAATTTAAATATTTGATGTTTATACAAACTTAATCTTTCCTCCCTTTTAATAGGTTCAGGCAGTTTATTAAACAATTTGATGCAGCAATAAAGTGCGTTTTTTCTGTTATACTTAACCTGTGTATTGGAATTTTATAATTATATAACCTGGTATTTACTATACTATTGGGCTCAAAGTTCCTAAAGATTTTATTTTATATAGAAACAGTAAGCATTCTTGAATAAATACAGCGTAAACTGTTAAAATATTATTACTCCTAAAATGTACCGGGTGGTCCAATAAGCCGATCGCTCGGCTATATATCAGAAATATCATGTTATAACTTGGGGGAGAAAAAATTCCTTAGTAAAAGTGACCAAAAGAAATCGCTGAAATAACTTTCAAGTTTCTGGGTTAACCGCTAGGGGCGTAACCTGTGAAGAAAAATTTGAAAACCAGTTTTTTGTAAAATATGCCCAATTAAACCAAGTGTTAAATAAGTGAATAGAAACTGGATTAAATTCGTAACAAAATGGCACAAACCGCATGTTAATAGCTTTTGTCAAACTCGAGATATGAATAAAACGCATAAAATAAGTATAGTATTGACTCACCCTGTATTATAAATTAAATTAAAAATAAGTCAGTAGGTATTTTCAAATTTTTTTATAGCAAAAGAATCTTAATATTGATATCCATTTTGACGATTGTTATTTCAGATGATTAAAATAGTTTTTTTCGAAACTAAGTAGGCTACGACAATGAATTTGACGGGGAGATCATATTGTTTATTTATTGACAGCAGTCAAAACATTGTTAAGAAGTGTTATATTATAATTCAAATTGAAGATTGCACTTTTTCAATAGATATTAATATTGGTAATATTAGTAATAATTATCAGTACTAATAATTCAGGATGAGTATATCCAATGCAGAATTGTATGATATGATTGGAGTTTATTTCGAATGTCACCAAAATGCCGCTATTGCCTCACGTATATATTCTGTAAGATATCCTGACAGGAGACATTATGGCAAAGAAGTATTTGAAAAAAGGCAAGAAGATTAAGAGAAAACTGGTAGTTTTCATCGTCCTTGTTTTAAACGACGTAGTAGAGGTATGACCGAAGATAATTCAATCAATGTTCTTGCTTTAATTCAACAGAATCCACATATAAGTAGTCGGCAAATCTCTATAGAATTAAAAATACCCAAAACTACTGTTCTAAGGATTTTAAAACATCACAGGTTGGTTTTTCATACTATAAAGTGAACGTTTAGGTCAGAAACTTGGAATTCCCTTTAAATTTTAGATTCAACTGTTATTTTAATATTCCGATAAAAACGGCAACACGGCGCTTTTATCCTTTTATCCGTTTCCTAAAAATACTTATGCACGATTTATCTTGTGAAACAATTTTGGATTTTTTAAGATTTTTGAGTTTTAGTAAATGTAGTGGTTTCTTTTTCCCCAATATTTGTTGTTCTGTTTTTTAGACTGCATCCTTATCATGTAGTTCTCCACCAAGCTTTACGTGAGAGAGATTTTTGATACAAGGCTGGATTACTGCAATTGGATGTTAGGTCTGCTAGAAGAATAACCGGATATACTGTCAAAGATTTTGTGGACAGACGAGGCTACGTTTAATAGTGCGGGTGGTGTTAATCTGCATAATATGCATTATTGGGCTGAAGAAAATCCGCACTGGATACATGAGATGCCGGTTCAAGGTAGATGGAGTCTTAATGTTTGGTGTGGTATAGTTGATGGAAAGATCGTAGGTCCATATTTCTTTGATAGAACTTTAAATGGCGAAACATATTTGAATTTTCTGGAAAATCAGTTGAATGTTTTATTGGAAGATATTTCCTTACAAACAAGAAGAGATATGATACTACAACATGACAGGTGTCCTGCGCACTTTTCCAGACGAGTTCGAGATTATTTGTATGCAAGTTATCCAAATACATGGATTGGAAGGGGAAGTATATTTTCATGGCCAGCTAGATCTCCAGACTTAACATGTCTAGACTTTTATCTGTGGGAAAGATTGAAGGACTTAGTGTACCAAACTCGACCAACCACACCAGATGACATGAAACAGCGCATTATAAACGCAATAAATAATATATCAACAGCTGAGATTGAAGCAGCTGTTATGTCTACGCGCGAAAGATTACATCTTTGTGTGTTCAACGATGGAAAACAATTTGAACATTTAATTGGACATTAAGTTTTAATGATCGAGATATTTGTATATTCTTTCACATATTTAATTTTAAGTTATAATAAAGGGTGAGTCAATACTATATTTATGTTTATGCGTTTTTATTCATATCTCAAGTTTGACAAAAGCTATCAACATGCGGTTCATGCCATTTTGTTACGAATTTAATCCAGTTCAGTTATAATTAACAATAAATAGGTGTTTCCATTAAACATTTTAAAGAAAAACAAATTTTAATTTTTTCTGTTCGAAAGTACCCTCTACCTACGACAATTAAACTAAATGCAATTGTTTTATAGTAGATGTAAATTAATTTATCCATACTCTTTCTAATGACACTAATTTCGTTAAAATCGGTTGATCAAACCAAAGTTATAGGTATTTATCCACAAATACTTTGCCACCCTCCCCCACCCTTTATTTGAAAAAATAAAAAAAAAATACTTGAACAACTTTGTGCGGAATTTTAGCCCTCTTTCTAGTTCACTTATTTAACACTTGGTATAATTGGGCATATTTTACAAAAAACTGGTTTTCAAATTTTTCTTCACAGATTACGCCCCTAGCGGTTAACCCAGAAACTTGAAAGTTATTTCCAGCGATTTCTTTTGGTCACTTTTACTAAGGAATTTTTTCTCCCCAAGTTATAACATGAATAGTTTCTGATATATAGCGAGCGATCGGCTTATTGGACCACCCGGTACATGATTCCCTACTTTTTAAGTCAAACATAACCCTGATTATTTTTTTCTGAACCAGAAATACATTATTTATGTCCCTACTGTGGCCAAAATTTATTAGACCATATCTAAATTTTGCTTCAAAATTAGCATGATACACTGTTTTTAATGAGTTACTATTCATGTATTTTTTTAGAACTCTAAAGCTGTAAATCACTTTACTCAAAGACATACATAACTGGTCAACATGTTTATCCCAACATAAAAAACTGTCAATATATAATCCTAAAAATTTGGTAATGCTGCTAATACTTAGTCATTATTTACAATAATACTGTTTGGCATATCTGAATGTGCATAATTTGTCTTAAACAAAAGAAGATCTGTTTTGTTTTGATTTAAAACCAACCTATTCATAGAAAACAGTCAGTCTTTAGCTTTCTGGAACTCTAAACTAGCATTAACGCTTAGAACAGACATGTCTTTACCACTGACTAAAATGTTTGTATCATCCGCATAATTTGTTATGCTGGAAGTAGTGTTAGCCACTAGACCATGAAGATCATTGATATAGATCACAAACAGTAAAGGACCAATCACACTTCCTTGTGGTACTCCAATATTGATAGTGCTTTCACATGAAATGCCTTTTCAGTGTTTTTATGTATTTTTTACTAAATGTCTTCTATTTGCCAAGTAGGACTTAAACCAGTTCAATGCTGGTCCACGTATACCATATTTCTCCAATTTATCAAATAATATGTCATGCACTAAACAGTCATATGGCTTTGATAGGTCCAAAAAGAGACCAAAGTCATGTGACTAATCTCAGTACATTTCAAAATATCCCAGACAAATTGAAAAATCGCAGTCTGAGTTGATTTTCCCTGTTGATAACCATGCTGATTTGCACTAATAATATGACATTTTGTTAAAAATTCTGTTATCTGCCTATACACAGTCACTTCTAAGATTTTTGAAAAGGAACATAGAAGGCTAATTGGTCTATAGTTATTAATTAATTTAGGATCACCCTTTTTTAAACAGGCGTTACTATGGCAGTTTTCAGGCATTCAGGAAATACACCAGATTTTAGTGAATTATTTATGATTGTAGTGAGAGGATTCACTATCTCCTTTATACAAAGTTTAAGGATTTTAGTGGGTATTTCATCAATTCCAGAACTCATTTTGTTTTTAAAATGCTTGCAATGTTGTCTTTATATTCAGTGTATTGTAATTGAGATAAAGTGTTATTTAAAGAAGTATTTAAGTGGATCATGTATTTATTAGCAATCTCTTGAGGACTACCCTCTACTTTTATTGAAGTAACACTTTTTAATTGACCATTAATTTCACTAACAATTTGCTACATGTATTTATTTTTGTTAGCAGCTTCAGACATTCTGTTTTCATATAGCTTTGATCGTTTTGTTATTAGTTTCTTATTATATTCTTTTTTTACCTGTCTATAGGAATCATCGAATTTATGTTAACTCTCCTCATTGTAAACAAGATGTCTAAACGAGTCTTATTATCTCTGGATCATCTCTTTTATTAAGGCCTTTTTTACGTTGCCTAGAATCTAACTTTTTAAAAGGAAAGCACTGATTGAATATATACAGAAACTGATTTAAGAAAGTATTCCATTGATCATTTACACATTTGTAACTTAAATTAAGCGAGTCATGATTATGTAATTTACTTATAAAGGTTTCAATATTATTTGTACTAAAATGTCTTTTCATTTCAAGAGTATTCGTTTCTGCTTCCTCTACCTGAAAAGTTAATTTTTGGGCAGAATGATCAGAGATTCCAGCCTGCAAGACTTCTTCTGACACATATGATTGCATATTTATTAGTATGTTATCTATACATTTTAGATGTGGCAGTTACTCTCTTGTAGTCTTCAATTACATGACAAATAATATATGAGTTAATTAACATACAAAATTTTACTTTATCTAATGAGTTATTCTTAAGATTGATATTGAAATCTCCCCCTATAATTATATTTGTGTTTTCTATCATAATTCTTCCCAGTATAATATCAAATTTGTTTAAAAAAACTGCCAGATCACTACCTGATGGTCTGTAAACCGATGTTATAATGAGTTTGTTATTACCTATATTAGCTTCACATACATCACACTCTATTACCCTATCTACTGATAACTCTTGTATATCCTTTCTTTCCTGGCCAATGATGTCTTTACTAAGATATATAGCTGTTCCTCCATGTTCATTCACATTATTTCTACAATGACTAGCTGTCAGCACAAAATTGTTAATTCCATATTTACTTAATTCTTCTTTAGTTTTCCAATGTTCTGTTGTGCACAATATTTTACAGTCACTGTTGTTTGTTAGAAGTTCTTTTATTTCATCAATACAATTTCCTATGGATTGGATGTTCTGGTGGATGATACTTATATTCTTTGCTTGTGTGACTGTGTTTTGTATTTCAATTCCTTGTGTTGATGTGTCTTGTGCTCTCTATTTTCTCCTATGAAAAATTTCCACCTCGGTTATCTAGAAAATCCTTATGACGATGCATCTGGAACTGCCAACACCATTAGGCCAAAACTCTGGTTTATACATGTCATCCTTATATTCAAGGGAGCCGATACAACAAATCTCTTCAACATATTTTCTTGACTTGGCAATTCCTTTACCATAATAGACTCTTGTTGCATTTTCCTCTTTTCTATTAGAAATTTACATATCTCCTCTTGTTTTGTTGTTCTCTTCACTCTATACAAGTATAGCCACGCTTTTTTTTCTCCTGCAAAACCACTTGTGCTATCGTCATCGCTTACTGCCGTTCCTATATTTTTTTTTAGTTATGTACTGATGTCTCCTGTGTATAACTTTTTGGAACCCATCTGAGTCACTATCGCTGTTTTCCTCAGTTATTTTATGTTTTTTTATTTGCTCATTAACCTCAGTTGTTTGTTTATTTTATATTGTGTTTTAAAATTAGTTGCAGGTAAAAAATCAGTTTAAAAGACTTAAGTAATGTTCTTTTTGGGAGTAGATAAGTAGCTGAAGCTCATAGATGAAGAAAACATAAAAGTAGCAGTGAAACTTTTTAATGAAATATATAACACTGGAGTGTTTTCCTCAGACTGAGTCCATCTTTGTCGGAATGCTTAAACACACAATGCTAGAAAATGCTCTTAATATCGATTAATAAGGCGAATAAGCCACACTCTTAAGATTTTCCTAAGAATACGCCACAGCAGAATTAGGCCAAAATGCGAAGAAGATCTCGAAGAGACCTGGTTATAGCCTTGGAGGTAATATGAGATGTCGAATCTTATATTGCAATAAAACTCTAAGAAATGTCCACCCGTTTTCCAACGAAAGGGTTGGGAGTTCTGAAAACAAACTCGGCTCTGCCAGTAAACTCTACACTCACGTTCTCGAAGACATATATGTTTCGTAACTACCGGGTATATTGCGTACAATGGATGTATATAGCAGCGAAGAGAGGGTGAAAGGCGAGTTTCTAGCACCTTCAAACTTTAACAAGTTGACTAAGGGAATAAACCACAACAGAAAATCCTAGCCTCCAAGCTTGGTGGTTGAACGATGGGCCAGTTTCTTACAACTTTAAGTTCCTTAAAAAACGCCACGAATCACCTTTGATGACAGAAAACAGAATACAAGAAGAAAACAAAATATATAAGATATGGCTAAACAATAAAACATCTAACAAAAGACTAACATATCAAAGGAAAAACGGAGAATTACGCAATCAAATTAAAAAGTAAAAATAATTTCTGCGAACAAATATGTATCCAAGTAAAACATTTAATTGGCGGTTCTCAGGCTACAGAAGCATGGATAACTATCACTTATCTAAACAAAAACACCTATAACTTCCTAAGCAACTTATTTTCTATGCAACAGTGGGAAAATCACTATAAAATTTACTCCAAGAGTCCAGATTGGAATATATGGGAGAGGAATACAGTATGGAGAGATAAACAAATAGTTATATTAATACTACTAACAACGAGGTCAGTACTGCGGTAATTAAAATTAAAAACGGGCGATCTCCAGTGACCTGGCAATATAGCTGTACAGTTACTTAAGGCAGGAGGTCCACTCCTAATAGAACGAATAACTTTGCTAATGAATCAATGCTGCCAACAAATTAAAGTACCATCTGAATGAAAACCGCTCACAGATCACAGAAAAAAGGTCCTAACTGCTACAGAGGATTAAGTGTCCTACCTATTTCGGCAGATTGTTTGGAGAGATAACAAATGGAAAAATACAAGATGATGTGGGACATCTAACTAGCAAAGACAAAAGTTGATTTACGCGTGGTGGATCTTGCACTGATAACTTGTTCATACTCCAACAATTACTACATAAAGGAATAACGGTTGGTACTGAAGTACTTATAGCCTTCATCGACCTAGAACAGGCATATGATACAGTTTCAAGACTTAAATTGTGGTAAGCTTCACAACAATCGCCATTACGCCATAACTTTTAGGAATAATCACAGAAGTATACAGGGAATATCACTACTTACCTAAAAATCGGAAATAGATATCAGAGCCAATAAGTAACTAAAGGGCAAAGACAAGAATGCTGTACGTCACTCTTACTGTTTAATTTATATATTGGGACAGCCCTCCAAATTTGAAAAAACCACTGCCAGGGAATGGGAGTCCCCATAGAAATGACGTACTATTCTCCCCGAAACTTTGCGGATGACCAAGTCGTGTAGCTCAAGATTCTAATGATCTAGAATTTGATAAAGCGTCTATACAGAGAATATGTAAAATGGGGGTTACAAGTCAACATAAAGAAAAACAGAATATTTAGTTATCGATTCAGATGCAAGGTTTGACGTGTTGATAGAGGAGGATGCGCAAATTAAACAAGTGAAAAAATTTAAATATTTAAGTGCCCGCATTGATAAGAGCGGCTTGGGAGAAGCCGAATTAAACACCGAAATAATCAGAGACGTAAAATTGTAGGATGTCTGAATTCATTATGGTGGGATCGCAACATTTCCAAAAGAAACAAAAAAATAGGTCAAACCATGGTTGAATCAGTTCTTTGTTATAACTCTGAAG
>OU898283.1:86825618-86851620 GCA_918026665.1 Diabrotica balteata
GCTTTCTATTTGGGTTGGTTACCCAATCTCCAGTAAGGTTGCCAGGTTTTCCAGGGTTCACCCGTGCAGACCAAGCCGCACTTTGTGTAGGTGAGGATAAGAATTAAGTAGGAGAGGTAAGGGAATGCTAATTGGAAACAGCATATTTATTTATTTTTGCCAATTATTAGAAACGTGTGAAATAAAAATAGTCAGATATATCACAGGAATATAACCATCGGATATCTCACACAACGTCAAAAACATATTTTTCAATAATCATGAGTACGATGATCATATATTACAATTAAAATCTTGCCATACATGACTAATGAGCAACTTCAATTTAACTTTAATTGTTACTGTTCCTTAAAATAATAAAAAAGCTTACCATACAGCGTCTCTTATCTAAATTAACAAGATGGTGCACTATTCTAGCATGTACAAGCGCACAAGCACTATGCATTGCTTTTTACTATCATGCAAACTCATATTTTTGGTTTTTTTAAATATTGTGGTGATATTGTGTTGTTTGATTTGTGATATATAAAGACCCAGGCGAACCCATGAAGGACGAAGTTTTCGAAAATCTTTATTTTACATAAATAATACAAATAACTCTTATGAATGGACAAAACTTACTTAGAAAAAGACAAAAATAATTATTAAATATATTAAAACCTAAAAATATTGCCGTTGCCAAATGGCAACTCTAGGTTCCTATGGCTACATTAACCGAATGAAATAAAAGTAAAAAATATTCTATGAAATTGAGAGATAATCGGCAAAAAACTTTCTATAGCTGTGTATGAAATTTAACATTACACTTTGTGCACAAACCTACTTCACATTTGGCGCATCTTGTTCTCATGATCGACCTGCATTCTTCACCTGCATACCTAATTTTCTTTTTATTTGGTACTGGTTCCAGTAAATGCCCAACTCCATCGTATCTAATATCATCAGATACTCTATGAAAGGAACGACTTGAGAGTGAACTAGACGGTCGGCCACCTTGTTTTGCAGGCACTCCGTATTTGGTCAGATAGGCTTGCACAATTTCACGCCTAAACTCTAACTGTGTCAACTTGTTGCCGGATTTTTTATGTAGCACCCACGCATTTTGTATAGTCGCATCTAGCATCCAGGTAATCAAGCTCCAGTACCATTTTTTTGCCCTCATTCCTATTCTAAATCGGTTTATATTTTCGTCCATTAGGTCGGTGCCCCCATTGCATTATTATATTTACCAATCAGGCATGGACTTTGAAACCTGGAAGATTTTCTTTTCAGCTTGTGAATATCTTTTCACGAGCGATTGTGGTTCCACCCCATAACATGTTGACGCTACACTTACGATGCTGTTATCCAACCATGTTACAACTATAATACCAGTTTCTCTCTCGAGAATCGACTCTACATCATCCCCGTTGCGTTTCTGCATATTAGCTTTCGATTCTATAGGGCAATTTTTGGGAATGCGATTTTCCCGTATTGTTGCGGTAGTCCTTTATATGTTTCAAAAGGTGGAGGCTCGTAAATAAATTGTCGCAGAAAAATTTGTAGGGTAATCTTGATTTATCATTGGGCAGTTCATCGAGCATTGTGACGAATGGAGCCGCACATGCTCCAAAAACTTTATAATAATGATTATTTGCTTTGGGATCGGTTCTTTGGTACATGTTGAAGCTTACAAGATACCCACTTTTAGTGTTGAGGCACCAAACTTTGTATCCGAAACGAATCCGCTTTCCTTTTATGAACTGTTTACATGAGTGGCGTCCAAAGTATTTCACCATAGATTCGTCGTAATTTAATTCGCCTTTAGGGACGTAATATTCTTTATATTTTTTCTGCAAATAGTCAGCTAAGGGTCTGATCTTGTAATATTTGTCCCTTTCATCGATGGCTTTATTATTTGCAAGGTGGAAAAAACGCCAAATTGTAAGGAACCAATCTCTTCGCATAGCGTTCATGACCATTGCATTACCCATATCGCCTTTCGTATCCCAGTAAAACTTTTTCCCCGAAGCCAATTATACCCCGATAGAATCAAAATGGCACAGAAACACCTAATTTCTCTTGCGGAAATTTTGGGGTCGGGAAAGTTGTTCTGTAGTGCATAACTCGTGCATTGGTTGAGAATGTAACTAATTATATCCTCGTCGAAAAATAATTCGAACATCTCGACAGGTGTCAACGTATTGAATGGTTCGTAGCTATATTCTGGGAAACTAGCGACATTGTCGACCAAATCACCCATTATCCAATTAAGGGACTCGTATTCAATTTTCTTCACTTGAGAGGTAGTTTGTGGGATGAAACTTCCGCTGCTTTCCTGGGAAATATCCATCGCTTGAACTGCATCTTCTTCGATGTCGTCATCCTCCTTGTCTGCTTCTTCGCCATACATTTGCACCTCAACATTTGCTTCCAGCTGTTTTCTAGACAGATTGTCGATGAATCCTCCCCCATCCTCCTCGCCAGAATCTTCATCAGTGAGGTCTCCAATATTTGGGAGCTCAACATAAATATTTCTAACGTTGACGTCATCTTTGTAAACCATCTTCAAAGCTGCTTGTAGAGAGAAACCCCGTCTGAAAAAACAAGATGCCTGTAGATACTAGCGTTACCATATGGCAACGCGATGAATAAAAAACAAAATATTGTAAAAGATCGCTTTTTTTCAAGGGTTGTCAAATATTCACAGAGGGAAAATGACCTTTCTATTAGAGCATAATTGTTACTTTAGCCACGTAGAGGTAATAGTTATTCAGAAGTAATTGACAAATTGAGCTACTTACACAAATCTTATATCCATTTTTACAACTATCAAAAACAGTGACTATAAAATCTCACAAACACCAACGAATTAAGTTTTTGTTAGGTGTATATCTTCAAATCACTTATTTTCTGCAGACCGGCACGTTCTTGAAAACAAAACAAACTAACATAACCTCAAAATAATAAGATTCGTACCCCAATATCAGTGTTGCCATATGGCAACTCCAGTCCTTCATGGGTTAAATCAACTGTCACATTTATAGCTTTTTTTTCAGCAAAATATAATCAAATTTATTTTTTATTCCAGTTTCCAAATCATTTTCAAAATTTTATTTCAGAATTTTTTTAAACGATTTCCGAAATAAAAATCGAAAGGCCGAAACAAAAAAAGGTAATTATCCTTGCAGTTGATTGTGGTTTGATCTTATCATAGCATTAAGAAGTAAAATTAGTACAAGGTAAGCTATATTAAACAACGAAAGCTATGTAAAAAGTTGAAAAAAAAAAAGATGAAATGAAAATCTAGATGCCCAACAAACAGAAATCTAAATATATAACCGGCATAAGCCTAATAAAATTCGTACAAAGAATAACTTTAAATGTTAAGCATGTATTTACCCCTTCCACAAGTAACTGAACATGGTGACCAATCCGACCAAGGTTCTGTTTCACAATTATTGGAATTATCATCTACATCGTCCATAGCTGCGGAATCACATATTTTTTCATAAAGTCTTTGTCGGGAAATTGTTAAGCGAGCAAAAGGTTTCATTGATTGACCAGTGTTATCGTAAAATGGTGATCTAGGATCTGTCGGAAAATTGGTTTTTAATCTTCTAATTTGTTGCCGAGGGGACGATGGTTGATCTGGCGACTAAAACAGATTAAGATTAAAGTAAAGAAAAACAAAACAAAAACTAATATTTTCAGCTTAAAACCAACCAAGAGGAACCTGTCGAATTTATCTAAATAGCTATGGATATATGGTATGTATTCTGAAACCATAATGTATAGTTGTCCGCCATTACATAACACCCTCAGCAATTCGCAGGATTACCGTTATTTGGTATAAGTGCCTTTTGTGCAATATCCCGTTTACTTTGCCACTCCAATCATATAGATTTTTATGGTGGATATTATGTTTCCGCTGTCGATACATTCAACGTTCAGAAATCCCAGCCTGACTACCTAGTTGGTAAAAATTATATCCTTTCTACAAGCCACACAAGCACTTGGATAGTCCAGATCGTAAAAAGTTTTATATTTATTTTTATTGAACAGTGAAGATTATCTATGAACTAAAAAATAGTGATGTAATTCATTATTGGTCTTTTAATTACAAAAGTATCTTCATAATATATAAATATCTTCTATATGATAATTTTTTTTTATTTGAACGAATTTCAAAATTTGGGATAAAGTATGATTTTATTTTCATATAAGTATTTCTCATTTATAATCTAATGCCATAATGTAAAATGTTTGTTTTCTTAATAAATGATTTCTAGTTTAGCTTCGTACAAGAAGTTCTCATTTGTAATTTAATACCTAAACAGAGACCATTTATTTCTTTTTTCTGGGATGATGTTATTCTCCTAGAATCTTTTTTAATAACTTTTTGTTCGTTACGAAACAATAAAGGCTAGTTTTGTTTGAAATTTTTCATATCATTTTAATTTTTCAGATAATACAAACAGCATGTATATAAATTTTAAAAGAACCACACTGAACCTCTTCCTGACGCAAGCAAAAGGGCCTAGTATGATTATGTAAATAAATAGTTTGATTACGGTACAGCGTTTACAATTTTTCTGACTAGAGCATGGCTCAAATCAATAATCTAGAATACTTGTCACGTCAAAGCGGTTCCACTCGACTTGAGCTATCGAACCATCCTGGCATTGTCTTTAAATAATCAATATTTAATCGTTGAAATCAATCAATTAATTCAATGCTGGAATACTCTTTTTTTTTTTCTTACAGTGCCGATTAGATCTGAATGTCGGCATTTATTTTAAAATAATTTTTGTTTATTTGCAAATGCTTAACTGTTTGTTCCCAGATGTGTGTAATATGTTATTTCTATTTTTTTTTCATAGGTGCCTCTGACAGAGTCCAATCTTTCATTACGTATAACAACACTAGAATTATATAGATGTTAAGTAACCGATATCTTGTTAAAGCTTTTATTTAAAACTGGTAAAAACTGATTTGATCTATGCTATGTATTGTTTTATATAGTGCAGCTCACAACTATTTTAATTTGTTAATTGTTTACCAATAGCTTAGTGTTTAATCCTCATCATCCAGCTTTAAAAGTTTTCTAAGGAACATAGACCACTTCTTCTTATTTCCAACCTATATGTATACCTATGTGTCTATTTTGCGCCGTTCCCATCCAGTTTTTCTCACGTTTAATTAAGGTAAGCTCACTGAAACTAACAAAAGACTCGCATACCAAACTGAGAACTGGACAGAGAACAATGGAGCGATCCATGTTAGGAATGTTTCTGCGAGACAAAATAGAAAACGAAAGGATCAGCAGGTGAATGAAGGTGACTGACGTCATCGAAAGGATAGCCAAAATGGAATGGAGATGGGCTGTGTATTAGTTATAATGACAAATGAGAGATGCATAAAGAAGTTATGGGAATGAAAATCAAGGGAAGCGATATACGTAATCCATGTTTTCCAACCGTTGGTTATCAATAAATATTTTTCTGTAGCTTCTTTGCTTCTTTCTATTAAGTAATGTTTTTCTTTGTGGATCATTTTGCTACATCTGCTTTATATAGTCAACCTACCTCAGGGTTTATATTTTACTGTGTTTGACAATATTAGGTTCCTGTAATACTATGTAAAGTTGGAAGATATATCGTGTTCTTCACATACTATCGTTAATCACCGCTTCATTAATGCTCAGTACCTTCCTCTAAAAACGTCCAAACCATTTTTATTGCTTTTTGTTAGAGTTCATGTCTCAGATGTTAGGATTGACCATACAATTGTTTTATAACGCTTCACCTTTATATTTCGTGACATATTTGAGGATTTGAAAAGATATTTTAAATTCTGCAGATAATCTTTACGGTACTGTTATTTTCGATAAGGACAAGTGCTTCTAGGTGTACAAATTCGTTAACTATCTGGATTTCGTCGTCTTTTATTACAAGTGGCCATAGGATTCGCAGCTAAATGCTCATCTTTGTGTCTTTCATTTTGTTGGGTATTGTATTAAAAGAAAAATTTTGTTGGCTGCTTCTTAAAGCGTTATTATATGCTTCTCATATATCGTTTTTTCAACTATCGATATCATACGCATAGCTAAAGACTTACACAGACTTGTTTTATATTGAGATTGTAGTTGTAATATGCTATATATAGGTATACAGGAAATGGTAAACCTAGTTGGATTATTGTTGCTTTTTAAACGGTTAAGGCAATTTGCTCTGAATCCATACCTGTACTCAATTTTTTAAAGGGATATTTTGGTTAACTTTACCAAATTATTTGGTATAACTAGGTCGCTCATTATTTTAATTATCTCTCCTTTGTTTATGAAGTCGCAAGCCACCTTGTAGTCGATAAATATTTGGTGAATATCTGTGTTACACTCCTGTGATTTTCTAAAGTTTATCTCAAGGTAGAAAACTGATAGATTGTCAATTTATCTTCTACGAACTTAGAACGACATTTCTCAAATATTTTTATACATATGGAGCTTCAACGGTCGCATAGCATATTGGAAAATATTTAATATACTGCATCTCCTGTTTAAATAACATTATAAAAGCAGTAAACAAAATCTGTAAAAAAATTAAAACGGCATCTTAAAGCTAAAAAAGAAAGCTTGGATGACAGAAAATATATTAGATTTGTTGGAGCAATGGAGACTAGTAAAAAACAACGAAAAACTTAATAATTGTATACAAAAAAAATTGACATAAAATACGATAAGCATAGTCAATATCCAACCAAACATAGGTATGAAATTGAAGAACTCGAAAATAGATACGACAGATGTATAAAATAGTGAAAGAAGTATCTGGTATTTTTAAGAAGAAACAAACTGCGTTACTACATGATAAACAGGGTAAAGTAATATTTAAAGTAGAGGACAAACTTAAAGAAAGGGAAATTTATATTACGAACCTATTTGAAGACGATAGGAGTAGTTCACTCCGAATATAACTAACTGCGAGGGACCCCTAATAACTAGCTTGCAGGTATTACAAGCCATACAATGAAAAAATTAGCAAAGTGACAGGTCGTGATGAAATTCTTTTCTAAATGTGCCTATTTTCTAGAGATGTTAGCGACCACATTGACCCATCTTATTCTATTCACAACAACCCGAAATAGATCAGTCCATCAGTTGATGTTAGACTAGTCCATTTTCTAAGATTGGCTAGCTTGGATATACATGTTTTTTATGGTGTTAATAATTTCTTTGTCTTTTCTTAGCGTCTGGAGAATAGTTATGTTACTTGTACGGTGTATCTATGAGACCCTCAACATATGTCGGTAGCACCACATTTCAAATGTCTCCAATCAATCATTTTATGGCATCTTCTGTAAGGCTCCAGCTTTCTACTCCATAGAGGAGGACACTAAAAGACGTAACATCTAAGAATTCTTATGCTATATTAATACTTATAGATAAGTTGCAGAGAATTTTTCTAAGGTTCTTGAAAGAGCTTCTGGCTTTTTTAATACGAGTTTTTATTTTGTAGCTGTGATTCTAAGTATCCTTAATATTGCATTCCGAATATCATATCTTCTAGGATAGAAATTACAATTGAAATATTTAAGCTTATAAAGGATAGCAATGTTTTAGAGGCTATCAAATAAGGCTATAAAACTTCGTTTTTCAATATTATTTATACCAGGAGACACCTACCTAATGGTTGGTCCAATTCATTGTTCATAGCTGTACCTAGGTAAGAAGACAACAGCAAAAACCTGTGATAATTATAGAACCATTAGTTTGTTAATCCATTTATTGAAAATTTTTCTGACATTTACCATATTGAAATGGCCGTACTATAATAAATGCGAGAGATACCTTGCTACCTTAAACACTATATTGATCGACGTTCTAAGAGACGTACTGAAGATCTGCAAACATTACTCGACAGTGTCGTTAAAGTCTGTAAGGAATCATATCTAAATATACAGAAAAGCAAAATATTCATAATAATTAAACAACAGAATATAAAATCGTCTATGTAGGTAAATAGTACCAACTTAAGCAAGCTCATTAAATTGTTTAGCTTGATTAGAACAAAAGTGATCTAAATCGCCTTGAAGCTTTCAAAATGTGGTGCTATATAAGAATTTTAAAAGTTTGTTTGAAACTTCACAATATAGAACGTCCCAGCAGGACTACTGAGATTATAAAAAGGATCAAGAAGAGAAAGCTGGAGTTCTTGGACATATAGTGAGAGGTCCTAAATATGTTGTTATTCTACAAACTATTAAGAAAGGCAAAATAGCAGGCACACGCAGTCTACGATAAAGAAATACTTCATGGTTAAAAAACTTGTGAGATTGATATGGTATTAAAGAAGCATGGTATTTAAAGCGGCAGTAAGTAAAATTAAGATAGGATGATGGTAAATAATGTTCTGAAAGGACATGGTACAGAAGAAGAAGATTTAACAGCGTAATTCGTCTGTCATTGAGGCATTCGAATATATCACCATTATTGTATATTGTGCAGAGATTTCCAATATTTCAATCACTAGGAAGTGATTTATGTGTCCATACTTCTTTTATAAGTTATTGTGACGCCATTATTCTATGTTGGCCGGGAGATTATCTATCCCAGGGTAGTTATTGCTCGCTAGATTTTTTTAACTGTCTCTTAATGTTCCACTTATTGATATAATTCATCTTTTCTTGTCGTAACACCTCTCTACCCTGGTTTCGTCGTTACTATGGATTATTTTTGGTTAGTGGTAGTTTCCTTATAATTATAATGTTCTGAATTATTTCTCCCTATAGGTATTTTATATATTAATGTTTGTTATTTAGACAGTTTACTTTACTTATTATATTTATAATATTTACAAAAATATTAAGCATACTAAAGGTGCTTACCTGTAGGGTAAGCACCTTGAGGGTAAATACAGGAAAATAGGAAAATATTTTTCTCTAGATGCATTCTTACATCCATCATCATTACCTTTGTACTTTTATCTCATTTTCTCCACCTGATAAAATAAGTTTTAATAATGTTTATTTATTTTTTATCTTCTTTGTTTATTCTTTATTGTTATTGTTAACTTATTGTGTATGTTTTTGTCTTCAAAATGATTACTGAAAACTGCCAAGTTTAATACGACTATTAAGTTTATCAGGCACTTCGGTATTCCATTACCGCTGCTTTCATTTTACAGACTATGCCTTTCTATAGTGAGGACGAAAACTGACCCTCGTCCTTTTTACACATTCTATTTTAATTATATTTGTTACCTAGCACTATTTTATTGTCATTTCTACGACAGCTTCTTGCATACTTTTTAAGTCTTTAAAGATTTGGTCTCATTCGTCTTCTGGTTTGTTTTATAAATCAGTGATCAATTGAACTGTAATGAAAGAAATTTCATTTTAAGGGCAATTAGCATGTTTTTCAGCTCTTGGCTTTTTTGTTCTCTGGTTTACAATAAATAGCACTGTATGTCTGAATTTATGTGTTATGTCTATGTGTTTATTAAGTTTAATAAATATGTAAGTGCTTCAGCTTAGTACAAGGTTCAAGTTGTCCAGGGTTCTCAATCTCTCTTAAATTTTTTGTTTGCAGAGTCTTCTTCGTGAGTTTAATCCAGCTTATTCTTGAAATCCAATAAAGATTTTTTACGGGACGAGGTTGGTGGTCACTATCTCAATTTAGTAAACCAGGGAATCATATGTTATAATTGTCATACCTTAGCCAATGGGTTACGATTTAAACGCTGCACAATCGCCTTTATCTGTTCCATCCAGGGTGAGGTTTATTAAGAAACAGTGCAAACTGTATTTATCATTATAATTTTATAATCAGTATTTACAGTAACAAAACTGTTAACGTTTGAAGAGGTGTTAATATACTATTTATACTCAATGTAATGAAAAAACTGTATAAAATAAGAAAATTACTGTAAAAAATACCCTTGGCTAGATGGTACTACCTATTTAGTGAAAATAAAGAACCTATGTAAACGAGGTATAATAAGCTGCAGCCAAAATCAGCCAGATATATATTAAAAGAAAATGTTATTAATATTTGAAAAAAAAAAATATTACCAAATATGTTAGTCCATCATCTGTACCAATATCCCAAGGATATAAGTTAAGTACTTTGGATTCGATCCAAGTGCAGTTTCTAAGGCACAGCTCCAAACCAGAAACCCCAACAATCCAATCAGGAGATGGATCTATCATTGAAACCATAGACATTAAATGATGTCGATTATCAACTCTAAACACAGCGAACGTTTTTCCTGTAATATTTGGGTAGCTTACTCCTCTGGCTTTGATTATTGTTCGAATGTGATCACTCTAAAATAAATCGATAAAATGAATTAAAAAATAAAAAAAATAAAACTATAAAAAAATACGTATAAGTTTAATGCCTATAATGTTTTAAAATTGATCTCAAACCTTTGATTTTAATTCACTCTCTAACATTTTGGTGTTTCCATGTTCTGCTAGCTGTCTAAGACCTTCGCTAGCAATGCCACCGTAGTTCCAAAATGTATAGTTGACTGTATGAGAAGCACCGATTATATCACTAAACCTTGTCAATCATCCTTCTAAAGGAAAATCCTTTGGATGAGTATTTCTGGACCACAATCCTTCAAATATAACCTAAAATAAATATTTTAATAAGTCCTACTCTTAAATCATGCAAGTTACATAAAAATGTTAAGTATCCTTTGTTAAAATTATTTAGTGTAAGTTTAAACATAATATGTATACAAGTAGACAGGGGAACTATTGATTTTCCCGTGACACTGGTTGATACAGGTATCTAACAGCTGGTTTTGATCAATTTGGTGATAACAATAAGTGGTAAATAAAATATGCAAAATAATTAACGTCATTTTTCACGTATTAGGTGAAGACCGGTAAATTTTCTGGAAATGTGTCACACTTTTATACTATAAACACAATTAATAACTTTTCTAAAAATGCCCTAAAAATTTTAATTTCGCGTGAGAATAAGGAAAATACCACAAAGATTTAGCTTTAAGAATTTCAAGAAGTTTCACTTAATTAATATTTATTGCAAAATTTTAAAGGTTTGTCCAAAAAACTATTGGATCTACATAAATTCGTTATTGTTCGTAATTCATTTTATTCGTTAAAATCCTTTAACGAATAAAAAGTTTATGTTAAATATTGTAGAATAGGTTTTCAAGAGTACTATGATTTTAAGCTTATAAACAACTAAAATAACTCGAACCTAACAACATGTAGAAAGCAATTTGTTTTATTCGTCATGTTGACATTTTTTTACGAATTAAAAAAACATTATGTCATACTTTCCTAAAAATCCAAGTTAGCTCTTTTTTTCAAAAATTTTCTTAGGCTTTGTTTATAAATAATAAACAAATTAAAAATAATTATTTGAGAGATTAGGGTTAAACAGACTGCCGCGCGGCGCTTAACACACATGATGCGGTTTGACACTGGCAGTCATTTTGCCATTTTATTCGTTGTTGTCAAATTTAGTCGAGTTTTGGACGTATAATGGTATTATGATGTCTCTAGAATCATCTAGTGAAAGTGACGATGATTTGTTTTTCCTAATAAGTGGAAGTTTACTTTATATTAGATCAAAGAAAAAGAAGAAAACGCAGGTATTGAAGGACCCTAACTAAAGGTTGGACACAGTGGCGTCAATGTGTTTATAAAACAACCAGCTGATATTGCACTTTAAGGCGAATATTTTAGTAGACGAACAGTTCAATCTGTCACACAAGATGTAAACTAGTAATTCTGAAAAGGAAAAATAAACTAATATTATAATTAATATAACTTTTGGTTTTTACAACAGTCTATCTCTAGTAATGAAACCTATAGGCTTTGTCATGATGTTTCCAAAATATTGGTGAATTCTATAAATTTAATTGGTTCGTTTCAAAAGTTTTAAATTTAACGTCGTATATGTGTTTTTTTTCTCTTTTTCATTGCTGCTCTTTCTAGTTGGATCCATCTTCGAATTTCGGAGCAAGCTTAACAAAGGAGTACAATGAAAAAGAAGAGCTCTTTTCGTTTAAAAACTAGCAAATATATACTCTAGGTAGAAATTTCGAAAGAGGAATCAGGCAGGGAGACACAATATCGCTAAAATTGTTCAATCAGGCTATGGAAGACATATTAAAAAAATTAAAATGGGATACATACGGAATAAGAATAAATGGAGAGCTCTTGAACCACTTGAGATATACAGACAATATAGTTCTGATAACATATAAGAAGGAAGAGTTACAGAAGATGGTTAAAGAACTAGATAGAAAAGCGACAGAGGTAGGTCTAGAGATGAACTAGAGTAAAACTAAGATTATGGCAAACCAAGACGACCAATTAGAAATAGCAGTCAAACAGAATAAATTAGAGCAGGTGGCAGAATACATATACCTAGGACAGATAATAAAGCTGAACAGGGACAATCAAACAGAAAAATAAAAAGAAGATCTAGACTAGCATGGGCCTCATTTGGTAAACATCATATATTCTAAAAAATAAAAAGTTCACTCGATATATGCGAACAAAAGTATTCAACTAGTGCATTCTACCAGTTATTACATATGGCTCACAAACATGGACTTTCACAAAGGAGAACATCGACAGGATATGTAAAACACAAAGAGCAATGGAAAGACAGATGCTGGGTATCGGTCTTAAAGACAGGAAAAGAAACTTCTAGAATCAGAGAAAAAACAAAGGTGAACGATGTATCAAGACAGGTTGCAAAAGTTAAATGAAACTTTGCCGGTCACACTCTCCGGCAAAAAGATGAAAGATGGAATAAGCGAATTCTTCACTGGAGACCATGGGAAAAGAAAAGAAAAAGGGGAGACCACAGATAAAATGGACTAACGATCGTAATGGAACGGCAGGAAAGTATTGGATGCAGATCGCCCAGAATAGAGACCAATGGAGATTAACAGGGGAGGCCTATGCCCAAGAGTCGGCGCTTAAGGCTGATTAGATAGAAAAATACATAGACATTTGAACATAAATAGATATTTACGGATTGAGTTTGTAAAACTATTTCGTCAATGAAGTATGTCTTAATGATTTCGATACTTGCACTAATCTTTCTTTTTAATATTTTTTTAACGTAATATTTTATTTATACATTAAATAGCTAGAAATTCTTCTGATAAATTTTATATCCGAAGGAAAGATACTCTAATATTCTTATTTGAAAATAGTAATTGTTTAAAATAACTAAATATTTGAACTTACCTCATATTTGGCCTCATCGCAAGTACAACAATGTTTTAGTATTTTTGGTTGAATGTCATCACTGTCTGGTGATTCGGCACACAGAATTTTTGTTAATTCTCCATTTTCACTGAACCATACATCTACAGACTCTACTACAGTAGCTCTGATTTTAATGCAACCATTTACTTTCGATGGTGCCATCCACAGGATCTAAAAACCCATTAAAATCCTTTATAAAAGAAACAAATAATATGAAGAAAAATTTATGAGAGAAAATGACTCTCAAATATTAGCCTATCATAACTAAGCTGTACTATAACAAAGTTTAGTGTTAGAAATTGGTCCTATACGTTACAATAAACGATTATATGTCCAATAATTATTCCTTTGAGCTAATTTAACTAGATCAATTATAGACAAGAAACCGAGCTGATATTATTTCATCAAGGATATAACCATCACTGAGTAAGTAGCGTACATATACGTAGTATACATTGGTCAGCTACTGAAGCGCATTAGCTTTTTGCGCAGCGAGGCCGAGCACCGTGTATAAAATGAAAATAGATTGGTGGTAACTCCTTCTTCTTCTTCTTCTTCAATTGCCCTGTCCCTTGCGAACGATGGCTATTACCATGACAATTCTGATCTTATTTGCGCCGCTTCTGAATAGTTCGACCGGTGTGAGTCCGAACCACTTCCACAGATTTTGGAGCCTCGAGTATCTTCTCCTGCCTGGCCCTCGCTTACTGTCTATAACTCCACAGTCAACACTAGTAACTCTACATATGTGAAACTCTGATCTAATTTTTAATTTTTATAGCTTTTAATATGATATTCTGTGTGTTTTATAACAAGGTCACAAAGATTTCAGTGTGCAAGATCTCAGAACTATACAGTGTAAAATGGAATAAAGCTGAATTCATGTTCTGTAAAAAATCCTGAAATCATAAACATTTTCTGACATAATTTTGGTTTTCAGTACATCAAAGTATATAAGAAATATTTAAAATTATACTAACAGCTTTTTAGTTGGAGAGCTTTGTCATAAAGCTTGTTTCTATTGTCAGAGAGAAGAATCATACCATTTTATATAATTCAGCACGAAAAAAAAAATATCAAAAAGACGCGATTGCGTCTAAAATCAAAGTTCATTTACAATTCACCGAAGTGTTTGCTTCTGAACCGAAGTTGAGCTTCCGTAATAGTGCCTCAGGCTTGTGATTCTTCGTTTATTCTTTTCAGTACGACTCTTTCTGCTGTTTTGCTTATTGACGATAATAAGTTGATGGGTCTATAGTTTTGAGGAAAAGTGCCATTTTTTTCTGGGTTTTCAATCATGATCCGATGAGCTTCCGTCCATCTGTCTGGAAAATATCTTAATTTGAGCATACTGTTTCGTACTGCATTCTCCAGGATGTTTATGATGTATACAGTAGCTTTTGCTGGTAGATTTTTCAGCGTTTTGTTTGTTATTGTATTATTCTTACTATTTTTCTACCTCTTCAGTGAAGTCTAGGTCTTCGTGTGGGTGTTCATGGTTACTACAGCCTTTCTAGGTCATCCTTCATAACTTCTGCTTTTTTTCTTCCGTGTGAACAATACCATTTTCCCCATGTAAGGAAGGAATGAGATTTTTGCCTTTACGAAGTATTATAGATAATTTCTAGAAAGCGGATTTGTTTGGATTTAGCTCTTGGATATAGGAGTCCCAGCATTAGTTTCTGTGGTTTTGGAGTTTTTTTTTTACTTCCCTGTCTAGTTTGTTTGCACTCCTTTTGTTTTACCTTGTTCTTGTTCGGTGCGCTCTTTTTCTTTTCCTGTTTTTTCTGTGATAAGGTTTTTAAGCTCTTCGCTAATGTCCCTGAATCTTCCTCTCTGTGTAGTGATTGTTTCTGTTTTGGAGTTGGCATCGATGGCATTTATTATAGTTTGCTCTAGTTATATTATACTTTCTTTGAGCTCTGTGATATTGTTAATAGTTGGGATAGTGCCGATGTTTTCGCGCACAGTTCTTTTGAAGTTTGGCCAACTTGTCTTCTTTGTATTGTGGGGCTACAGATAGTTTCTTTCTATTGCACCCAGAGTCAGGAAGATTAGATTGTGCGTCGAATTGCCTTTATTTACGGAATGTATTTCTTATTGTTAACCCACGTTAAGTAGGATTGCAATATCGAGATATGTGGGAAGTATTCCATGAAAACATGTCGGATCTTTCTTCGAGATAGCCGCACAGCAGTCTTCCATTACGATTGGTCGCTCTATTGAACCAATTGGGAGATGTCACATTCAGGTCGCCTATTATGATTGTGAGTTCAGTATTAGGCTCCAGTTTTTATTGAATATTGGATTATTATGTCTTACATATGCAGATATTATTTTTAATGTGTCATTTTTGGCTATAAGCCAGATTATCGTGGCTTTTATTGTGACCAGGCTATCTGGTATTGGAATGTGAATGTTGTATTCCTTTTTTCATCATGATAGCAGTTTCTCCAGAATTTGCTCTGTGATCAGTTCTGTAGATATTGTAGGCTGGGAATTTTGTCTTTTTTGTTTCTACTAAATTGGTCTTTAAATCTCACTGGAGTTCCATGACCCTATGCGTAGATCTTCCGTTTGGTGTATTAACATTTTCGGGCGGCCTCTCCAAATGCTGTCATCATCTTCGACGCTTTCTCCATCATAGCACAGAATTCCAACATTTTGTTTGTCTGTTGTCTGATTTCTCAGTCGTGTTTTTTTTGTTTTTCTTTTTTGTTCTGGAATTTTGCCCAGCCTGCCGGTTTGTCGGTTTTCTTTACGCTCTTGGGACTTGAATTTACTTGATTTTTTCGGGCTCAGAAGGTTTTTCTTTGTTGGTGGCTGTCATGACATAAGGTAGACCTTATCTTTTTGCAGATTTAATTTACACTATAGAGATAAAAAAAGAGACCTTTCTGTTCAATTTGTAAAACTGTCAGTAAAATTACACTGCATTGGTGGTCGTAGGACGTTTTTTACTTAGCTTCACTTAGCAGGATAGTATATACAAATTGCTACAGATGATTATAAAATAAGAATGCGTATAGTAGGTATATGTCAATCATAATTCATTTAGCAACTTGGCAAAATAAAACTTGATCTAACAACATGCAGATAGATTTATTAATGATAGGTTTCAGTCAACAAAATTTGGTTTATGCTTTCTATATCATACAAAGTCGCAGCTAGGCAACAACTAAAGTTTTGTGTCCTAATTTAATTTTTATTCCTTATGCTAAGCTTGCCGTATAAATAGTGTGGATAAAGAAGTGACATTGCTTTTTCAAACTTAATGATTTAACTGTAAATGTAAACAGTAAATTAATGCTCTACTGTTCATTTATATATTTGTCTGTCACAAATTACTCCTTATAATATCAGAAATGTAATAACAATAAATATAATAACTAACACACTTACTTGAATTTCAGTTTTTGGTTGGGAATCTGCTTGAATTATAGCATTTTGACAGCTGTCGCTAAATTTTGTCATAGTGTCTCCATACAACTGCACTGCTCCTATTACTGACGATTCGGATTCAATATTCTTCGCAAACTTCTCATTTGTAAATGATAGTATAAAGTGTGTAAATCGATGTAGACTTCCATTTGATTTTGTATTACTTTTAAAAGAACTGTAAAAGTAAATAGTTATGTATAAATTTATCACGTGTGCGCTTTTAATCAATACAGTAACGTTTCGAAGGGTTTGTAGTAAATTAGGTCTTGTTCCAATTTAGGATTATACACATAAAATCTGGGGGGGGGGGGAAGCAATAATATCGCTTTTAAATTTTGTATAATAAAAAGTCTAATCCTACGAAAAAAAAACACGTACGACATTATATTCCTTCTGAATCGAAACAAAAAGTATCAATAATAGTGTTCCCCAAATGCAAGAACAAGACGAGACTTAGACAGTCTTGGTCTTGGTTTTGCACCAACATACCTATCTGGTCTTGGTCTTGGTATTGCGCACCCAGTCTTGGTCTTGGTCTTGGTCTTGCAGCAAGAGTCTTGCAAGTCTCGCAAATACCAATAATAAATACCAAATTAGCCTATTGCTACTTATTAAACGTTACTTTAGATCTTGAACAACGTAACACAGTAGGTACATTTTAAGTTTGAATTAACGTAGCCATAAAAAGACCAACCAAATTAATAAAAGTCTAAACAACTGACACTGGGTGGGGTTTGAACCCACGATCTAAGCGATCCGTGCCTATGCTCGAACCAGCTGAGCTATCTACCATGTCCCACGAGAGTCAATCTGTTTCTTAATAAGCGTTTGCTTTTAACAAGCTTACGTATGCACAAACATGGTTAAAAAACAAAACAACCAAATTAATGACATAAACTTGACTGTATTTTAAAGAACATTATTTGTCTAGAAAGGGATTGGTGGACCCTCACCTTATATGAAATGGAATAAAATAGTTATATAATTTGCCATTTATTTAAATAAAAATAAAATACAACACAGTGCACAATAGACTTTTACATTACTGATACTTTATATTTATTCCTTTGACCAAGAATTAATACAAAGTAACCATCTGGCTGACTCATCACTTAACCTATTTCTATGTTTTCTAATTACTAACGATGCTTTAGAAAATAATCTCTCAGCAGGTAATGAAGTTGCTGGTATTAAAAGAAAATCACGGGCCATCTTCGATAAAGTCGGATATTTTGTCTCATGCGTCTCCACCACTCTAAAATGTCTTCCGAGTTAGCGGCTCTGGGTTTACTTAGGTACTCCTCCAACTCGTCAATAACTAAGCCTTGATGACAAGATCCAAATGAAGTCGAGGAGCATTCATACAGTTTCTCAAAGTCTATTAAGTCTTCATCCTCATCATATTCAGATACTTTCTTTTCATTTCTTGGTGATTCTAGAGATTTATTTACTGGGTGTAGAGTTTTATATTCTTTGTAAAGTTTATTAAATTTTCGCAGGCTTTCTGTTTTAATTGGCTTCCCCCATAACGTCATATCAAAAGTCTTAGCCTTATGCCTGGGCCTAAATTAAAGAGATACAATAAATCCAGTTGCTCTTCTTATAATGTTTAAGCATTTTTTCTCGAGCTGCTTGAAAACCAAGAATGAGCCTTTTATCCACTTCAGATCGATTAGGTTTCTCATCTAATTGTTTTACGATGGATTCAATTTTATCGAGCAAGAGATTGAATGATACAATCACTAGTGGTAATGTAACATATTTTTCTCCACCAAGTTTTGTGGACAAAAGTTTAAAGTTTATTAGAAACTTATGTACTTTTTCGAGTGTTTGCCATTCACTATGTGTGATGTAAAATCGTTCAATTGTCCGTTTCATTGTCAGTTTTACTGTATAATGCTAAGGTATTTAATAGATCTTGTATGTATCTTGTACCGAATAAAAAACCGAGAATTATTATCGTTACTTCGTTACTTTTAATATATCGGTGTTTTGTTTACACTGTAATCGGCATTATCTCTTTGTTTGTTTATCTCGTTACTTTTGAATATTAGCCGCATTCTTTCAGCAAATTTTGAATGGTATCATCGCATACTCAGCAAAAAAGATGTTTGGTCTTAGCCGATAAGATTTGTGGTATTTAAATTCCTCGTAACTAAATTATAAGGAAAAAAATATGCTAACCTAATTATATTTTTTATCAGCTAAGGTGATACATTTTTAAAAAGTTTCGATACGATATTACTGTCGGCGTCGCAAAGCAAAGATATTATTTTATTATTAGAAGGGGCTATTCTCAAAATCTGGACAATTAATTTCAGAGTGAAGAAGTAGTGTGCTGGGAAAGAATGTACAAAATATTTTATTTTTAGATTGTAATTATGACCTCTGAGTACGTGTCAAATTTTTAAGTGTTCTTGTAATGAATACTTTGATTCGCTATGTATGTTTATGGTATTTTTCGTAATGCACAAGTCAAATTTTCCAAATTTTTGGTAATACTTCTTTGCGTCTCATAGAGTCTCTAAGCATAATCCCGAACTATTATACTCCTTCAAACCACACTCAGTCCTAACTGCAAGACGCAAGAGTCTCGCAGGCTTAGTCTTGTTCTTGCTCAAGTCTTGCACGGTTAGTCTTGGTCTTGGTCTTGCAAAAATTAGGCAGTCTTGGTCTTGGTCTCGGTCTTGCAAAAACGCAAGAACAAGACCAAGACTGCAAGACCAAGACCGATTTTGGGTAACACTAATCAATAAGTATCATAAAGAATAGTAACAACAACAACAAAGATAAGAATGAAAAAGAAAGACCTAAATCTCATCGGAGTATACAGCCTAGAAAATAATAAGCCTCAAAAAACAAGGAAAACATTGTATAACGGATTACAAGTAGTCGACCAAGTCATAAGGCAAATGATAATACTAAGGGATTTTAAATCTCGAATAGGCAACCAAGTGATACTCGGAATTAAGCAAAATATAACGAGAATGATATAAAGAAAAATAAAGAACTGACTAACGAAACACAATTTTTGACTAAAAATATCAACTCAAATATACACTTAATAATCACGTGGGCAGAGATCTATAATAGATTGTGTTATAACCAACAGAGATACACATCAATTAAAAATAAAATCGACGTAAGATGCCTCATCTTAGCAGTCGTAGGTAGCGACCATAGCCTAATATTACCTATGTAAAATAATAATCATCATGAAATACTTTATACCCAAGAGGTCCGCATTAATACAAACAAAATTTAAAGTCGAAGGACTAAACACGGGAATCCACGTAATACTTATAGAGTAAAAGAATATCAGAGAAGATGGCTGAGAATGAAATATTATAAAACGAAAACATCGAAGAACGCTAAAAAAACTCAAAAATGACATAATTAACGCAGCGACAGACGCACTTGGAGGGAAGAAAACAACTAATACTAACAAAAAAACATAGTTTAGAGAAAAAGTGTAGACAAAATGTGAAGAGAAGAAAAAACCCTTGTTACAATACAGAATACAACAAACACAACATACATAAAACCACTAGGTATAACCTTCTACCACTGACGTGTACTTTCTGGAACATAACGTCGGATGTGGTGCCATGTAGATCCCATGTGATTTCTATTTAGTATTGCCAACATTTTTTAAAAATATGACAAATTATGTTCAATATAATTTCTTTGATATATTTTACATTAGCGTATTAATTTTTTTTTATAATATTTTTCCAAATTGTTAGTTATTAAGCATATTACAATTTACATATTGTTCTGAAGCTAATTTTCTTGTGGCATTGTAAATTAATTACTATTTATAACTGGGAATAAGCCACAATTAAAGATAAAAATAAGTTTATTGACGTTTCAATTTCCAATTCGGAAATCGTTCTCAAAATACAAACAGTACATTAAACAAATTTTGTTTTTTTGTTACATAGTGAAAAAATTCTTCTAATAATTTAATTTTATCTGACTCATTTATATTGACAATTCAGACATACATTATGCATTTTAAAGTGAGACGACTTTAAAATGATATTGCCAATATTGTTGAGTTGCGCTCTTGGGACGACTTTACTTATAAGATAGTTCATTCGATTACATGAAATCAACTTTAACTTGAGAATATCCGTCAGAAAAAATTATAGCATCTAATTCGTCTTTAAAAAGACAAACACATGACATGATGACAGTAAAATTCTCCTGTTAGTGATTCCATAGTAAATTATGAGGGAAAAACCAGGAAAAAAACCTCATAATACTATCCCGACATTGTAAGTATTTGTTCGTGAATTTAGTTTACCTTCAACAAACATCAAAAATTCTGATTTTATATGTTACGTTATTTAAAAACATAAATGATGTATCATCTATATGTTACGGACTTACTAATACTGGTATTTTCTTATTAATAACTTCCTCTTTCAATATTGGTAACCAGATCCTACTACATTCTGCCGAGGAATTTGCGACACAATTGGCCTCATTTAGCATAATTAGAGCCGCCTAATAAGAAAAAAAAAATCAAAGAGGCGGCTCTAATTATGCTAAATGAGGCCAATTGTATCGCAAATTCCTCGGCAGAATGTAGTAGGATCTGGTTACCAATATTGAAAGAGGAAGTTATTAATAAGAAAATACCAGTATTAGTAATGTCAGTAACATATAGAGGATACATCATTTGTTTTTTAAAATAACGTAACATATAAAATCAAAATTTATGATGTTTGTTGAAGGTAAACTAAATTCACGAACAAATACTTACAATGTCGGGATAGTATTATGAGGTTTTTTTCTGGTTTTTCCCTCATAATTTACTATGGAATCACTAACAGGAGAATTTTACTGTCATCATGTCATGTGTTTGTCTTTTTAAAGACGAATTAGATGCTATGATTTTTTCTGACGGATATTCTCAAGTTAAAGTTGATTTCATGTAATCGAATGAACTATCTTATAAGTAAAGTCGTCCCAGGAGCGCAACTCAACAATATTGGCAATATCATTTTAAAGTCGTCTACTTTAAAATGCATAATGTATGTCTGAATTGTCAATATAAATGAGTCAGATAAAATTAAATTATTAGAAGAATTTTTTCACTATGTAACAAAAAAACAAAATTTGTTTAATTTACTGTTTGTATTTTGAGAACGATTTCCGAATTGGAAATTGAAACGTCAATAAACTTATTTTTATCTTTAATTGTGGCTTATTCCCAGTTATAAATAGTAATTAATTTACAATTTACATGTCAAAATAATCCTAAATAATGAAAAGGTTTACTAAAAATGTTGTAATTTTTCTATTGTTTAAAAATGTTTATAAAATAGTTATTAAAAATTAAAGATCAAATATACAAAAATATAAAGAAAACAAAATAAACCAAAAAAAACAAGCCCGCCTTATAAAAAAACTACAACACCCAAACTTTAGCAATTTTGGAATTCAGATAAAAAGTTACTTTACACATCTTCTTTACGAATATTAGCTCTACAGTTATCACACATTGATATCTTACAACATCACATTACTTCTTAGTCTTTTTTTCATTTTTTTCGTCGATTAGAGCCCACATCTTTTTCATTTTTAGTTCATATCGGGATTTACGTTTTCATCAATCATCGGTTTGTTCAGTATTCTACTGATGTTCATTCTTAATTCTCTTGGAAGTCTTTGGTTAATAATTCTTCTATTCAAATGTCGTTAAACGAGTTGTTTGGCGAGCAGCTTTAAAAATTATGCCCGTAGTATTTTATTTGCTTCTGGCTAGCTTTGGTATAATACATATAAATTAACTCCTGCGATGTCGATGATGGAATAAAAATATCGCTATAGGTCAACGCCTAGTACGTCTACTTGAACTATAAATTGCACAATTTTTAATTACGGCATCTACGCCCCCTTTGGTTTCATTATAAAAGACAATCATTTCAGGATTGTCAATTTTAACATCAGTGTATTTTTGTTGATGCATTGTAGAAACTAAAAGTACAGCCTTGCTTTTCTTTGGAACATAAGACACAATTGTAATATGTTTAGTAAAACCCCAGATACAACTCCTACTTTTTCCTTCCGGTTGGGCAAAAATTCGATGGGAATTTCTTTCTTGTTCTTCTTACGCGTACCTACATACGTTTATCTTCGCAACCTCTTTGTCGCAACTCATTTGCAAGTTTAATAGAGGAGAACCAATTGCCTGCAGTTAATTTCTGTTGGTATTTATAAGTTATGAATAAGTTGGTATATGAATAAGTTTTAAGACGGATTGGGTTGGTACAGCCAAATGTCTTTCTTCATCTGTTAATAATTTGCCATCGCTGCCTTTGCCGGTATAAATATATTCATTGAAAAATAATAAGTTCAGGCGTCAGTAAGAATTAAGACCTTCAGACCACTTGTAAAGTTTCGCATGTACATACCTATGAGCCTCTCATCAATACTATGTCGATAATATGTCATTATCGATTAGACACCTCCATATTTGTGAAGGCGATGCACTTTTGCCCAACTGTTTGACATCACCACAAAGTCCTGGTAAATACGAAAGTAAGTTATGTTTCTCTGTTCTCATTCTCTGTAAAAAAGGTTGTAACGACCACTTAAGTCGTTGTATTGTAAATAACTTTGACTGCTACAAGTCTTTTTAAGGTAACAATTATAACATCGTTTCCATGATTGTGTGGTTCTCATATTGTACTTTTTAGATGAACTGATGATGCTTTCAAAATACAAAAGCGAAACGTCTTCAAAATAGATAAAGTAGCCTATCAACTTTGTCTTTATTTCTCCACTTTGTATTTGTATACACTTTGTAATTTAAAAATATGTTATTGCTAGTTTAACTTGAAAATGTGAGAACCAAAATTTATAATATAACAAAAAAATTTACCTGTATACTGTTCTCCTGGAATATAAAATTCGGGGTTTCCAGATATTTCGATCTTATATCGATTGTGATTGTCTTTATTTTTGAGAGATGTAACTCCTTCGGGAATCATATCACATCTTAGGCCAATATTAGAACTTGTCATTTCATGACATAAGAGCAAAACAGATACTGCCACAAAACGTATCAAATGAAACAGTACCATGGTTTCTAAGGAAAAAGCCGTTCAAGCTAACCTTGATTCTAAAACAGTTAGTAATTATATATAAGTAGTAACAAATATGACGTTGATAATATTTTCATTGAATATTAAATAATATACACATCAACTAATCTAGTAACAAAAGACAAGATAGGAGATTACAGAAGGAATTTAAATAATTTATTTTAAATATTTGTATTAAAAAGGTATAAACTATTTAATACAATAAAAAAATAAAACCAAATATATTATTGCCTAAACTCCCAAAAATATTTTAACTAGATATACTATGATACAAGATAGGTCTCCGTAGCACAAAATCGCTCGTGTTCCGCATAGCCGTCATTGAGAGTAAATATATCTTGTAAAGTAAATGGATTTGTATGCATTCTGTGAGAAATTCTAGACAAAATAAGTTAAGAGTTAATAATACAATAATCGTACAATAAGGATACTGAAACTATTATTAAAGATTATTACAAAACATACAAAAAACGACAATTTCGATACGCAAACTCTCAAACTCACGACAATGCGCAAACTTATCTTCTTATTTAGTATCATGTAAGTTAGTATAGTGTATGACCTCCACGGTTGCTAATTACTAGCCTACATCTATAAGGCAAACTCATGATCAGATGATCAATGTCTTGCTGCGGTATTCTATTCCACTTCATTGGAAGATCCTCAAACAGTTGCTGTCTGATATTAAAACCAAAATTTTATTTTAAAATGCGTCTACTCAATATGTCTTACACATGCTCAATTTTGTTTAAATCTGGCGATTGTGCAGGCCATGGTAAAATGACAACCCTGGCAGTATGCGGACGCGCATTGTCATATATTAATTGAAATTTAGAACCACGTTGTTGTGCAAAGGGTACAACAATAGGTTCGATAATCTTATCGTGGTAGTCTGTTGCATTTAGAAACCGTTCCAGACAAACGAGATTGGTTTATCCACCAAAAGTTATACCACCCCAATACCATTATACTGCCGTCCTGCTATCTATGTAGCAAATCTATCCTGCTATCTTTTGTATCTGGTGATGCAGCAGCCTTTGCTACCGAGATTAAGTTTTTCTTAATAGGCTTTATAAAAAATACTGGCTAACATAATGCTAAATCCATTACATATAATATAACCTATTTGTAACCTTCTCACCTATACTTTTTTACTTAAAATATTATTTCATTCTACTTATATTATACTTTTATTGTATATTATTGAAATATGTATATATTAATCTTACTTTATATTAATATTTAATAATAATCAATAAACATATAATAATAATAAATAAAATAATAAATAATTATAATAATTAATAAATAAAAATTATTTAATTCAAAATTGTGCTTTATTTATATTGATATTGATGTTCTTTCGATAGTACTAAATTTTGATCATATTGATATCGAGTCGAATGAAGTATCGCAAACTAAAGTGCATTGTAAATGTAACTTTGTAACCTATTGGATTAAAAAACCGAAAAACGGTTTTTTTGGCCGTTATAACCGATAGGTTAAACCGTAAGCAAAAAAACCGGTATTGCATATAGACGAAACTTCTAAGAGCAAAAACAAGTAACTAAATACTTTTCATTTTTTATTTTCCAACTTGTTTCCTTAACACGCTATAAGGTAGCTGAATATTGAAAGTCAATATTCTAATAAACAAATTAGTACAGCATACCGCCTATACTGAAGATATTAACATCGGGTGTAGATACATGAGCAAACAGTCATTTGGAACAGTCAGCAAAAATGGGATACGGAGATTCAGATACAACTTTACTACCTGTAAAAAGAATCACGTATCTCAAAATTTGATAGGCCACAGGACTTGGATTGGCTTGTTATGGATTGAGGATGGATAACAAAACATTTCTAAGAAGAAAACAAAACCGGCCTAAAATCTAGTGACATTAGAAGCTAGAGGTAAATGGCGTGTAGTAAAGTATGTTGAAGCAGATATGACAGAAGAGGAATTTGGTTTGTATGTTTATTGCATGTAAATCTAGCATATCGTTAGAGTCATTTTTTTAGTTAAAGACATTCACAACTCGATCGTGCTTTTACAGACAGATGCAACATAAACTATCCATATAAAGCGAAATATAAATATAAACATAACATTAGATCCCAATGATATACATTAAAGATGCCTTACTAGACTTCTACAGATTATATTAAGCCTAATATAATTATTGCTGCACTTA
>OU898283.1:86852120-86875119 GCA_918026665.1 Diabrotica balteata
TTGCACATAAATAGCAGGACAACAGTATAATGGTATTGGGTGGTATAACTTTTGGTGGATAAACCAATCTCGTTTGTCTGGAACGGTTTCTAAATACAACAGACTACCACGATAAGATTATCGAACCTATAGTTGTACCCTTTGCACAACAACGTGGTCCCAAATTTCAATTAACATATGAAAATGCGCGTCCGCATACTGTCAGGGTTGTCATTTTACCATGGCCTGCACAATCGCCAGATTTAAACAAAATTGAGCATGTGTAAGACATATTGAGTAGACGCATTTTAAAATAAAATTTTGGTTTCAATATAAGACAGCAACTGTTTAAGGATCTTCCAATGAAGTGGAATAGAATACCGCAGCAAGACATTGATCATCTGATCATAAGTTTGCCTTATAGATGTAGGCTAGTAATTAACAACCGTGGAGGTCATACACTATACTAACACACACACACACAATCACGCTAAGCGATCAACCCTACCCCTAGGAACATGTGTATACCAAACTAAGTATGGGATCCACATGTCCGAAGATCAAACCGGTCACACTTCACTAGTTGAAGTGGTACCTATCTGACCCCCAGGCTTTTCCACAACCCCTCCTCATCGGGTGACTTACGTGAGGAGGCTTATGATCTGAAAGTTACTTGAGGTGCCCCGGGTAATGAGACACCTCCTGTTTTTAATTACTGTGGTTATGCCACCTTACCGTAGGGGTAGCCACATCTAGGCTTTTCTCCCTATTTACTTTACTGACTCTATAGATTTTACTCTAACTTCACTTCGGGACTGGAGTCCCTAAAAAAAAAAAAAAGAAAATTAGCGTGTGTTCCGTCCATGAAGCCGAGAGCCTGGGCTGTCGACTTCATGTCCGGAAAAAAGTGTGTGCTCGGTCACTCAGCCGCCGATTTGGCAAAAGTAAATTTTGTTCTCCTCGTCGGCTGGGCGCCCGAAGTGTGTCCGGCCACCGAGCCCATGCTTACCGCACATGACCTCAGTGCTCGGGTGTCGCGAAAAGGATCAGCATTCATTTGATCCGCCTTAAGGGCCTAATCCACATCAGCGGTATATAGAAGGCCTGATGGGCCTTCTATATAGAAAAATAGGATGAATTTTACGTTAAAACGTTTAATGAATTGAAATTGATTTTTGAAGTTCTGAATTTAAAAGAAAAACAACCGATTTTTTTTTTGGGTTTGGGGGTCTTCCTTGGCGTTGGGACTATAAAATGCCGGCACAATTCTTACCCTTTTATTCTTACATGTTAATTTGTGTGGGTGTGTTGGGGTGTGCATTGCAGGGTGTATATGGCCTCCACACACCCCGGTGTATATTGTCCTTAACTAAGTGCCTTGGCACCTGTATCCTCTCGCCAGAGTCCTAAAAAATAGATATTTTTTTGGTGGTTGTTTTTTTGATGACTGCATTCTTTTATTTGACGTCTTTGCGACCATCTCATTCTTCATTTATTCGTTGGAGACCCTATATCCGGCTATTTGCTGTTTAGGTCTTCTGTGTACCGTCCTGGTATTTGCGTGTAGTTAGTCAGCTCTCTTAACATGCTACTTGGGTGGTTGTTTAGTCCGTTGAATAGTTTCGTATGCCTTTTTGTCCATTGTGTGAAGGATCCTTGTTTGTCCTGAGTCTCTGTATAAATTTCTCAGAGGTACATATCTCGGTAAGTTCAGGGCATCTCTTATTAGTTGATTTTGTGCTGTTTGTATTTTTTTCCTGTTTGTACGAAAGGACTGGCAGGATAATACTATTCGCAATCCTGATTTTGGTTTTAAACCTTAGCTTACTTCTTCTACCAATAAGCGTTGAGAGCTGATTTTTCAGCGCTTTGGCTCTATACGTTTGCTGATTTATGTGCTGCATAAATGTGAGTTTTTTGTCTAGTAACACTCCTAGGTATTTGGCCTCGTTTGTCCATTCTACTGGGGTGTTCCCAATCGTTAGTTCTCGGTTCGGTACACCTTCTTCTGTGACTAAACATTACAGCCTCTGTTTTATCCGGCGTTTAAGGCTATTTTCCATTTGATGCACCATCTTTCGAATCTATTAAGTGCTCTCTGCAGATGATTAGCTGCATGATCTGGATTTCTACAGCTAACAGCTATTGCTGTGTCGTCGGGCGTAAAGACTCAACAGGGAAGCTGGTTCTTTTGGCGTGTCGGCCGTATAGATTGTATACAGGTAAGGCGACAGAACAGCTCCTGAGGCACACCTGCTTCTAGGGTCCCGACTTCGGACAGAGTTGCCCCCGTTCGAACCCTGAACCTTCTGTTGGCTAGGTATGATCCAAGGAGGCATGTCATCGCCTCGCTGTATCCCATAGAGTTCATTTTGTAAATGAGTCCTTCATGCCAGACCCTGTCAAATGCTTTACTGACGTCCAGAAATTCTGTTGCCTGTATACACTATACTATGCCGTATACACTATACCGTATACACTATACTAACTTACATGATACTAAAGACTAAGAAGATAAGATATTGCGCATAAGTCGTGACGTCATTGGAGAGTTTGACGTTCGAAATGTCAGTTTTTTGTATGTTTTAATAAATAATCTTTAATAAATAGTTTCGAGATATCCTTATGTGTACAATTATTGTAATTATTAAACCTCTTAACTTATTTTCGTCTAGTAATTTCATCACAGAATGCATACAAATCCCATTTAACTTTAACAAGAATTCAAATTCTACTCTCCAATGACAGCATGCGCGAACACGACCTATTTTGTGCTACGGGAAGATCCAATCTTGTTATTCATAGTATCATGCTAACTTAAAACTACTTTGTTGGGAGTTTAGGGGCAAAAAATTTGTTTTTTATTTTTTTTGTAACCATTTTTTGACTAATGGAGTTCTTATTTAGTTTTCTCAAAAATTATTGGGACTATTCTAAAAAAATGTTTATTTTATATTCGGGACACTTGTTTATACCTTTTTAATAAAAATATTTAAAATAAATTATTTAAAATCCTTCAGTAATCTCCTATTTTGTTTTTGTTATCTAGATTAGTTTGATGGATATATTTAATATTAATGAAAATATTATCAACGTCATATTTGTTCCTACTTATATATAATTAGTAACTGTTTTAGAATCAAGGTTAGCTTGAAAGGCTTTTTCCTTAGAAACCATGGTACTGTTTCATTTGATACGTTTTGTGGCAGTATATGTAATGCTCTTATGTCAAGAAATAACAAGTTCTAATATTGGCCTAAGATGTGATATGATTCCCGAAGGAGTTACATCTCTCAAAAATAAAGACAATCACAATCGATATAAGATCGAAATATCTGGAAACCCCGAATTTTATATTCCAGGAGAACAGTATACAGGTAAATTTTTTTGCTATATTTAAATATATTATATATATATATATATAATATATATATATATTAATATATATATATATATATATATATATATATATATACAAATATATATATATATATATATATATATATATATATATATTATATATATATATATAATATATATATATATATATATATAATAAATAGCCAAATATATGGCCTAGGGGACAAATTCGCTAAACTTCCCGTGCTCTAATCGGTATCATTTATGTGTTATGGTGTTATGATCATTTCGTCCTATCCCAGCCTCATCAGACACTTGGGCTGATACAAATTCAAACTCGGAAAGTCCAAGAATGTCTCCCAAGACAAGACATACAGTGTAGTTAATATAATAAAGCGATAGCGGCTTTCGCTAAAAAATTTAATCGTTTTCACATTTCGCATAGCACAAAGTATACAGAAAAACGGTATTATCATATCGAGTTAGATAAAAAACAATTAGGGCTTAAATCTTTTCCATCAAATATTACTGAATGTATTATTAAAAATTATAAAAAGTAAACAATCGTTAGAACTATGGTCTGTTCAATTTCAAGATAAGCTCGAAGTAAACACTGTGAGATGCGTGATCGGTGAGTACGTCGTGTTGTTTTCGTAATCTGCAGTTTGTACATTGGATAGAAAGTAAGACGTTAGAGCAATATTAAGTTTTGACGATATATTAGTGTCGAACTTACTTTGTCGATTGTTCATTATCGTCTCGGTTAGCAAATATGGATCGAAAATAGTCTGCCCATGTGTTCTTTTAGATATATCTCGTTTTTATTAGTTCGTTCACCTCTTTTCTTTGTCCTCTAATTATTCTTCCTATTTTTCTTTGTGTTTCCGTAGAAGTCATTTTTGATCTATTATAAGACACTTTTTCAGTATTCTCTTCTTTGTCTAACTAAAGTATTCGTTTAATTTCGGATTTGTTTATAATGGTTTTATGTATGTTTTTTTCTTTTCTTTACATTTTGTCTACACTTTCTCTCTAAACTATGTTTTTTTTTGTTAGTATTAGTTGTTTTTTTCCCTCCAAGTGCTTCTGTTGCTGCGTTAAATATGTCATGTTTGAGTTTTTTTAGAGCTCTTGGATGTTTTCGTTTTTTAATATTTCATTCTCAGCCATCTTCTCTGATATTTTTTTACTGTATAAATATTACGTGGATTTCCGTGGTTAGTCCTTCGACTTCATGATGATTATTATTTTACATAGGTAATACTAGCTATGGTCGTTACCTACCACTGCTAAGGTGAGGCATCTTACGTCGATTTTATTTTTAATTGATGTTTATCTCTGCTGGTTATAACATAATCTATTATAGATCTTTGTCCACGTGTATTATTAAGTGTATATTTGAGTTGGTATTTTTAGTCAAAATTTGTGTTTCGTTAGTCAGTTCTTCATTTTTCTTTATATCATTCTCGTTATATTTTGCTTAACTCCGAGTATTGGTTGCCTATTCAAGATTTAAAATCCCTTAGTATTATCATCTTATGACTTGGTGGACTACTTCTAATCCGATATAAAATGTTTTCCTTGTTATTTGAGGCTTATTATTTTCTAGGCCGTATACTCCGATGAGATTTAGGTCTTTCTTTTCCATTCTTATCTTTGTTGTTGTTGTTACTATTCTTTATGATACTTATTGATACTTTTTGTTTCGATTCAGAAGTAATATAAGGTCGTACGTGGGTTTTTTCGTAGGATTAGACTTTTTATTATACAAAATTTGAAAGCGATATTATTGCTACCCCCCTCCCCCAGATTTTATGTTTATAATCCTAAATTGGAACAAGACCTAATTTACTACAAACCCTTCGAAACGTTACTGTATTGATTAAAAGTGAACACGTGATAAATTTATACAAAACTATTTACTTTTACAGTTCTTTTAAAAAGTAATACAAAATCAAATGGAAGTCTACATCGATTTACACATTTTATACTATCATTTACAAATGAGAAGTTTGCGAAGAATATTGAATCTGAATCGTCAGTAATAGGAGCAGTGCAGTTGTATGGAGACACTATGACAAAATTTAGCGACAGCTGTCAAAATGCTATAATTCAAGCAGATTCCCAACCCAAAACTGAAATTCAAGTAAGTGTGTTAGTTATTATATTTATTGATTATTATATTTCTGATACTATAAGAAGTAATTTGTGACATACAAATATAATAAATGAACAGTAGAGCATTGATTTACTGTTTACATTTACACTTAAATCATTAAGTGTGAAAAAACAAAGTCACTTCTTTATCCACTCTTTTTATACGGCAAGCTTAACATTAGGAATAAAAATTAAATTAGGATACAAAACTTTATTGTTGCCTAGCTGCGACTGTGTATGATATAGAAAGCATAAACCAAATTTTGTTGACTGAAACCTATCATTATTAAATATACCTGCATATTGTTGTTAGATAAAGTTTTATTTTGCCAAGTTGCGAAATGAATTATGATTGACATATACCTACTATACGCATTCTTATTGTATAATCATCTGTAGCAATTTGGATATACTATCCTGCTAAGTGAAGCTAAGTAAAAAACGTCATACGACCACCAATGCAGTGTAGTTTTACTAACAGTTTTACAAATTGAACAGAAAGGTCTATTTTGTTTATCTCTATAGTGTAAATTAAATCTGTAAAAAGATAAGGTCTACCTTATGTCTGTCCGATACTGGTGCTGGTTTTTGTTTATTCAACGTTGCTGTTGGCACACAACTTTCGTCGTACGTGGTAACACAAGAAACAAACAATTAAATCAGTGAGATCAACGTTCGACAGCGAAGGTCGAGCAGTGCAGAGGTGTGTTTTAGTAGAAGTGACTATAGCAAGGTTTAGTAATCCTTATTAGGACTATGGGACGGAGACACCACGCGAACCTTGGTGTCTTGTGATTATTAAAGCGAAGTGTGAATACGAGGTTGTTTTTAATTAAACTAACGAGAAGCTTTCTTTATAGGCTTGGTATTGACAGTGATGACACTGTAAGGCTTTGATATTTGACAAAGTCAGATAGAAACGGTCCCTGGGTCTGTAATAAGAGACCAGCAAGTATATCCCTCCCTGGGAAGACAGGGAGTGAAGATCTGTGAAGATTATGAAGATGAAGATGACATCAAATGTCATCACAAGAAGCAGAAGAAGATGACAGCCAGTCATCCACTCCTCAGTCGCAAGCTCCGTAGCGAAATATAATAATTTTCTAAATAAAATTAACCCGACCGAGGAAACTAATTCTTATGTATGCAATTTAAACTGTGATGAAGACAGCGAAGACGGAACACACCTCCAATTAGATGAAGGTAAGGAGACAGCCCCAGTTCTAACGGTAATCGACGAGCCCCCCGCCCCTCCGGCCACGGGAAAACAGAAAAAGAGACAAGAAACCCCAGAAGACTCCTGTGATGAAGAGGAAGATGCCAAAAGAACCAGAGAAATGGAATCCGCGAAGAAAAGGCTAATAAACAAATAGAAGATTTTCAGCTTAGATGACTGAGCTTAAGAAAGACAACCAAGAAAAGGTCAGAGTAATTAAAAAACTAGTGAATCTTATTATAACATTGAAAGCCACCAACAAAGAAAAACCTTCCGAGCCCGAAAAAAAGGAAGTAAATTTAAGTCCCAAGAGTTAAAAGCAACCGACAAACCGGTAGACTGGGCAAAAGTCCAGAACACAAAAGAAAAACAAAAAAAAAACACCACTGAGAAATCAGACGACAGTGGTGAATACCAAAAAAAAGGAGAGTCACAGAAAAGAAGACTGAGAAAATTAACGAAAAAAAAAGAGCTAAAGTAAAGCTGCCGGAGAAACCCAGAAATAAAGTGCAAAAAGAAAAGGCACAGAAAAGATGACAAACAAAAAACAAGTAACAATTGATCTACCGCAAACAAGCGAGGAATTCAAAAAACCCAAGCCACCGGCGATTATACTAAAATCAATCGCCGAGCATCAAAAAATTCTGCAGAAAGCAGCAAACTCAAATCAATACTAATAAACACCAAAACCAGAAAAGATTATCTGAGTATGGTCCACATCTTAGAGGAACACACCCCTAAAGTTGAATTTATTGCCTATCCGATCGACAACTCAAGAAAGTTATTATTAAAGGACTGTCAGCATCGACAAACACAGACACAATTCTAAACAAATTAAATAACAAAGCTGTCAACGGCGCAAGGTTCATAAACATAATCTCTAAAAAACATGACAAAAATGTATTGCCATACTATATAGTCATCATAAAAGAGGAAGACGACGCAAAGATCAAAACAATAACAGACTTGCGTTATATGCAAATTTATATAGAGGAAGAATTCAGAACAACTAAGGATAGCTTTTAATGTTATAATTGCCAAGGGGATTGCCATAGCTTTAAGGCTTGCCAATGCGGCTCCAGATGCGTTAAATGCGGAGAAAGTCACGTAAGCAACCAATGCGGAAAAAGTAGGAAAACTGACCCAAAGTGTGCAAACTGCGGTGAAGCACACACCGTCAATTACCGTGGGTGTTCCAGGGCCCCAAATAAGAAGAACACTGCCCCTCAAAAAATCGGCATGCAGTAAGCAATTTATTTGGACGTTTTTGAATGCTCTTGGATTTCTGGATTTTCTGATTAAAGAGGTTTTAATTTTAATGAACCAGAAGCATTATTGCAAATCATGATTGTGACTCTCTCTTTGCTTTTTTTGTAACCTGGTGCAGTTCCTTCATTTTTAGCAACTAGTGTTTTCGATGGAAGCATTTTAAAGTTAAGGCCTGTCTCATCACAGTTAAATATTTGGTCTGAAGTTAGTCCATCTTTAAGGATAATGTCTTGTTATTTTAAATAAAATGTTCCAATTTCAGTTGAGTCAGCAGAAAGTTTTTCGCCACAAATATTCAATTGTCGGATGCCATATTTCTTTTTCCATAAGTCAATCCATCCTTCACTAGCACAAAAGTTTTCTCCTCCATCCATAAACTTCTTCTGGAATTCGATAGCTTTTGCTTGGAGTATTGGACCACTTATCGGACCCAATCATTTGTGAAAACCACAAGAACAATGCCTCAGAAGTTTGTTCATAGTCCCTTTCTTCATAGTTCTCCGGGCCAATCCACTACCACCACTCCACACTTCGGTTAACCCACTGTTCGATTTTATTCCGCTTACGCTTCCAATCTCCAACAGTTACTTCTCCGACACCTAAATCTGAAGCAACCTTCTTTATTGATTCACTCTTGTCCAACCTCTTAATTGCATTTACTTTTGTTGTACACAAAAATCAACTTATGAAAGATTAATTATGAAACTTAAACTTATAAACTCGAATAAATACAGAAAACAGTACATAAAAGCAAAAATTTCACCGTCCAGTAATTTGACTTAATTTGACGATCTGAACGACAACAAACAAATCGGTAGTTCAATTCACACTGGGGCCTCAACGGGGTCAGCGGCAAAAAAATCCACTGAAGACATCCCACAAACCCCTGCCGCCTAGCAATCAATGCAAGACGCGGCAACCCTTATTGCGAACTTCCCCACAGAGTACAAAAATAAAATGTTGGAATTCTGTGCTATGATGGAGAAAGCGACGAAGATGATGACAGCATTTGGAGAGGCCGCCCGAAAATGTTAATACACCAAACGGAAAATCTACGCATAGGGTCATGGAACTCCAGTGAGATTTTTAAAAAGATCAACGTTTTAGACGAATTCATAACCAGATTAGAGTTCGATATTGTAGTACGTCAAAAGACCAATTTAGTAGAAACAAAAAAGACAAAATTCCTAGCCTACAATATCTACAGAACTGATCACAGAGCAAATTCTGGAGGAACTGCTATCATGGTGAAAAAAGAAATACAACATTCACATTCCAATACCAGATGGCTTCATCATCAATCAGCCAATCGCGTCCACTGCTGGACATAGGCCTCCCTCAATTCTTTCCAGTGTTCTCTACACTGGGCCGCTTGTAGCCAGTTTCCCGCTACACGTTTAATGTCATCGGTCCATCTAGTCGGTGGTCGTCCTCGGCTTCTTTTATAATTTCTGGGCCTCCATTCCATAATACGTCTTGTCCACCGTCCATCTTGTGTTCTGGCTAAGTGCCCTGCCCAGTTCCACTTAAGCGTCGTGGTTCTTTCGATGACGTCTTGAACTCCTGATCTTCGTCTGATTTGTTGGTTTGTTATGTGGTCTCGAAGGCTCACGTTCAGCATTGCACGTTCCATGGCTCGTTGTGTAACTCTAAGTTTATTCGCAGATTTTTGCGTGAGTGTTAAAGTCTCTGCTCCATAAGTTTGTACAGGTAAAACACATTGGTTATAAACCTTTCGCTTGAGACACATGGGAATTGAACTTTTTAGAATATGGCTTAATTTGCCAAATGCTGCCCATGTTAGACCTATTCGCCTCTGTATTTCATGTGTTTGATTGTCTCTGCTTATTTTGATTTCGTGTCCCAGATATTTGTAAGTGTCTGTTTGTTGTATGGTATTATTGTCAATAGTTATATTTCCACTCATTACGAGATTTGTTATAATTTTAGTTTTCTCAAAGTTTATCTTTAATCCTGCTCTTTCAGACAGACTTTTAAGCGAATGCATCATAGTAACTGTATCATGTAAGTTATCTGCGATTAATACAACATCATCTGCAAACCTTAGGTGATTTAATCTTTCTCCATCTATATTGATGCCCATATCTTGCCATTGAGTACCCTTAAATATTGACTCTAGAGCTGCCGTGAACAATTTTGGTGAAATATTGTCTCCTTGTCTAACTCCTCGTCCTAAGCTGAATTTTTCTGTGTCTTCGTGCAGTCGTATACTTGATGTAGCGTTCTGATAGATGTTTTTGATTAGTGTCGTGTACCTGTAATCTATTCGGCTTTGATTTAGGGCTTCCAGTATTGTTTCAAACTCTACAGAATCAAAAGCCTTCTCGTAATCGACAAATGCAAGAACCAGTGGTATGTTGTACTCGATGCACTTTTCTATTAAGATCTTTATGGTATGCAAATGGTCATTTGTGCCATATCCTGCCCTGAAGCCTGCCTGTTCTTTGGGCTGATAGAAATCAAGTTTAGGTGTTAGCCTCTTTGTTAAGATTTTCATAAAGAGTTTGTACATATGTGTCAAGAGGCTGATGGGTCTATAATTTTCTAATTTAGTAATATCGCCTTTTTTGTGTAACAAGACTATTACTGCATTGTTCCAGTCTTTTGGAATTGTACCCGCATGTAAGCATTTAGTAAACAGTTCGCTTACTGATTTTAATAAAATTTCTCCACCTGCTTTTATTGCCTCGATAACGAGTCCATCATCACCAGGCGATCGATGGTTCTTCATTTCCTTTAAAGCTGCTCTTACTTCTGACACAGTAATGGGTAAAAGTATTTCCGATCCCTGATTTATGAGAGTCTTTACTCGTGTCGGGAAATTGTCTTGTGGTCTTTGGCTGGTATAGAGGTCTTTATAAAATTCTCTAGTTATTTTCAGAATGTTTTGTTTATCTGTTGTTGCCTTTCCGTCTTTATCTCTCAGCTTGTATATTTCTTTTTTACTTTGCGTAAGTTTTCTTTTCATTATCTTTAAACCTTTGTTCTCTTCTACTGTTTGAGTAATTACATTAGTATTATATCTTCTTACATCTTTTCTAATTTCCGCTGAAATTTTTTTATTTAGTTTTTTATATTCTTCTCTGTTTCCCTTTTCGTTCTCGCTTAGGTTTCGTCGTATTTCCATGAGAGCCCTTGTATCTTTGCTAATCTTTTCACTTTTGGTGTCATTTTTCTTGCAAAATTTGAGTTGTGCGTTTCTAACTGAGTCTGTTATTAATTTATTGTGATCGTCGATACTTAGAGGTTTGGGATTATTACTCTGTAAAGTTTCGGCTATATTTCTTATGTATGCTTCTGGATGATTTGGTGAATTCCAAACTATGCGTTTACAACTGTTTATCATCTTTGCTCTTTCTTTTTGTAGATTGATCGTTACTCTAGCTCTTACTGGTCTGTGGTCGCTTCCTACTGATAGTTTATTGAGTACAGTGACATCTTGAATAATTTGCTTTTTGTCTGTTATTATATAATCATATTCGCTCTTAGTTCTTCCGTCTGGACTAGCCCACGTCCATTTTCTATTCTGTTTCTTCTTAAAAAAGGTGTTCATTGCATACAGTTTGTGTTGCAGTAGAAAGTTGGTAAGCATTTCGCCTCTTTCGTTTCTTACTCCGATTCCAAAATCTCCGATTGCCACTTCTTGTTCGTCTTCTTTTTCTTCCGAGTTTCCCGTTAAAATCTCCCATTATCAGATTGTAATGAGCCGGTTCCTGCTTTTTTGCTCTTTCGATTTCCTCATAGAAGGCTTCGACAATTTAGTTTGTCTATGTTTAGATATGTTTAGTTTTATGTAGCACTGTTATCCACATTCAAAGGTGTAACCAAATTTATAAATGTAAAAAATCTACTCTTTTAGATTGATTCTTACACATTTTTACACAAATCTAAACCTTTTTGGGGCCTTTGGAATTATCGTTCAGTTTTCCGTCCAGCTAGAAGTCTACCTTATACCCTGCGTTCAAGTATTTCATTTAGTCTGTTCCAGATATTTTCAGTGTTCAGACGTACTTTGGTGAGTATAATAATTTTTTTTTGAAAAAATTTTGACTTTTTTTATTTTACAATAATTTCAAGTTTGTTGTTACCATGGAAAGGTTTTTAATTGTCAAAGATCAGACCAAGAAAATCCGTAAATTTGGTGTCCAGGGACGAACTCTGGAATTTAAAATTAGGGATGTACCGCCAGGTGAGGAACCTGTAAGTTGGGTTAAAGAGGCCATCGAGGATATTGTTCGAAAGGGTACTGTAAATATTTTGCCACATGATCAGGTCGGCTTTACTTTTTGCTCCAAGGATTTCGTTAGAGGTCAGGGATGGATGAGGTTTAAACCAGCCTCAGAGGTGACAGTTGACGATATATGGAACAATATAAGTTCCATATATCAAAGCAACAGCACCGGTTTAAACACCGAAACGTTTTGTCTTGGTATTACTACCGTAAAAATGCCTGCTGGAAAAGGTAGAGGTCGTAAGTACAATTCATTTAAAGAGGAGTGTTCTAAACGGCGAGGAATTGTTGTTATTAAAAACAAAGATAACCTATGCCTTGCATACGCTTTGGTTGTAGCTAAAGCTTACGCTGACAAAGACCCTGAACTTAAAAAAATACGTTGCGATAGAGGGAAAATACAACGGGTAAGAGCATTGCAGTTAATAGATAGGTCTGGTGTTGTTATTCCTAGTGAGGGAGCTGGAATTCCTGAGTTGCAACAGTTTCAGGCATATCTAAAAGACTATAAGATTGTGGTCTATAGATATGGAACTAAGGGACGTGATGTCATTTATGAGGGGCACACTTACGGACCAAAATTAAACCTCCTGTTTCATAAAGGTCATTTTAATGTAATTAGGTCGCTAACCAGTGCGTTTATCAGTACGTATTTCTGTGATGAATGTCATCAACCCTACGACCATAAAGACGGACACAGCTGCGTTGGTACGTGTTTTGCATGTCGTCGTTCACCAGCTTGTTCCAAAGAAGCTGTTAAGGTTCCCTGCGATAAATGCGGCCGGGACTTTTATGGTGAGGTATGTTTCAACGTTCACATTAACGACATATGTGACAAAATTAAAAGGTGTAAGCAATGTTACAAAATCTACACTAAAACTCATATTTGTGGGGAGATTTTCTGTAAAACTTGTGGTAAAAATTACCCTTCAGATCATCTTTGTTACATGCAGCCTGATTCTGGTAAACCTCCCTCAAAAGATTTTTTGTTCATTTTTTATGATCTTGAGACTCGTCAGGAAAAAATATTGCTAGATGGTTCACTTCTTCAAGAACCAAATCTCTGTGTATTTAGTCAGCGATGTTATAATTGTCTTCAGGAAGAAAAATTACATTTTTGTCAAACATGCGGTTTTCGTCTAAATGTTTTAAATGAAAATGTTATTTCTATTTTCATTGAATATGTTTTTCAAATTAGGAAAAAATTTAAGAATGTTGTCGTTTTGGCACATAACGGAGGGGGTTTTGATAATCAGTTCGTGTTAAATTACATCCTTACAAAGACCGATTTAACCCCTGATCTTATCATGCGGGGTACGAAGTTAGTTTCGATGAGTGTTGGGAATGTTCGTTTTCTCGACAGTCTTAATTATTTTCCTATGGCCTTGTCAGCTCTACCAAAAGCTTTTGGTTTAACAGAGTTAAAAAAGGGATATTTCCCACATTTGTTTAATAAAGGGGAAAATCAATCTTATCTCGGACCTATGCCTTCTCTAAAATTCTATGATTTCGATAATTTGAAGGAGGATGCGCGTGATAAGTTGATAAATTGGCATACTGATAAAGTTGCTGAGGGTTATGTTTTTGATTTTCAGAAAGAGATCGTTGACTATTGTATTTCCGATGTCATGATATTAACAGAGGCTTGTCTTACATTTAGAAAACAATTATTAAATACGTCAAATGTCTGTCCTTTTATGGAAGCTACGACGGTAGCCTCGACTTGTAGTAAAGTATTTAGGCGAAATTTCCTACAATCTGACACAATAGGTCTAATTCCTAAAGGTGGTTATCGTTTTAAAGATAATCAGTCAAAAATAGCTCTGCAGTGGCTACTTTGGGAAGAGAAACAGCGTAATATTAAAATACAGCATGCTGCACGAGGATTTGAGGCTGTTATTAATACTTGTAAAGTGGATGGTCTTTACGAAAATATCGTGTTTGAATTTCAGGGTTGTTACTATCATGGTTGTCTTCAATGTTATCCCGAAAACAGATTGGTTCCTCTTCATGACGATCCTTCACACTGCATGGAAAATCGTTATGACAGAACTGCTGCCAAAAATCAGTATCTAAAATCTCTGGGATATGAAGTCGTTGAAATGTGGGAGTGTGCCTTTAGAAGAACTATGACGCCTGAAATAAAATCATTTACTGAAGATCACCCCTTAATGACAACTCTTCCTATAAATTCTAGGGATGCTTTGTATGGTGGTCGTACTGGTAACACCGTGGAGTATTATAAGGCACAAGAAAATGAAAAGATTAAATACGTTGATGTTTGTTCCCTATACCCTTGGGTATGTAAGCGAGGAAAATTTCCTCTAGGTCATCCTAAAATTTTTGTAGGAGATGAATGTCGGCATATAGACTTATCACGAATATCTGGTTTAATAAAGTGTAAAGTGCTTCCTCCCACAAACCTTTATCATCCTGTTCTACCGACAAAAATGAACAATAAATGCATGTTTGTTCTTTGTCGTAAATGCGGCGAGGACTTTATGCAAGGAGAATGTCAGCATTCTGACGAACAGAAGTCACTTACAGGAACATGGGTAATTGAAGAAGTTGTAAAAGCTTTGGAAAAGGGTTACAAAATAGTTGAGACCTACGAAATCTGGTCGTACGAAACCCGTGAATTGTCAAAACATCAAAATGGTCTCTTTTCCGACATGATGAATAAATTCATCAAAATCAAGCAGCAAGCTTCAGGATGGCCCCGTGGTTGTGTAACAGACGAAGAAAAAAACCGATACATCGAACAGTTTCTCCAGATAGAAGACGTTCGGTTAGAGTTTACCGAAATAACGGCGAATCCTGGCCTTAGATCGTTGGCTAAATTAATGCTTAATTCGTTCTGGGGTAAATTTGCACAGCGAGAAAATCTTCCCAAAACTTCTATTGTAAACAATCCTAAGGAATTCTTTGCTATGATGATTAATCCCTCGATCTATGTAAATACTGTGGTTCCCGTTAACGAGGAAACACTGGTTGTTACGTGGGAGTATGTAGAAGAAGCATTTTCAATGTCTTCCACTGTAAACGTCGTTCTGGCCTCATACGTTACGGCTCTAGCCCGCCTCAAACTGTATTCCTATTTAGACATGGTGGGCGAGCGTACTTTATATTATGATACCGACTCAATTGTGTACATTTCCAGAGACGGTCTGCCTGATCTTCCTACCGGTGACTGTATTGGTGATTTAACTGATGAGCTAAGTGGTGGTCATATTTCAGAGTTCGTTTCTGGAGGCCCCAAAAATTATGCTTATAAATACATACTTCCTAATGGTGACGAAAAATTTTGTTGCAAAGTTAAGGGAATTTCCCTTAATTATTTAAACTCGCAACTAATTAATTTTGATACTATTAAAAAGATGGTACTTGTAAAGTCGGAAGGTATTAAAATCATAAGTAAACAAGTTAGACGAACAACAGAACATCAAGTCATAACACAGGAAGTCCATAAAAATTATCGACCACATTCTACTAAAAGAAAATTTTTAGAAGATTTTAGTTCCGTTCCTTTTGGTTATAAGAAAATGAAAATTTAAAAATATGTATAAATTTATTTATAGTGTTAGTATTATTGATTGTTGTAGTTTTAATACACGGCTTTTTATTATTTAGTTATATGTACATATTTTATATTAATATTAAATTTGTCTTTTAAGAATTTTTCATAAATTATTTTTCCGTTTCCTATTATCCAGCGTCTATTTAGTTGTCTGTTTTTCTATCACATATTGTAGTTGACTTTTAAAATTTTTATAATAAAACAACGTTGCCAGGTATCTGTTATGAGTTACTGATTAATTTAAAGATCCTAAAAACGATGTATAGCATATTAGGGTTAACTATCATAAAATTTGTTTAATAAGTTTTAGAAGATGTTAAGACTACCAAAAGATATCCGTTATCGTATATAGATAGCATCAGATCGTAAAGACGTCTACTGAAACATTTTATTCACAGTGATATCTGATATGGAACATTGGCGTATTATGAATCGATCTTATTAAATTAGGATGTAGTGTTCGTGTTCCTACCTTTTTTCAGTAAAAATGTAACAAAAACTTTTCTAGCATCAGATCGTAAATCCGTCTACTGAAACATTAATCACAAAGATATCTGATATAGACCACTGGCGAATTATGAACCAATCGTATTAAATTAGGATCTAGTGTTCGTGTTGCCGCATTTTTCTGATAAAAATGTAACAAAGAGTTGTCTAGCATGAAATCGTAAAAGATGTCGACTGAAACAGATTATTCACAAAGATATCTGATATGGACCATTGGTGAATTATCAACCGATCTTATTAAATTAGGATCTAGTGTTCGTGTTCTCACCTTTTTATCTGATAAAAATGTAAAAAAAGTTGTCTAGCATCAGATCGTAAAAGCCGTCTACTGAAACATAGCATTCACAAAAGATATCTAATATTGATTACTGGTGAATTATGAACCGATCTTATTAAATTAGGATCTAGTGTTCGTGTTGCCACTTTTTTTTTTAATAAAATGTAAAAAAGTTGTCTAGCATCAGATCGTAAAAGACGTCTACTGAAACATAGTATTCACAAAAGATATCTGATATGGATTACTGGTGAATTATGAACCGATCTTATTAAATTAGGATCTAGTGTTCGTGTTGCCACTTTTTTTTAATAAAATGTAACAAAAAGTTGTCTAGCCTTAAATTGTAAAAGGACGTCTACTAAAACATATTATTCACAAAGATATCTGATATTGACCACTGGTGAATTATGAACCGATCTTATTAAATTAGGATCTAGTGTTCGTGTTGCCACTTTTCTATTTAATTGTAACAAAAAGTGTTTTAGCCTCAGATTGTAAAAAGACGTCTACTAAAACATATTATTCACAAAGATATCTGATATGGATTACTGGTGAATTATGAACCGATCTTATTAAATTAGGATCTAGTGTTCGTGTTGCCACTTTTTTTTAATAAAATGTAACAAAAAACTTGTCTAGCCTCAGATTGTAAAAAACATCTGCTAAAACATATTATTCACAAAGATATCTGATATGGACCACTGGCGAATTATGAAGCGATCTTATTAAATTAGGATTTAGTGTTCGTGTTGACATCTTTTTAATAAAATGTAACAAAGTTGTCTAGCATCAGATCGTAAGAAACATCTACTGAAACTTATTATTCACAAAGATATCTGATATGGAGCATTGGCCAATTATAAACCGATCTTATTACATTAGGATCTAGTGTTCGTGTTGCCACCTAAAATAATAAGAAAAATCGATCGACAAATCTTAATGGTCTTCTTTCTGGAGTTTTTTTAATAATTTAATAATTCTGAAGTATGTTTTTTAATAGCCAGTTACCCAACAGGAGTTTAGTTTTCAGTTTAAGTATCTCATAATAGAGTTAATAAAAATGTTTATTCAAGTGTGTGATGGAAAAAGACAATCATTTCGCTTTCATACTGACTGTTTGTCCCATACTAACAAAACCTCTCCCGGCGGTCGTGTAACCGTACCGACTAGCGGTGGATGCTGTTAAGAACAAAATTTGTTCGAACCGAATTGGTTACGTTTGTTGTTAATATATGTTTTTTCATAATATATTTACTCAATTTCATTCCTTCGCTTGCCTACCATTTTAATATTATTTTCTCTGTCAGCAGCACCTTTTCCGTACTGACTGCTGATAAGACTGCATTTTGCTCAAACTGTCCTTTTAAGTTTATTCTGTATATTATATACTCTGGTTTTTTTTAAATAAATAACTTATGATTGTAGATAAAACATAGTGTGCAACTCGCAAGAGTGTGGTCACTACTCTTTAATAATTGATCGTATTGATACATTATATCACATTTTAACGTTGAATATTTGATGGTTTCCTTCATACTTAGTATAAAACGGATGGTCGACATTTCCCAAACAGAAACACGCCAGGTACCACACTGTGGGAGTAGTACTGTAAACTTAGGGTGTCTGTCAGACTCGCTTACAAAACGGGCTGTCACTTATTGAGTTGAGTACGTAAAGTGTTCTCTGTATGTTTTAACATGAATCGGGGAATTGTTGCCTGATGGCTATCGAAGAACCGTCTGTGATCATATCCCCCTATCACTGTAACATAAATTGTATTTTCTGACCTTACCTTGTATACATCAGCATCTAAATATAAAAAGGAGACAACGGACGAAAAGAAAAAATATTTGTTATTATAATTTGGGCATTGGTGTCCTATGAAAATGATTAGCGATAAGACCTGTGTCTAGCCGTGAACAAAAGAATCGTAGACCTATATAGAGCATTTGAGGAAATAATTGTTGACCTATGTACAGCACTGGAGGAAAGAATCGTAGACTTATGTAGAGTAGTGGGCGAAAAATATGCGTCGAGTACTAGACGAAAGAATGCAAGCTTATATGTAGCATTGTATAAAATATTGGGTTCTCCTGTCAAGCAGTGGACGTTCAATTAGTAAATAAAGGAAGGTCATATGGGACGAAAAACAGATCAGCTGACGAAAAGAAGAAGACGAAAGAGACGAAATGACTCGACATGTCAGTAAGCGTGACGTCACTCGAACACCTGAACAGGTGCAAACATCAAAGGATGCCGCTTTTTCCCACGGTCGGTAAAATTTTCCCAGGCCCAAGTGCCGCAACATCTACTCAGGTATGTATTATGCCTATTCTGCCCTTTCTTCTTTTATTATTCTTACTGTTCTTTCCACCTCTTCAGTGAAGTCTAGGTCTTCGTGTGGGTGTTCATTGTTACTCCAGCCTTTCTAGGTCGTCCTTCATAACTTCTGCTTTTTTTTCTTCCGTGTGAACAATGCCATTTTCCCCATGTAAGGAAGGAATTAGTTTTTTGCCTTTACGATGGATTTCAGATAATTTGTAGAACGGGGATTTGTTTGGGTTTAGCTCTTGGATATACTAGTCCCAGCATTAGTTCCTGTGGTTTTGGAGTTGTTTTTTACTTCCCTGTCTAGTTTGTTTACAATCCTTTTGTTTTACTTTGTTCTTGTTCGGTGCGCTCTTTTTCTTTTCCTGTTTTTTCTTTGATAAGGTTTTTAAGCTCTTCGCTAATGTCCCTGAATCTTCCTCTCTGTGTGGTGATTATTTCTGTTTTGGAGTTGGCATCGATGGCATTTATTCTAGTTTGCTCTAGTTTTATTATACTTTCTTCGAGCTCTGTGATATTGTTAATAGTTGGGATAGTGCTGATGTTTTCGCGCACAGTTCTTTAGAAGTTTGGCCAACTTGTCTTCTTTTTATTGTGGGGCTACAGATAGTTTCTTTCTATTGCACCCAGGGTCAGGACGATTAGATTGTGCGTCGAATTGCCTTTATTTACCGAATGTATTTGTTATTGTTAACCCACGTTAAGTAGGATTGCAATATCGAGATATGTGAAAAGTATTCCAAGAAAACATGTCGGATCTTTCTTCGAGACAGCCGCACAGCAGTCTTCGATTACGATTAGTCGCTCTATTGAACCAATTGAGAGATGTCACATTCAGGTCGCCTATTATGATTGTGAGTTCAGTATTAGGCTCCAGTCTTTATTGAATATTGGATTATTATTCTTAAATATGCAGATATTATTTTTAATGTGTCATTTTTGGCTATAAGCTGGATTATCGTGGCTTTTATTGTGACCAAGCCATCTGGTTAGGTAGCGGGTAGGTACTGTTCCACAATCCCAGTGGTGGATAGACTTACTTCAGGGATGCGATCCTGCCTTACGCGAGCCTTGATTCTCTCTCAACTCCTGTGGAGAGAAATCATGCCCTAACCCCATTCCTACCCAATACCTACTATCCTACCAATTTCCCAAACCAACTCACCAACCCGCCTGGCAAGCGTGGTGTTTAAATGCCAAAACCCCCTCAGCATGAACAAACATTCAAGAAAAACGGCCCTCAGTCCCCGGCAGCTCGCTAGTTCCCGACCAAGGTAGCGGTAGGACTCACGGACAGCGGGTAGAGGGTGCGAAGAATCCCCGGATGTAAGAGGCTACCAAGAACGACGAACGTTGCACATAATTACGTATAATGTAAAAACTTTAAAAAAACCTGCCCTGAAGAAATCAAACATAACAATTAAAACGCTGAAAAAATCGACCAGCAAAAGCTACTGTATACATCATGAACATCCTGCAGAATGCAGTACGAAACAGTATGCTCAAATTAAGATATTTTCCAGACAGATGGACGGAAGCTTATCGGATCATGATTGAAAAACCAGGGAAAAATGGCACTTTTCCCCAAAACTATAGACCCATCAACTTATTATCGTCAATAAGCAAAACAGCAGAAAGAGTCGTACTGAAAAGAATAAATGAAGAATCACAGGCCTGAGGCACTATTACGGAAGCTCAATTCGGGTTCAGACTTCAGAAGCAAACACTCCGGTGAATTGTAAATGAACTTTGATTTTAGACGCAATCGCGTCTTTTTGATATTTTTTTTTTCGTACTGAATTATATAAAATGGTATGATTCTTCTATCTGACAATAGACACAAGCTTTATGACAAAGCTCTCCAACTAAAAAGCTGTTCTTATAATTTTAAATATTTCTTATATACTTTGATGTACAGAAAACAAAAATTATGTCAGAAAATGTTTATGATTTCAGGATTTTTTACAGAACATGAATTCAGCTTTATTCCATTTTACACTGTATAGCTATGAGATCTTGCACACTGAAATCTTTGTGACCTTGTTCTAAAACACACAGAATATCATATTAAAAAGCTATAAAAATGGAAAATTAGATCAGAGTTTCACATATGTGGAGTTACTAGTGTGGACTGTGGAGTTATAGACAGTAAGCGCGGGCCAGGCAGGAGAAGATACTCGTGGCTCCAAAATCTGCGGACGTGGTTCGGGCTCACACCGGTCGAACTATTCAGAAGTGCCGCAAACAAGATCAGAATTGCCATGCTAATAGCCAACATTCGCAATGGACAGGGCACTTGAAGAAGAAGAAAAAGAAGAAGAAGAAGGAGTTACTACCAATCTATTTTCATTTAATACACGGTGCTCGACCTCGCTGCGTAAAAAGCTAAGTGCACTTCGGTAGCTGACCAATGTATACTACATATATGTACGCTACATACTCAGTGATGGTTATATTCTTGATGAAATAATATCAGCTCGGTTTCTTGTCTATAATTGATCTAGTTAAATTAGCTCAAAGGAATAATTATTGAACTTATATTTGGTATTCATCGTCAGGTTTCCGAAAAGGTAACTAAATGATGCCGGTACAGCTTAGTTATGATAGGCTAATATTTGAGAGTCATTTTCTCTCATAAATTTTTCTTCATATTATTTGTTTCTGTTATAAAAGATTTTAATGGGATTTTAGATCCTGTGGATGGCACCATCGAAAGTAAATGGTTGCATTAAAATCAGAGCTACTGTAGTAGAGTCTGTAGATGTATGGTTCAGTGAAAATGGAGAATTAACAAAAATTTTGTGTGCCGAATCACCAGACAGTGATGACATTCAACCAAAAATACTAAAACATTGTTGTACTTGCGATGAGGCCAAATATGAGGTAAGTTCAAATATTTAGTTATTTTAAACAATTACTATTTTTAAATAACAATATTAGAGTATCTCTCCTTCGAATATAAAATGTATCAGAAGAATTTCCAGCTATTTAATGTAAAAATAAAATATTACCTTAAAAAAATATTTTTTTTATTATGGTAATGCCTCGACAACTATGATCATTGGCATGGTACAGTCAGGTACCTAGTGTAGTGTGTGTGTGTGTGTGTGTAGAGTTATTGTCTTGATACTTAGCAAAGTCGACGTCATTGTCTTTGCTAAGAGACGCTAATTGTATCCAAACGTCTGCGGTCCCTCTGGTAAAAAGAAAGATTAGTGCAAATATCGAAACAATTAAGACATACTTCATTGACGAAATAGTTTTACAAACTCAATCCGTAAATATCTATTTATGTCCAAATGTCTACTTAGAGTATATATTTGCTAGTTTGAACGAGAAGAGCTCTTCTTTTTCATTGTACTCCTTTGTTAAGCTTGCTCCGAAATTCGAAGATGGATCTAACTAGAAAGAGCAGCAATGAAAAAAAAACACATATACGACTTTAAACTTAAAACTTTTGAAAACGAACCAATTAAATTGGTAGAATTCACCAAGGATTTTGGAAACAGCATTACAAAGCCTATAGGGTTCATTACTAGAGATAGACTGTTGTAAAAAAAAAGTTATATTAAGTATAATATTAATATTAGTTTATTTTTCCTTTTCATAAATACTAGCTTAAATCTTGTGTGACAGATTGTACTGTTCGTCTACTAAAATATTCGCCTTAAAGTGCAATATCAGCTGGTTGTTTTGTAAACACATTGACGCCACTGTGTCCAACCTTTAGTTAGGGTCGTGCATAAAATATGGCATGTCAAAATTTAATTGCAAATTGGAATAGTAGCTGATCTTAAGTGTCTACGCAATACTCAAGACGGCCCATTTTTAAAGAAATCGTTTTTAATTTTTCTTTGTCCAAACTAGAACTCTTAGGTTAAACACAGACAGGGCGGCGAACGCACGGCGGCGTTGAAAGCGATCTCTCTTCTGTGCTACATATATTGTGCAACACAGTCGAGCCGCCGTTTGTCAGCTCGCCGCGTTGGCCGCCACGTGCCTATGCTGAGCTTCATGCACCGTCGGCGGTTTTATGACTTCTAGCGGTACATCAGTAATAGATATCTCTTGCTTCAA